>CM046813.1:7258863-7306365 GCA_025617385.1 Murraya koenigii | reverse complement strand
AATTCACACACTCTTACAAATTCCTCTCAAGAGCTTTGTTATGCTTCTTATTCTTTCTTGCTCTTAGACTTATATCTCACAACACAATAGCATAGGTATTTATAGTGAATACAACACAAACATAATCATAACAATACACATCACCTAGCACATTCCACTAACCTTTCATCATAACACCAAACATATTCCACTCACCTAACATGCTCTAAAGGAATCCTTTAATGGCATCAAATGTGTAAAGCTAGCCTCCACTCAACATTGTAGACCCATGATGATGAAGCATGATGATGGAGGGCCATGTACAACTCAACACATTATTATTTTGTAAACAAGTTTATTATTTTTAACACTCCCCTTAAACTTGTTTACGTGACTCTAAGACTTCTTGCTCGAGGAGTTTAGTGAAATTATCACCAACTTGTTCTTTGGCTTTATTCTTCTTATTTTGATTGAACAATGCCCTGTAGGAATATGCATTTAATCTTCTTTTTCGTATTTGTACTTGTTCTCCTTCACTTTCGCCGTTCATTTCTTTGATTTCCACAGCCAATTGTTTCATAACACCCAATGAATTTCTCAATCTGATAAAATCTTCTTGTTTCAATGGCTTAGTAAATATATCAGCTGCTTGATCTTGAGATTTGACATACTTTATTTGTACATCATTTCTTTCAATACACTCCCTTATGAAATGGTAGCGAGCGTCAATATGCTTACTTCGATCATGGAAGACTGGATTCTTTGATAGGGCAATTGCAGACTTGTTGTCAACAAAGATCTCAGTTGGATCTATTTGGAACAAACCCAACTCCTTCAACAAATTTCTTAGCCAAATTGCATGGCAAACACCTGAAGTAGCAGCTACATACTCAGCTTCACAGGTGGAAAGTGTGACAATTGGCTGCTTCTTTGACATCCACGTGAAAGCAGTGTTTCCCATGAAGAATACAAATCCAGAGGTACTCTTTCGATCATCTAAATCTCCACTCCAATCGCTATCGCTATATCCAACAAGCTTGTAATCATCAGAGAATGAGTATAATAAGCCAAAATCAATTGTACCTTTTATATAGCGAATGATTCTTTTTGCAGACTTTAAAATGGGTGATTGTTGGATTCTCCATATAGCGACTAACGAGCCCAACGGCATAGAGAATGTCTGGCCTCGTACATGTCAAGTAGCATAAACTTCCAACAAGGCTCTTGAAAAAGTTGGATCAACTCTTTCTTCTTCGTCATGTTTGGACAATTTGACTCCGCATTCCATTGGCGTACTTACGGGCTTGCAATCATGCATCTTGAACTTCTTGAGTATTTCCCTTGCATAGCATTCTTGGGAAATGAATATGCCTTCTTCCTTTTGCTTGACTTCAATGCCGGGTAGTATGCCATTAGTCCAATGTCGGTCATCTCGAACTCTTTCACCATCACTCTCGTAAACTCTTCAAATAACTTTGGATTGCTTCCGGTGAAAATGAGATCATCCACGTACAGGCATACAATCAAGATGTCTCCATCTTTGACTTTGACGTAGAGAGCATGTTCATGTGGGCATTTGGTGAAGCCATTCTCTTTGAAATATTTGTCGATTCTACTATTCCATGCCCTTGGTGCTTGCTTTAACCCATAAAGTGCCTTCTTCGATCTCAAAACTTTATCTTCATATCCTTCCACCACATAGCCCAATGGCTGTTTGATGTAGACTTCTTCTTTGAGAAATCCATTTAAGAAAGCAGACTTTACATCCATTTGATGAATCTTCCACTGTTTTTGGGCTGCTAAAGAAATGATTAGTCTTATAGTTTCCATTCAGACTCACGAGAGCAAATACCTCATCATAGTCGATGCCGACTTTTTGACTATAGCCTTTTGCAACTAACCTCGCCTTGTGCCTTTCAATCTCACCCTTGACATTTCTCTTCATCTTGTAAACCCATTTGACACCGATGGCTTTGTGACCTTTGGGAAGTGTAGTAAGTTCCCAAGTGTCATTCTTCACTATGGCTTTGATTTCTTCATCCATTGCGATTCTCCATTTTCATCTTATACAGCTTCTTCAAAGTAAAGCGGCTCACAATCAGCAAAGAGGCAAAATAGAGTGAGATTATCATGTCTCTCGATTACCTCATAGAGATCTTGAAGACTCCTCGATGCGTTCTTGAGTTCTTTCATTTAAGAAAGATGGTGGTGAATCTCCATGTGTGGTTGATCTTTGGTGAGATAGGTGGACTAACCTAAGCACTTGTTGTTCTTCTACTACTTGCTCCTTCATTGTTTGTTCATTTTCTTCAAAAGGAAAAAATTGAAGTCATCCACATGAGAGCCAAAATCCCATTCTCCTTCTTCCTCAAAGATTATATCTCGGCTAATCACGATCTTTCCATTGTGTGGATTGTACAACTTGTATCCTTTAGAATTGATGTCATAGCCGAGTGAAGATGAACTTCTCACTTTTATCATCCGACTTGGCTCTTCTCTCGTCTGGTACATGTACATGGGCAATGCTTCCAAAAACTCTCGGATGGGTTATGCCGGGCTTTCTTCCACTCCATGCTTCTTGCGGTGTCTTGCCCACACACTTCTTGTTGGAGATCGGTTGGATAAATAGATTGCACAAGCAACGACTTCACCAAAATTCTTTGGGTAGTCTTTTGCTCTTGAGCATACTTCTCGCCATGTCGAGGATAGTTCCGTTCTTTCTTTCTGCAACACCATTTTCTTGGGGATCTCGGAGCTGTCAAAGGCGTCGTATTCCATTTTCGTCACAAAACTTCACAAATTCTTTGGAAGTGAATTCTCCACCTCGATCGGATCTCATGGCCTTGATTTGGTGTCCACTTTCTTTCTCCACTGCAGACTTTGAACTTCTTGAAAACTTCAAAACTTCGATTTACGCTTTAAAAATATACCCAAGTTTTCCTTGAAAAATCATCTATGAAAAGAAGGAAGTAGTTACTTTTACCAAGAGAGGTTGGCTTGAATGGACCGCACACATCAGTATGAATAAGCTCGAGTGGCTTCCGAGCTCTTGAGTTTGACTCCTTTGGAAAACTCTTTCTAAATTGCTTGCCAAGTAAACATCCTTCACAAACTTGATTGGGATGATTGATTGAAGGTAGACCTTTCACCATGTTCTTTCTTGATAGTAGCTCTAGTCCACCAAAGTTGAGATGTCCATATCGAAGATGCCAAATCCAGGTTGGATCTTTATGACAAGTCTTGAGACACTTTGCAACATCATTCTGAATATTTAAAGGAAACATTCTATTCTTTGACATTTTCACTTTTGTAATTAAGTTTCCTTTGTCATCTCTTAAAAAAAGACTATAATCTTTAAGATGAATATCATAGCCTTTTCTAAAAGTTGACCTAAACTTAGAATGTTGCTTTTCATATTGGGCACATAGTAAACATTTGAAATTAGTTGGTGGCTACCATCTTTTATGCGAAAAAGGATGTTACCTTTTCCCTTCACTGGTACTTTTGAATCATCTCCAAAAGCGACGCTACCATTCACTGATTCATTCATCTCCACAAACATGCTTCTGTTTCCGCTCATGTGATTGCTAGCACCTGTGTCAAGATACCAAGTATTTTCTTGACCTCCATTGTTGTCATTACGTGCTAGTAAAAGTGTGCCATCTCCATCATTCTTCTCTTCAATATAATTTACTTTCTCATCTACTATGTTGCTTGGAATTCTGCATTCTGAAGCATAATGCCCAAATTTTTGACAATTATAGCACTGCACTTGAGATTTTTCATACCTCGATCGTGGATTGTTTCTTCCTCGCCCTCTGTTTGAGCTTTCTCCTCTTTCATTATTGAAGGAGTTTTGTTGTTGAAATTCCAGCCTCGTCCATGACCACGACCCTACCTCGTCCTCGGCCTCTTCCTCGGACATAGTGCCTTCTATCGTTGCTGAAGCTTTCTTCTCTTTTCTTTGGATTGATTTCCATCTTGAAGAGTTGTTCTTCGATCCCTTGCTTCTTCTTCATTTTTTCTTCATAAGCTTGCAACCTTCCTTGAAGTTGCTCGATCGTCATAGCCTCCAAATCTTTAGTCTCCTCTATTGTTACTACAATGAGGTCAAACTTGGAATCTACTTGATCAAGTATTTTCTCAATAATCCTTAGCTCTCTCGACTCTTCACCATTTCTTTTTAATTCATTATAGCAGATCACAACTCTAGTAAAGTAATCAAAAATTGATTCTGATACTTTCATGTGTAAGGACTCAAATTCACCTCTTAGTGTTTGAAGACGGACTTTCTTAACTTGTTCCGCTCCTTTGTAAGAGGTTTCTAACTTCTCCCACGCTTCCTTTGAGGATGTTGCACCAGCGATCTTTTCAAAAGCATCTTCATCTAATGATTGAAAGATGAGATACTTTGCTTTGTTCTCTTTCTTCTTTAAGTCTTTCAAATTCTCCTTTTGTGCCGCAGTTAAAGTACCTTCATTTTCTGGTACTATAAAGCCCTTCTCCACGACATCCCACACATCATGTGCACCCAATAGAGCTTTCATTTTGATGCTCCAATTGTCAAATTTGCTCCCTTTCAATTGTGGAACTTGAAATGACATCATACCACCATTTGCCATATCTCACAAATCGGATGAGAATTTGGAGATTCTGAATGCACGAATGAATCCGGAACGTCGAAAAACCTTTGGGAGGTCTTGGGTCAACTTTGGTCAACTCGGTGAGTCAACTTAGTTTCTGGACAGCAAACTTCCGATGGCTATTCCGGGCTCGTCCGAACTCCGATTAGGCTGATTCTTGCGGCGTTGCGTTCGTCTCGTCGAGAGCTTCGATTTGATATGCTACACGACTATTTTATGCTCCAAACCTTGCTCTGATACCACTTTGTTGGAGAATTTGAAGGATTAAACACAAAGCTTATTATAGAAAGCTCAAGAACATTACAAGAACAATTCACACACTCTTACAAATTCCTCTCAAGAGCTTTGTTATGCTTCTTATTCTTTCTTGCTCTTAGACTTATATCTCACAACACAATAGCATAGGTATTTATAGTGAATACAACACAAACATAATCATAACAATACACATCACCTAGCACATTCCACTAACCTTTCATCATAACACCAAACATATTCCACTCACCTAACATGCTCTAAAGGAATCCTTTAATGGCATCAAATGTGTAAAGCTAGCCTCCACTCAACATTGTAGACCCATGATGATGAAGCATGATGATGGAGGGCCATGTACAACTCAACACATTATTATTTTGTAAACAAGTTTATTATTTTTTAACACTTGTTTGTTTGCTTAACAATTTACTGCTGTCAAATCTTTACTACTTCAATAATCACCACAAGTCCATTTGTAAACCAATCGAGAAAGATCAAATTTCAAGTCATGAACTTCGAACTCAAAATTTTAAGACTCCATGAGAGATTGATATTGAACTGTTTTTCTGATCTTGTAAGAAGCCAATTCATTGAAAGAATTGAGCTTCCATAATGATTAAGGTCAACACATTGGCCATCTCAAAAGCCTATAAATTCATTTGGCTACCCTGTATCTCTTACATCATCAACTAACCATTGTTTTCATGTAGAATAGAAAATTTTATTTCTTCACTCTTCATCAGCTTATTTCCAACTGATTGCATGCTTCTTAGAGATCATGCAATCACTGCTTTCATTTCTGAGCATTGATTAAACTTCAAACATGGATGGTATATCATTGGGGTCATCCCAGTACACATAACAGAGCGATCTGCAAACATTAGCAATATGTTTTGTCGAATGATGAACTTGAAAGATCTTATTCCATATACAAGCACTTAAAAATAATTTTAATTAATTTTTATCAAAAGCAATGAATTGTAGAAAATAAAAACATTGGCATTTTAAGCAATTCACTAAGGGTAGAAATATCACAACAAATTGGACTTGGACAACTTAAGACATCCTCATACACATTTCCATAAATTATATACATTTTTTGGAATAATCTTACCTGAGATATTATTAATTAAATCCTCTTAAAATAGAGCAATTAGACAAATTTTCTATAGTTTCTCCAATGAAGAGATTGTCAGCCAATTTTAAGCACAACAAGCTTTCCAAGGTAAAATTTCTACAGAATAGATGATCTTGCAGGCTGTTGTTTGAGGACATAAATAATTCAAAGTTAAGGCAACCTACCACTAAGTGCTCAGGAATTTCAATAGTCAATTGATTATTGGATAAGTCCTGACTTACATAACCAAATGAAGAGGGAGTGCCACCGTCGAAGGAATTTCTAGAAAAAAAAAATTAACCTTCGTACTTCCATGTTAAATGCATTTGGATTGGCAATTGTAATTTTCTAATTTTGGAGCAAGTTATGCATTTTAATATCTGTTGTAAGTTGAAAAGCTTTGTTTCGGAATTGCCTTAAGAAACACTATGACATATCATATTTAGCAGTAAATTTTCTACATAGTTTATGTATACATATAAAAACATGCAATTGAACTTTTATCTTCTTCTATAATTCCTCTTTAGAAGTGCTTTAGAAGTGCTGAGGCGGAAGGGACAAGAAGTACCACTCTCATCACATGGCCACATCTTAAAAAATGTGGTACCAGCAAGATCAGACTGTGAGAGTTTGATTAAGTTTCTTGATCATAAAATAATCCAATCAATCAAACCTATAGGTCGAGGTTGAATACATAATTTTCCTAGTTATGGTGAAACACTCCAAATATAAAATTGAGGTGAAATTTGTGAGAGTAGATTATCACCCCATCTATGTATGGTATACTTGAACTCACTTGCTTGAGACATACAACCACCCAAGAACAATGACTTGTTATGTAAACTTTTAACTTGAGTCCACTTTATCCTTTCTGAATCAAACTTGTAAACCATATACCTTAACTGTATATCAACTCAAATTGTGCTGTGAATAAATTGTTGTCACCTGAGTCAATTAGGTAATCAGTGACCAAGCTTTTTTCATCGTTAAAAACTTACGCCAACCCGTGGTAATTGTACATGCTATGAATCAAGATTTATCTTGTTTTTAGTATGCTTATTTGAGAAGGACTATAATTTAATAGCTAAGCTACTGGTATAAATGGGATTTTGTTATCTTAGTTTATTACCGTAACCTTCAGAGTTTTGATTAATAATATATTTAAAATTTAAGAAAGAACTAATATAACAAAATTCTAAACTATTCTTAAACCTTCCTACGACAAGCCTCTTCCCAATAGAGATCATCATCTCCGTCATCTTCTTCCCATTTGGACTTCATACCCACTTGGGGATTAGAAGATGATACCATAGAAACACCATCCAGAACAAGTCCCTGGTGACTCTTAGCTGCTTCGTCTAATTGTTGTTTCTTCAGAAGAGCAGCATAATACTCTTTAATATACTCATTCTGTAAACTTGTTTTATCATCTTCAATAGTTGTGTCTCCAAGAAATGGCATTGGTGTCCCACCATACCCCTGAGAAGATTTGTTTGGATCGTTGGGACTAGAATCTCCATTTGCAGCACGTACAGCTCGGGCTTCCCATGCTTGAAGTGTTCCAAATTCAGGAACATCCAAGTGTTTTACTAGGTTGATTTGTTCCATCAATGGCTTAAGCTGGGCGTCAAATTTTTGAAGTAAGTCTTTTAATTTTGCACGTCGTAGCCTCCTTGCATTGTCATCTCCATCTCCTCCTCCTTGAGCTGCTAAAAACTTGTCACTCTCAGCTGGCACAAGTTCTCCGTTGCAATTTTCACAGTGGAAAGAATCATCTTCTAGAGAAACCAACCACGATGCATCCAAAGCATTGTATCGTCGCCCACAATTAGGGCAGATGTACTCCTGAACTGTGTTTTTGCATTCCAGCTCATCCTTCAATTTTCCTCTCATACGGTGTATTCTGTACCTAACAACATCATAGACCTGTGCATAATCTAGACAACAGTAAGAGTGAATGTGCGATTTAACCTTCGCACCACCATTAGCAGCAGTCTCTTTCCTGTGATATCGGGCAACTAGTTTTTCTTCTTCCAAAAATCGTAGCGTCCGTCGAAGCTTATTTGAGTGCAATTTCAAATCCTTCGCTAAATCTTCTTCTCTAACCATTGCCGTCTCGTGAGCGCATCAAGCACCACCACTGCAATCCCTCTAGTGTCACTCCTCCCGGATTTCGGCCGAGCATCTCCTTTAGTTGTTATATCATCGTAGAATGCCCTCGCAACAAGCTTGACCAATCGATTAAAAGGTTCGCTCATTTTCCTGAGTCAATTTGCAGATGAGGCTTAGAGTTATTAGTGAATGTTAATCTTAATGAAGTTGATGCTATATATAGGTATGATTTCCGTTTTCCAATAGGATGAGGATTACCGTTTGCCGTTCGGAAAATAACACTCTTTCCTAATCATAATAAGATGATATTTAAATTTAATCGCAAAATAAATATTTAATAAATTCCTTTTTATAAAATAATAAAGTAATAGTAATATCAAAATAGTCCAATAAAATTGTAATTCGCGGGGCAATTAATGGTCTTATTCAAAAATAATAATTATTATTCTATATTGCAGGCTTTTTGCTAAATTAAGTACGGTAATTTTAAAAAATAACATGAATTTTTTTTCTTTTTCTAAAGGGAGGGGTGGCAAGCCCAAAGAGTTTTACTCCTCCCCACCCCAAGACTCGAACCCGGGTCGCTACGAATCTAAAACCGACTATGGCAGCCAACCTGACTACGGCCTTGGGGGCTAACATGAATTTATATATCTTTCAATTCATATATCCCTGACCAATCTTGGTTCTTCTGCTTCTTCTTTCAATTCATATGGCATGTGATTATTACTCATTGAGAGCTTGACAATTTTTTACACAACAAATGGAATGTTTGTATTATCTCAAATAAATCACTACTAGAAAAATGACATTTACTGACACTTAGCAAAAAGTATCAGTAATTGTGAACAAATGTACCTATTAACAAGTAGGTATTAGAGGTTATTGATACTAGTATGTTAGTAAATTAAACATCAATAATCACTGACACTAAAGTATCGGAGATAAAAAAAAAATTCATTAATAGTTGTTTTAGTTCCAATTCGAACCTGAGACTTCTAGAGTTTAAAACTTTAACATTTAAGACAGAGACCATCGAGCCACGTTGAATTAACTTAATTCGTTCGTTTTAAAGATTTTAAAAACAAAAAGATAAAAAAAAAACCTAAATGCTCAATCTCTCTAACTCTCACCCATCTCTCAATGCTTTCCCCCGTCCACCTCTTCGCCTCCCTCCAATCAGCTCGTCCTCTTCCTCTTCCTCTTCCTCTCCCTCTCCCTCTCCATCCTCCTCTCTCGAATCCACCTCCTTCCTCCCTTTTCCCTCCGATCTCTTCTTCGCCTCGCCGCCTCCCTGTTCTACCTCCACTACTCTGCCTCCTCCTCCACTGCCTCCGTCCGGACCTCCGATCTCCGGGTCAAATGCGACACCCTCTCGGCCGCATCTCCGACCTCGCCTCCTTCCTCGCCTTGCCCTCGCTTGCAACTCCAGTGCTCTTCGTCGCCTCCAGTCGGTCTCTCTCTCTCACCGTGGGTCTCTCCATATCCGCCATCGCCTCTCTCTACCCCGTTGTCGGCTACCATAGTCTGAACTTAGCGAATAATAATGTTATAATTCTCACAAAAACTTGTGGCAAAAGCGTTGGTCGAAGATGAAACCCACCGCGCCCCGTGTTAAATCGTTCCGATTCAACCCGGCTATATAACTTGTCCAAAAGCCAGAGAGAAAATGGATTACACCAAAATCATGTTCATCAATTACAGATCCGTCAGTCGTTTTGGTCTAATTGCATGTAAGTCAATTGTCTTCTTCCCTTTATTTTTGTCCATTTGTATAATCCGATAATAATTTTACTGAATTTAAATGCATGAGTTGATTATATAAGAAATCAAGTGTTAATCGCCTGCAATTTATGGTCACGAAATGAAGTATTATGACACTATTTGAATTAGATATTAATTGCCTGCAATTTGATTATATAAGAAATCAAGTGTTAATGAATTTATTCCCTCTGTGCGGTTGCGTGACTTTTGCCAATTATTTCATCCTTCAAACCAAAAACCACTTTTAAATAATTAGTCAGTCTTGTCTTAATCTTATTTGCTTTTCTGTTGGTTTGTTTGGTAATTACAGATTGGCTAAGAACACCATCATCATCCAGCCAGTGCCCGTGCCTATGAGATGGGGCAGAAGCAGAAGCTATATCGGTACTCATTTATATAATGATGAACTTAATGGAGCATTTGTCTCACGGACCTACTATCCTAGAGACCTCTCAGTCTAGTAAGTAGCAGCACTATTTCTACAAGTAATATGCTTTTGCTTATTATTGTATTTTAGGTTTCGAGATTTTGAGTTTACATCGCACGTGGTTTTAATTTGTTAGTTAACTTCTTTATTTTCATGTCAGTTTTGTACCTTTTGTTCTTTCTTTTTGAACTTGTGATGCTTCTGTTCTCTCTACTTCATCTAATAAATTTATGCGCAGGATGATGTTTCTGTTGCTGATCACTGGCTTGTGAATGGAAAGCATTATGCACAAGCCAGTAAGGTAAACTCAAATTATTCTGCAACATTTATGGAGTTTCAAACTTCTTGTATACTCTCAGATGACAGGGATAAGATAAAATGCTTTCTTGCAGTGAAGAGTAGTGGCTCAGAAGAATGGACAACAACTTTACTTCAATTAAGCCGATAATGGAGTCAACATACGGAAAGGATCAAGCTGTCAAGTGGACTGTTTATTGGAGAACATTCTTTATGGCGACTGCGTAACTCGGATACAACAGATGGAGAAGAATGGATGGTTACACACTTCCTATTTCTTTAACTTTTTACTTATATTTTGGTACCCTTGTTGCTTTTTTTTTTTATTATGTATTACTCGCAGGCTTGGAGATTCTAGCCTTTTTTGTAATCAGCTTGGAGCTCAAGAGCCGTGAAACAATGAACAGATTCAAGAATTTGCTTGCACTCGCTTTAAAGTCGAGTTTCCCATATTTGATAAGGTACTTGCTCTACATCTTTACAAATTTTTAAACAGAAAACACACTCTCATGGTTTTGCTTATGTACGTAGCATTCCTACCTTAGCTTCGACACACAGTGAGCTATATGCTCCTAGATAAGGTATGGAATAGTTGGAGTCTCAGTAACCATTTATTTATTTAGTTATATATATATATATATATTTAAATCATGCATTTGATATGCAGTAAATCATCTAGATATGATACTCCATTAAAGTACCTTGATTTAATCGTTTCTCAAAATGATTATAGCCTCAAGTGTTCGGTTGATTGCTTTGGGAATTAGGATGGAATGAGAGGAATCTAGAATTTTATCATTCTTTTTCTTCCAAGATTTAACTTTGGCTACCCTGAGAACTCAAGGGTCTCTTTTCGTTATACCTTCTACTGATAATATTGCTCTTAGGTTTGTTAAATTATTGTGTGAACTTCGATGAGTCCATTGCCTTGTTGTGGAAAATCACTTGTTAGAGTGCCTTTGAGATATTGCTTGGAAGAATCAAATGTTTATATGTGCTTCATGAGTTTCCGGTCTTATTCGGAGACATGTGGCAACAAACTTAAATTTGTGTTTTTATGCGAGTTGATGTTAATGGTGATAATCGTCGCTCCTTTGTTTTTTATAGTGGTCTTTATCTCCGATATTAAAAATTCTATTACCCTCACTTTGCTGAATCTTCTCTTTGATCTTGTATTTGTTTACCGTAAATTCAATATAAGTTTGCATCCGCCAATGAGGGTGACAAACAACGACTTAGCTATGCTTGGCATGCTCGGTACATTTAATGTCATTTAGATACTAGTTTTCACTTTCCGTAACTTTCCGCTTTCAGTTTTTCCTTCAATATAGATAATTTTTGACTAATTTTCCTTGCACTTGAAGGTTTTTCGCTCAATTGATTCAAATTCGTGAAAGGCTTACCAGTTGACCCAAGAGATGCTACAAGCTTGGTAAGAACAAGTAATTTAATTTGGTGACTATGAGCGGATGATGATTGATCAACTCGACAAATTGGTTACATCAGTATCGTAACCTAGTATGTGGAAAGAATGCCCTCATAGACATCAAGCATACATACAGATCTATGTTAAGGCAATCCGAGATGCCCAACACTTCATCTACATTGAAAACCAATACTTTATTGGCTCATCATTTAATTAGGATTCTCACAGAGACTTAGGTGAGAACCTTTGTGATAACAAACAAATGAAGGATATAAACACATCAATTCACGTATCTAACTTGAAGCTTCAATATTCTTTTCTTCACTTAGTCTTATTTTTTATGTTTGCTGCAGCATAACTCAATGCAATTGATGTATGAAACAATTTACAAGGCTCTGGTGGAAGCTGGACTCGAAAACAAATATGTGGCACAAGACTACTTGAATTTCTTCTACCTTGGTAATCGCGAGGTATTAAACGTGGTAGGCAGTCCTGGATGGCTCGGAATGGTTTGGTGCCGCTATGGCGCTGAAGTCGGCAAGATGGGGATAGAGATGAGCAAAGATCTAGCCGTTGGTTTTGTTCTCCTGGTGGTGGTGGTGATGATGATTGATCTTGGATGACATGGTGGTGGTGGCGGTTAAGGAGGAAATCCCTAGATTTGTTGTTGATGAACATCGATCGGAGGCGGGAGATTGTGGTAAGATCAGATCAACGGCTGAGATTGAAGGACCATGATGATCTATGAGTGTGTGAGTGTGAGTGATGTTGTTGGGCTAGGGCTTCTGTACTTGATGAAATGTTTGAGTTCAGGATTTGTTATTGTTATAATTTTTATAATTATTTTTTAAAATCTAATGTATAGAATTAATTTTTTCAGATTTTAAAAAATATTAAGGCTATAATACTATAGTGAGTTTAGATTTTTAAAATAAAAAATATTAAAAAATATTGAGTTCGATGAATACTATAGTGATACGAATTTTTGATACGTAATAATTATTAGTAATTTCTATCACTATGGTGTCATAAAATATGTAATACTATAGTAATAGTAATTCCTGACACCACATTCAAGTGTCAGTATTTTTCTGACTCTCAGATCACTGACACTATTAATAAGTGTCACTAAAAGTAATTAATGACACTATTTTAGTATCACTAAAGGCCATTTTTCCAGTAGTGAATAAATTGATCGAATATTTACCTTGTAATGTAGTTCAACTACAATCAATTCAATGATTGTAATTGATTGAAATTTAATTTTACAAACTTGAATAGATCGTCATTTCTTAAGTTATGGATATTATCATAAAGAAAATTTTGCATTTTTGTGCTTGAAAAACCTCCATTGAATCATCTAAACATTCATAGCACAACAGCCTCTCAAACTCAAACATGCCGAATTTCAGAGCACAACAGCCTCTCAAACTGAAACATGTTGAATTCCATTTTCTTGAGATGCTCGACTTGTGCTTGCTTAATTCGATAGTTGTTTCCTCCTTTCAAACGACATGGATCGTCTTGCTTTGCTTGCCATAAAGTCACGACTTCGGGATCCGGTTTAGAGTAACAAGTTCATGGAACAATTCCATCAACTTGTGCCAACGGACAAGCTTGACTTGTGGGCATCGACACTATATAGTAATCGAGTTAGATTTGAGAAACCAAACCATAGGAGGATTCTTATCTCCATATGTTGGGAATCTCAGCTTTCTTAGGTTCATCAACCTGGCAAAAAATGGCTTCTACTGTGAAAAAGCCAATGAAGTTGGCCGGAAACTCTATTACTACAGATCAAATAATTCTTTTTCGGTAAAATACTCACCAATTTGTCCCGTTGCTCTAACCTCATCAATTATCGTGTCCACGTAATCCACCTTGTTGGAGAAGTTCCGGTAGATATTGGCCACAGTGGTTGAAGCTCGAGGCATTATCCTTTCGGACAATCGGCTAATGAGCACGCTCCCACCTTCCATTTGGAGTCTCTCGACTCTTGAGGTAGTTAATCATCGGAGTGAAAGGATTGAGTGGGAGATTTTCCGATTGTCTAGGTCAATTAAAAGATTTATACTTCTTCAAAGAAAGAGGAAAATAACTTCGGTATGTTTCATGTTTCAGTTTATAGCATCATCTTCCCTTGAGACTATTTCTCTAACGTTTAATAGATTCAAAGGAGGTCTTCCAATTGACATAGGTTTTAATCTTCCGAATCTGACATTTCTAAGTGTAGGTCAAAACAATCTTACAGTTCCTCTCCCACACTCACTGTCCAATGCTTCAAGCCTTAAAGGGCTTGAACTATTTGATAGTTCTTTTAGTGGGAATGTGGGAATTGATTTCAAGATTTCAACAGTCTCCCGAATCTAAATTGGCTTAATTTGTATAAAAAAAAATTTAGGTAGTGGAACAATCAATGATCTTGAGTTTGTAATCCTTCCCACAGACTGCAGCAAATTGGAAGTGCTTGACATTGGCATTATTCTTCATACCATTAGTGAACTCAGAAACCTACAAGCTATGAGCTTGTCTACAAACAACATAACTTGGACCGTCCTTGACTCTGGGTAACTTGACATTATTGAATGGCCTTTGGCTAAGATTCAATAACTTGCAAGGCAGTATACCCTCATCCCTTGGCAATTGTCAAAATTGGATGGAATTATCTATATTGTAACATATGAATTTGTTATATTTATTTATGTAAATAATTAAAACAATAGGGGTTTATGTGATAAATCAAGGGGGTCTATATGTTAATCATGAAGGGGTGTATTTGATATTTTTCCATGTACTTAAAAGGAAAATCGGGTGAATTTGGAGCAAACCGAGAGGGAAAGGAGAGTGTTTGACCTGACCCGAACCCGCAAATTTGACCCGGCCGTAACTCCCTCTTCCGACCACCCCACCGAACGAGCTTGGTATCAAATCGAAGCTTACAAGACAGAGAACGTCCCCCCACCATCCCCACCGGCCAGAAACATCAAGAACGCTGCTGAACGGGAGCGCGAAGCTCGCGTACGAACCCGTCACGATTTGGCCATGTTTTCGCTGGATTTTGGCGACGCTACCACTTGGGTTTTGTTCCCCACCTTGCCCTCTTTCATTCCCGACTAGTCACCGACACCGAGGTGGTCGTTTTGCCACCAATCAACCACCGTAAGTGCCGCAGCTTCAAGAGCTCGATTCGGCTTTGCCGCCGCGTGTGGGAGGACACCACCGGCACTGTTGGACTCACCTCGAAGAGAAGTGTCTAGCCCGAGCTTCCCCACCGCCGTTAAGTGAATTCCGGTCAACATTGACCGTAGGGGCATTTTCGTAATTTCACGTATTGAGGGTATTTTCATAATTTTCAGCTTTGAGGATGTTTTTGTAATCTGAATTGAGGATAAATTGGTAATTTTATGATGTTGAGGGTAAATTAGTAAATTATGAAATTGAGGGTAGTATAATTTCAGATTATATTAGTAAATTACGAATACGGGATTAATATGGTAAGCTGGAAAAATTGAGAGTTGTAATGTTAGGACGAATATTTATTTTAATCATTATTTTTGCGAGATTAGTTCGAATTAGAATTATGGAAAGTAATCATATCGTTTCTGTAAAATAGGTGGATTTGCGGACGAGAATCTACCTGCGGACTTGGGTGATAGCCAAGTCTAAAATTGTCACTGTGAGTGGAATATATTAAAATTATTTGAATTTTATATAGTAAGGCTTGTTTATGAAATGAATATTTAAAGTGCTTTCATTAAATGGTTTTCCGAAATAAATGTTTATTGCGTATAAATATTGTGTTAAGTTATATTTATTCATTTATGCTACGTATCGATTTTAAAATGTAAAAGAGATGATTGATTTTCGAACATGATTTAAAGTACTTTTGTGGATTTCGAGCATGATTTTAAGAGTATATGATTTGATCTTGAGCGTGATTTAAAAGTGTATATATGTTGATTTTGAACATGATTTAAAGAGTATATGATGGATCTTGGGCATGAGATATATTGATTTCGAGTATGATTTAAAGCATGATTTAAAGTGTATACATATAATGATTTCGATCATGATTTTATGTTTTAAGCAAATACTCGTTCCCTCCAGATGAGATGAGATAGTAGGCCTTTGGGGCCCGTCTGAACACACATAGAGGCTTTGGGCCGTGTGTTTGGGCTCTTTCGCCCTTTGGGGGCATATGCATGCAGACAGATATTGAGATATGAGACCAGATGGTCCGGACACGATATCGCAAGATAGCGTATCATAGCACGTCCGTTGAGATCCGGGGTATGAGTTATGCTGATAAGCATGAGCTGGTACGTCCTTTCGTCTATCCGTGTAGCTCCGGGCATGATGGTACTTAGATAGTACATCATTGTCGTCCGTTGAGGTCTGGATATGACTAGATTATCCCCTGGGTATTTGTTTAAGGATATTTGTTTTACTTAGTATTTGATATTTCAGCACGAGATGATATTTCAATATGAGATGGTATTTTAATATTAGATGTTTTTCTTGATTTTGTGGCAGTATGAAAATATGTTTATGTTCAAAATATGATTGAAATGAAAGAAGTTTTTAGATGAAAATATATTTGTTTGAGAAAAGTAATTATACAAATGATGCACTTATTTTTGTAATTATTTTATGTTTTAAAAACTACTATCCACTCACTGAGCTCACTGAGTTTTATACTCATTCCATTTTATTATATTCCCCGTGAGATTACAGTGTACAATGATTAACCCAAGAATTGTACATAGTTGGAGTCATTTGGGCCACTCGAGGTTGTTTGAGGCTATAGACTAATTATTTCTTTTGGTTAATGTATAATTATCATGTTTTAGAATTATACTAGGAATGTGATATATGAACTATGAAACGTTTGTATTATTGGATATGTTACCATATGAGATTGGGTTGATCTAGTTTGATGTATAATAAATGATTTGAGAGTGCTTGTGTTGTAATTGCAGGTTTGGGAATATTATATGTTTAGGGAGATTTTACCGAAATTTCAGTAGAATTCTCATTAATAAGATGATGTTAATATTTGAGTTTGGTTTCTTAAGATAGGTCGCCCTTAGGAATGGGACGGGTCGTCTCTAAAAATGGGGCGGGTCGTCTCACTATTGCCCAAAATCAAATCACTGGTGCCTTGCCAAAACAAATCCTCGGCATAACGACCCTTTCAACTCTCCTAGATCTGTATGATAACCTTCGTACTAGTTCTATTCCTTTCACTTTGAATTCCTTGAAAAGCATTAAAGCCATAGATCTCTCGTGCAATAAATTGTCAGGTCAGATTCCGAAATATTTTGAGAACTTATTATTCTTGGAATTCTTAAACTTGTCTTACGATCACTTTGAGGGTGAAGTACCAACAAAAGGAATTTTCTGTAACAAAACAAATATTTCTCTATTTGGGAATCAGAAGCTTTGTGGGGTTTAAATGAATTGCACTTACCACCTTGCCATTCCATTAGACCAAGAAAACCAATAGTCACTCTTCTCAAAGTTCTTCTTCCTATGAGTGGGTGAGTTCTCATCTTATTAACATGCTTCATTCTTGTTAAAAATCGAAGAAGGATACTTGCACATAAATCATCAAGCATGTTGCCATTGAAACAACAATTTCCCATGGTTTCCGATGCGGAGCTAAGGCAACAAATGAATTTTCATCATCAAACATAATTGGTCGGGAAGCGTTGGCCTCATGTACAAGGGAATCTTAGTGAAAATGCAATGCCGATGAGTGATCGGGTGATGAATCTTAAGCAAAGGGTGCAACCAAGAGTTTTATTACTCGAATGTCAAGCATAAAGAAATATTCGTTATTGCAATCTCATCAAAATCATCTCTGCTTGCTCGGGCATTGATTTTAAAGGGGATGAGTTCAAGACTCTTGTTTACAAATACATGCCATGTAGACGTTTAGAAGATTGGTTGCACCAGAGCAATGACCAACTCAACTCAAAGCAGGCAACTTAAATGTTTGGGAAATAAATAGCACACCTACTCTAGGTTGAGCCGGCTAAAAATAAAAACATTGATCGCTAATGTAAAGGCACTCCTGCTCGAGGTTAAGCTAGCCAAAAGCAGGAACTTCCATTCTGCTCGAGACTAAATTAAGGAGGAGTATGAACATTACGCCAATGACAATGCCTATGTTCTACAGTTGCCTGAGGATTGGAACATATCTAACATTTTTAATGTTTATGACTTGTTCGAGTTTCATGCGAATGAATTGCTTTATCCAAATAATAACTTGGGTGCGAGTTCTTTTTCAAGTGAGGGAGAATGATGTAGGACAAGCCGTTATTTATTTATCTATTTTTATTTTAAGTTTTTCTAAAATTTAATCTTTAGAAGTTACATTATATTAAAACAATTTGAATATGCCCACTTTATTAAATTCACATTATTTAGGGTTTTAGCATAAAAGGAAACTGAACTCTATTTATTTAGGTTGGTTGATTCATAATAAAAATTCTCTTACAAAAGATTCATTATTCTTTGCTTTCGTTTTCCTGAATCACCTTTATCATTCATTATTTTTAATGATGTTCACATAATCCTAACCATAACTAAGCAATTGAGATTTAATCAAATACACTTTTGATAACATATTAAGAAATCATAAATTCTTCTATAAATATGTCATTATTCTATTAATTAATTTTAGTTTATCCCTTCATGAAATGACATAATTTACTCTTCAAACTACTGAAAATAATAAGCCACCCCCATTTATCATTAAGAAGACAAAAGGTTTGAAATCAAAAGTTGATAAAGATTCTTGTCGATACAACCCTCATTTGCCATAATCTTTGCGTTAATATTTTAATCGTTTGAGATGAAATTTATGTAACACCCCAAAATTTACCCACGAAAACACAAGGGTAAAATTGAAATGAAAGCTTATATTTTTTATTCTTATTAATAAATCTCAAAATAGGCAATCACTATTCATAATCCAATTGAGTCTTTACATAACATATCTAAAAAAAAAATGTCTCTAAAGAAAAAGTCTCTAATCCAAAATAAAAAATCTAGCCAAAATTATTCTTTAAAGCAACTCTAAAGTTTCACTAAAAATAATATCTCCATTTAAGTACTCATTCCACATATCTAATCAATTTGTAAAATATTGGAGAAGAGGGTGAGCCGTCAACTCGATAAACAAATCCATGCATAATATTTGAAAACTTTTATCTGTATAACTTTAAACACTTTATATCATCATATAATAACATCTTCATTTAGCATAGGGGATGGATTCATGTAAAAGCATTAAATCATTCACAAAACATTAAAACATAAATAATGGTAGCTCATTGCTTCATAAGCCGTTATATTAGCTCAACACGTGTACATATTATAGACATAAACATGCGTATCTTATACATGCTAATTTTTAATGACCTATACACATGTCAGAAAGCCATAAAAATTTACAGAAGTACTATGAACATACATATCATTGCATACAAAAATTCATAAAAATAAGCACAAATAAAAATCAAGTCAGAATATTAACATTTCACCAAGGTAATAAAACTATCTAGCATTGACTAAAACAGACCTTTACCATTTAAAAAATTCATAAAATATTCTCTAGTACTTGATATAATTCGTTTCTTTTTTCTAATTACAGTAGACAAATTTAGAAAGCATATAATTAAAATTCAAAATTTTTGGACACCTAAAACTATTTTTAAAATATTTTATTTTGAGAACATCTAACCTGTCTAGAAATTTTCAGGTTTGCAGACAGAGTTTCAAAAATTTATATCTCTTGTTTTACATGATAAAAAATAGCGATTCCAGTTTTTTAAAGACAGAGGAAATATTTAATTTTCATTATAAAATCCTAACATAGCATTTAGTGTTCATTAATTAACCCAAACTATTGCATGTTTGAGCTTTTGCAATTCTGGAACCAGTTTTCAGATATACAGTAGCCACATATTACGATCTTTTATTTATTTAACCGTAATGAATAAAATTACGAAATTAAATATGCACAAATAAGAGACATGTATATATTGATACAATTGAAATTTTCCAGCACCAGTAACCCAACTTCAAAAAATCATAACAATTTGCATACTTAGAGGATTTCAACACAAAACATATTAATGGAAATATTAGGATGTCTAGTTTAATAATATGAAAATAAATTCATGTAATTCTAAATAAATAAAACGATTTAAAGCATAGAATACAGACCGTTCATATCATCATAGCATAACAAACACATATATTTTACCTAAATCATGTTACAAGTAATTAAAGGTAATAAACAATCATATAATTTAAAGAAACACCAAGCAAATAAGTTATAAAACCTTCTTTTTCTTTTCTAAAAATTTTATGATTTTTTTTTTTGGTTTTAAAGCGGTGTAGAGAAAAGAAAACCTTTTTCCCTTAAATACTTTTGACAACTAAGAAATATATTTGACTTATTTAAAACAAATTGGTAAGTTTTACTCAAACATAAACACCTAATTTTTCCCTTAAATACTTTTGACAACTAAGAAATATACGTGAATTATTTAAAACAAATTGGTAAGTTTTACTCAAACATAAACACCCAAAATTATCAACTTAAATAAAAATAAAAAAGGAAAGTAAATAACGGGTATTACAATTTACCTCTTCTAAATTTTTTAAAATCACACTTTATGAAAATTAATGCATCTTATGCTATCAATAAAATATCAGAGCATTGATATACTCTTAACAAAATTCCAATATGAATGTTTGGGCTTTTCTCTTTCTTCTTTTTCTTTTTCTTTCATTTTATTTTTGTTCTAAACGGCCAAAATTTAAATATAAATTACGCACGTTTATATTTTGTAGAAAAAAATGATAATTGACCCCAAATTCTGTTAAATTGAAATTTATCAATTTTTTTCTTTTTTTAATTTAGCCGGTGGTTGAGTGATGGCCTATCACCCAATCCGGTTGATGGGCCAAGACTTAGCAAAGGATGAACCATCGCTTATTTTAAATTGATTTTAACATAAAATATTAATTTTAATAATTTCATTAGACAAATTCTCTAGCCAAATATCTAGAAATTCCATCTCTGCTTTGTACTTCACAAAAAGCCGATGGAGTCAAATATTAGTTTTATTACTGTAGTGCATATATAGTTGGGGAATCTACTCGTTTTAATGCTTTTGTTATTGTTCAGCTTTTGAGTTGATCAGTTAGCAACAAATATAATTCTTGGCCAGGTGTGTTGTTAAAAAATAAAATTTAAAAAAAAGCCATCAATGCGAACTTGTTTGTTTGCTTAACGATTTACTGCTGTCAAATCTTTACTACTTCAATAATCACCGCAAGTCCATTTGTAAACCAATCGAGAAAGATCAAATTTCAAGTCATGAACTTCGAACTCAAAATTTTAAGACTCCATGAGAGATTGATATTGAGCTGTTTTTCTGATCTTGTAAGAAGCCAAGTCATTGAAGGAAGTGAGCTTCCATAATGGTTAAGGTCAACACATTGGCCATCTTAAAAGCCTATAAATTCATTTGGCTACCCTGTATCTCTTACATCATCAACTAACCATTGTTTTCATGTAGAATAGAAAATTTTATTTCTTCACTCTTCATCAGCTTATTTCCAACTGATTGCATGCTTCTTAGAGATCATGCAATCACTGCTTTCATTTCTGAGCATTGATTAAACTTCAAACATGGTGGTATATCGTTGGGGTCATCCCAATACACATAACAGAGCGATCTGCAAACATTAGCAATATGTTCTGTCGAATGATGAACTTGAAAGATCTTATTCCATATACAAGCACTTAAAAATAATTTTAATTAATTTTTATCAAAAGCAATGAATTGTAGAAAATAAAAAACATTGGCATTTTAAGCAATTCACTAAGGGTAGAAATATCACAACAAATTGGACTTGGACAACTTAAGACATCCTCATACACATTTCCATAAATTATATACATTTTTTGGAATAATCTTACCTGAGATATTATTAATTAAATCCTCTTAAAATAGAGCAATTAGACAAATTTTCTATAGTTTCTCCAATGAAGAGATTGTAAGCCAATTTTAAGCACAACAAGCTTTCCAAGGTAAAATTTCTACAGAATAGATGATCTTGCAGGCTGTTGTTTGAGGACATAAATAATTCAAAGTTAAGGCAACCTACCACTAAGTGCTCAGGAATTTCAATAGTCAATTGATTATTGGATAAGTCCTGACTTACATAACCAAATGAAGAGGGAATGCCACCGTCGAAGGAATTTCTAGAAAAGAAAAATTAACCTTCACACTTCCATGTTAAATGCATTTGGATTGGCAATTGTAATTTTCTAATTTTGGAGCAAGTTATGTGTGTAATATAATATGCATTTTAATATCTGTTGTAAGTTGAAAAGCTCTGTTTCGGAATTGCCTTAAGAAACACTATGACATATCATGTTTAGCAGTAAATTTTCTACATAGTTTATGTATACATATAAAAACATGCAATTGAACTTTTATCTTCTTCTATAATTCCTCTTTAGAAGTGCTGAGGCGGAAGGGACAAGAAGTACCACTCTCATCACATGGCCACATCTTAAAAAATGTGGTACCAGCAAGAAACTGTGAGAGTTTAATTAAGTTTCTTGATCATAAAATAATCCAATCAATCAAACCTATTGGTGGAGGTTGAATACAGAATTTTCCGAGTTGTGGTGAAACACTCCAAACATAAAATTGAGGTGAAATTTGTGAGAGTAGATTATCACCCCATCTATGTTTGAAGAAGTATCCCATTAATGATGTATGGTATACTTGAACTCACTTGCTTGAGACATACAACCACCCAAGAACAATGACTTGTTATGTAAACTTTTAACGTGAGTCCACTTTATCCTTTCTGAATCAAACTTGTAAACCATATACCTTAACTGTATATCAACTCAAATTGTGCTGTGAATAAATTGTTGTCACCTGAGTCAATTAGGTAATCAGTGACCAAGCTTTTTTCATCGTTAAAAACTTACGCCAACCCGTGGTAATTGTACATGCTATGAATCAAGATTTATTTTGTTTTTAGTATGCTTATTTGAGAAGGACTATAATTTAATAGCTAAGCTACTGGTATAAATGGGATTTTGTTATCTTACTTTATTATCGTAACGTTCAGAGTTTTGATTAATAATATATTTAAAATTTAAGAAATAACTAATATAACAAAATTCTAAACTATTTTTAAACCTTCCTACGTCAAGCCCCTTCCCAATAGAGATT
Organism: Murraya koenigii; assembly: GCA_025617385.1. Classification (NCBI taxonomy): domain Eukaryota; kingdom Viridiplantae; phylum Streptophyta; class Magnoliopsida; order Sapindales; family Rutaceae; genus Murraya; species Murraya koenigii. The sequence continues at coordinate 7,283,066 of CM046813.1, read as the reverse complement.
ATCATCTCCGTCATCTTCTTCCCATTTGGACTTCATACCCACTTGGCGATTAGAAGATGATACCATAGAAAGACCATCCAGAACAAGTCCCTGATGACTCTTAGCTGCTTCGTCTAATTGTTGTTTCTTCAGAAGAGCAGCATAATACTCTTTAATATACTCATTCTGTAAACTTGTTTTATCATCTTCAATAGTTGACTCCTGATTAACCTCTTCTTGTTGTTCGTTTCCTTGCTTGATCATCCAAGGTGGTAAGACTTTCCGAGTTGTACCGTCGCTTTCTGATTTGACGTCCACTTGCTTGCCTTCAGCACTAGAAAAGACAACTTCAACCTTTGTGTCTCCAAGAAATGGCAATGGCGTCCCACCATACCCCTGAGAAGATTTGTTTGGATCGTTGGGACTAGAATCTCCGTTTGCAGCACGTACAGCTCGGGCTTCCCATGCTTGAAGTGTTCCAAATTCAGGAACATCCAAGTGTTTTACTAGGTTGATTTGTTCCATCAATGGCTTAAGCTGGGCGTCAAATTTTTGAAGTAAGTCTTTTAATTTTGCACGTCGTAGCCTCCTTGCATTGTCATCTCCATCTGCTCCTCCTTGAGCTGCTAAAAACTTGTCACTCTCAGCTGGCACAAGTTCTCCGTTGCAATTTTCACAGTGGAAAGAATCATCTTCTAGAGAAACCAACCACGATGCATCCAAAGCATTGTATCGTCGCCCACAATTAGGGCAGATGTGCTCCTGAACTGTGTTTTTGCATTCCAGCTCATCCTTCAATTTTCCTCTCATACGGTGTATTCTGTACCTAACAACATCATAGACCTGTGCATAATCTAGACAACAGTAAGAGTGAATGTGCGATTTAACCTTCGCACCACCCTTAGCAGCAGTCTCTTTCCTGTGATATCGGGCAACTAGTTTTTCTTCTTCCAAAAATCGTAGCGTCCGTCGAAGCTGCTTTGAGTGCAATTTCAAATCCTTCGCTAAATCTTCTTCTCTAACCCATTGCCGTCTCGTGAGCGCATCAAGCACCACCACTGCAATCCCTCTCTTGTCACTCCTCCCGGATTTCGGCCGAGCATCTCCTGTAGTTGTTATATCATCGTAGAATGCCCTCGCAACAAGCTTGACCAATCGATTAAAAGGTTCGCTCATTTTCCTGAGTCAATTTGCAGATGAGGCTTAGAGTTATTAGTGAATGTTAATCTTAATGAAGTTGATGCTATATATAGGTATGATTTCCGTTTTCCAATAGGATGAGGATTACCGTTTGCCGTTCGGAAAATAACACTCTTTCCTAATCATAATATGATGATATTTAAATTTAATCCCAAAATAAATATTTAATAAATTCCTTTTTATAAAATAATAAAGTAATAGTAATATCAAAATAGTCAAATAAGGTTGTAATTGCGGGGCAATTAATGGTCTTATTCAAAAATAATAATTATTATTCTACATTACAGGCTTTTTGCTAAATAAAGTACGGTAATTTAAACAAAATAACATGAATTTATATATCTTTCAATTCATATATCCCTGACCAATCTTGGTTCTTCTGCTTCTTCTTTCAATTCATATGGCATGTGATTATTATTCATTGAGAGCTTGATAATTCTTTACACAATAAATGGAATGTTTGTATTATCTCAAATAAATAAATTGATTGAATATTTACCTTGTAAGGTAGCTCAACTACAATCAATTCAGTGATTGTAATTGATTGAAATTTAATTTTACAAACTTGAATAGAGTGTCATTTCTTAAGTTATGGAGATTGTCAGTGTCCCTCCTACTATAAAGCTATATAAAGAATAAATTATCCAGCACAAATGAGACCGAATGATCGAATTCATTCAAACAAAACAAAGATATAAAATGTTCATGGACTCAATATGATGGTAGCCAGTATTGCCAAAATTAAAACAAAAAGAAAAAGTCGTTTGAAGGGCTCCACTACAGACACCCACAAAGAAAATTTTGCATTTTTGTGCTTTAAAAACACTCCATTGAATCATCTAAACAGTCAGAGCACAACAGCCTCTCAAACTCAAACATGCTGAATTCCATTTTCTTGAGACTGCTTCAGCTTGTGCCTGCTTAATTCTGATAGCTGTTTCATCCTTTCAAACGATACAGATCGTCTTGCTTTGCTTGCCATAAAGTCACAGCTTCAGGATCCAGTTAAGAGTAACAAGTTCATGGAACAATTCCATCAACTTGTGCCAATGGACAGGCGTGACTTGTGGGCATCGACACCAAATAGTAACTGAGTTAGATTTGAGAAACCAAAGCATAGGAGGATTCTTATCTCCATATGTTGGGAATCTCAGCTTTCTCAGGTTCATCAACCTGGCAAACAACGGCTTCTACGGTGAAATAGCCGATGAAGTTGGCCGTCTTTCTAGACTTGAAACTCTATTGCTGCAGTCAAATAATTCTTTTCTGGTAAAATACTCACCAATTTGTCCCGTTGCTCTAACCTCATCAATTATCGTGTCCACAAAACCACCTTTTGGGAGAAGTTCCAGTAGATATTGGCCACAGCTGGTTGAAGCTTGAGGCATTGTCCTTTTCAGACAATCAGTTAACAGGCACGTTCCCACCTTCCATTTGGAGTCTCTCAGCTCTTCAGGTAGTTAATATTGGAGTGAAAGGATTGAGTGGGAGATTTCCTGATTGTCTAGGTCAATTAAGAGATTTATACTTCTTCAGCATAGAGGAAAATAACTTCTTTGGTATGTTTCCTGTTTCAGTTTATAACATCATCTTCCCTTGAGACGATTTCTCTAGCGTTTAATAGATTCGAAGGAGGTCTTCCAGTTGACATAGGTTTTAATCTTCCGAATCTGACATTTCTAAGTGTAGGTCAAAACAATCTTACAGTTCCTCTCCCACACTCACTGTCCAATGCTTCAAGCCTTAAAGGGCTTGAACTGTTTGATAATTCTTTCAGTGGGAATGTGAGAATTGATTTCAAGATTTCAACAGTCTCCCGAATCTAAATTGGCTTAATTTGTATAAAAATAATTTAGGTAGTGGAACAATCAGTGATCTTGAGTTTGTAACCCTTCCCACAGACTGCAGCAAATTGGAAGTGCTTGACATTGGTTCCAATAGATTTGGAGTGCTACCAAATTCGATAGCCAACCTCTCAACAACTGTGGCCAAGATTGACATGCAACACAACCAAATACCTGGCTTCATACCTATTGAAATGAAAAATCTTGTGGAAATGAATGCCCTTTTTCTTCATTATTTCTAATTAAATGGCATTATTCTTCATACCATTGGTGAACTCAGAAACCTACAAGCTATGAGCTTGTATGCAAACAACATAACTGGGACCATCCTTGACTCTGGGTAACTTGACATTATTGAATGGCCTTTGGCTAAGATTCAATAACTTGCAAGGCGGTATACCCTCATCCTAGGCTTGGCAAGCCGGGTTTGTGCCTACCGGGCCAGGCCTGGACAAATAAAATTACTGCCCGGACCCGGACTAAAGTCCTGATTTTACCCATGCGAGCCAAGTCAAGCCCGGCACTTCCCGGGCCCGGGTTTTCAATCCGAGCTTCCAACCCGCATGTGTCTCTAAAATTCTAAAATTCCTGTGACATTATTTCAACATCTCAATTAAATTATTTCAATATACTATTTACTACCTAAATTCATTTAATCTATATCCAACAATACAATAATCACTAAATAAATTTAAATAAATGTAACATCCAACATATCATAATTACAATACCAATTTTAATTAACTAACACATAAAAATTTTAATTAACAAATTTTAATTAACTAACATATAAAAATTTTAATTAACTAACACAAAAATTTTAATTAACTAACCAATTTTAATTAACTTAGCAAATTTTAATTAATTAACACAAAAAAATTATTTCAATATACTATTTACTATCTAAATTCATTTAATCTATATCCAACAATACAATAATCACTAAATAAATTTAAATAAATGTAACATCCAACATATCATAATTACAATACCAATTTCCAACATATCATAAGTTCATAACAACAATACACACTACTAACATAACATATTAAAATCCCAAAATATATAACAAAATTAATATTTTTCTTGTGATTTTATATTTTTCTTTTTAAAAATAAATAAACTAGGCTCAATCCAAGTTCCGGTTTTTAACTCCTTGCCCGGACCAGTACTCGAAAATGCCCCGATTTTGAATTTCAATACCCGGACCCTTTTTTTTTTACATGCGGTCTAGGTTTCACCCGGACCGGATTGGCCGAGTACGGGTGGGATCCGGTCCAGGTGGGTTTTTTTGCCATGACTACCTCATCCCTTGGCAATTGTCAAAATTGGTTGGAATTATCTATTGCCCAAAATCGAATCATCGGTGTCTTGCCAAAATAAATCCTCGGCATAATGACCCTTTCAACTCTCCTAGATCTATCTCGATAACCTTCAGATCTGGTTCTATTCCTTTCGCTTTGAATTCCTTGAAAAGCATTAAAGCTATAGATCTCTCGTGCAATAAATTGTCGGTCGATTCAAATATTTTGAGAATTTATTGTTCTTGGAATTCTTAAACTTGTCTTACAATCACTTTGAGAGTGAAGTACCAACAAAAGGAATTTTTAATAACAAAACAAATATTTCTCTATTCAGGAATGAGAAGCTTTGTGGGGTTTAAATGAATTGCACTTACCACCTTGCCATTCCACTAGACCAAGAAAACCAACAGTCACTCTTCTCAAAGTTCTTCTTCCCGTGAGTGGGTGAGTTCTCATCTTATTAACATGCTTCATTCTTGTTAAAATCGAAGAAGGAAACTTGCACATAAATCATCAAGCATGTTGCCATTAAAACAACAATTTCCCATGGTTTCCTATGCGGAGCTAAGGCAACAAATGAATTTTCATCATCAAACATAATTGGTCAGGGAAGCGTTTGTTGAAAAAAATCAAATGAAAGCACAAGTTCAAAGTTTGGCCAAAATTATTCAAAGCTAAATTGTTCAAAGTTTGGCTAAAATTAGGTAATCACCAAACAAACTTTGACAATTTTAAAGGTTTGGTGAAATAGTGCTACATACCATGCATTCCTATAAATAGCTATTGTTATTCATTTTTTAAGGCATCCCACAATTGAGAACAATTGCAATTGAAGCAATTGAGAGAGTTGAGAGAGCTTCCACTTGAGTGCTAGGAGAATTCATTTGGGTGTATTAGGGTATTGGGTTTTTGTGAGTTTTTCTCAATTTGTAAATTCTCATTTGTTAGTAAAATTATCTTCCAGTCTTTGCCCATGGATGTAGGCTTTACGCCGAACCACATAAATTATTGTGTCAAATTTCTTTGAAATTGTTTACACCACATTTAAGTTTCTCTAGAAGTCACAGTTACCATCAATTAGTAATCTGCTCAACCCGCGCTTCCACACAACAGCGTTGGCTCTGTGTACAAGGGGAATCTTAGTGAAAATGCAATGCCAGTAGCAGTCAAGGTGATGAATCTTAAGCAAAGAGGTGCAACCAAGAGTTTTGTCGCTGAATGCGAAGCATAAAAAAATATTCACTATCGCAATCTCATCAAAATCATCTCTGTTTTCTCAAGCATTGATTTTAAAATGGTTGAGTTCAAGGATCTTGTTTACAAATACATGCCATGCAGACGTTTAGAAGATTGGTTGCACCAGAGCAATGACCAACTCAACTCAAAGCAGGCAACTTAAATGTTTGGGAAATAAATACCACACCTGCTCTAGGTCGAGCTGGCTAAAAATAAAAACATTGATCGCCAATGTAAAGGCACTCCTGCTCGAGATTAAGCTAGCCAAAAGCAGAAACTTTCATTCTGCTCGAGACTAAATTAAGGAGGAGTAGGAACATTCACTGTCAGCCTACGAGCTCTTATCGTGTTATAGGCGGCACCAAGAGAAGGAATAAATCACTCATCGAGCAAAACTTAAGTGTGGCAACTGCGCCCACAGATGGAATCGGTTAAATGACTCTCTAAGAATGGGGATGTAACTCCATAGATGATTAACTTTCATCATGATGGCCAAATAACCGTCTCGAATAGACAGGTACGTGGGAAGTTAAGGACATGCATTACGGAAATAACGATGAGGAATAGAAGACCCAGATAAATACCTCAAAAAAAGAAAAAAAAAGTGAGACTTTTACTACACAAAGAATCAAAAAAGAGAGAAAAGGGAGTGAGCCTCTGTATTATTTTTTTTTCATTTTAAAAGAAAATTCCAAAGAGTTACGCCCGATTACTGACTTGAGATTCAGATGACCTTCACTAGAAAAACACCCGACGACCTCTGATATTTTTCTGTGAATGCAAGATAGAGGACATAACTCACTTCCGAGATTAAAAAAATTTGAGTGTTAGTTAGAGATCCTGCTCGAGGGAGAAGCGACCAGATTTTAGCATCAACATTTTGGTGGTGTCCGTGGGAGCAAACTAAAAGCCAATTCTATTACAAGCAATATAAGGAACATGACAATGAGGGTAACAGATCAAGGAAGCAGTGTCTTGAAGAGTCGATAACTCTAAGGAAGTGCCAAATGATGCCCAGGATCGAGCGAAGGCAAGATAAGATAGACCGCATAGAAAATCAGATAGAGGCTTTGACGTCCATCTTTCTGGAGCTTAGGGACGAACAGAGGAGAGCAAGCTGTGACATTTCTGAGTCCAGTCGTAGAGCAATTCCTGTTGGGCTAGATGTGAGAATTGAAGCCCAAGGGCAAAGGGTACAAAGCACGGCTGGCAGGGTGGATGTAAGACTGGAAGAGAGGGAATTAAGACAACATCTGCGGGACACAAAGTAAGAACGTGTGCAAGTTGCAATATAGAATCCTTCTTGTGCTGAAGAACTGGAAGGAAAGGTCTGAAGATTGGCCTAGGCCATTGACGAAATTTTAGGGCATGAGAAAGCCTCAAGTTAGAGGATCATGTTAGACAATGAGTCCCCACTTTCAGTAGAGATCATGAACGTCATAATCCTAAGGGATTTTCATTTTCTTGATTTAAAATTTTCAGGAAAGAATGATCCGTTGGTGCACATTGAGCTCTTCAATGACATAACTGGGATATAAGAAATTACAGCAATGCAGAGATACAGGGCCTTTCTGCTCACCTTGAAGGGACGAGCACGAGAGTGATAACACAGACTGCCACGAGGAAATATCTAATGCTTTAAGCAAATGTGGTAATAGCTTCTGAAGACGATATGATGGAGCTGGTTGAGATCAAGCAATGAGAGAGGGAGTTCTATTGGGAGTTTGTTAAAAATACCATCGAGCGGTCCTTGATCTCGTGGTATTCAACCACTTGCAGTGCTCGAAAGGGCTAAAAGAATGTATGAAAATAGGAAGGCCATGGTACAATCTGCAAAGTCTCTTGGTTCACTTATATTCTGATGCATACGAGCTGGTAAAAAGGGGCATTGTGATTGAAAAAGAAAAAGCAGTGAAGTTGTGAAATGAACAGATTGAAAGAATGAGACTTAAAGAGAAAAGAGCCAAGAGATGAGGAGGGTTAGTTGGGTTAATCCAAGTGTCGCCATTTGCCGGAGGGCGTAAAGTCGAGTCGCTCCTTACTACCATTATTAGAGGACGCCTCAACCTTGGATTAGTCACATTTCATTTCGTAGATCACCGAGTAGAGATCAAAAGGGTTACCATTAACTTAATAGCAACCTGCACCATAGGCGTCTCGTGAGCCTAAGATTCACGTAATTATGACAGAGTTGCTCGCTCGCCATCCTCACCCACGCCCAATTTTTCTAGGGATAGGACCATACGGATGATCGACCAAAGTCCCATATACAAGTAGTATACTTCTTAAAAGTACCACTAGAGGAGATGTTTCATGTCGTAAAAGAACAAGGTTTACTCTGTCCTCCACCATTAATGCCTAAACCAAGTAAATAAGAGAGATAAAAGTAAATTCTATAAACTCTACAATGATCACGACCATTCAACATTTCAAGGTCAGTAATTTAAAGAACCAAGTAGAGGATTTGGTGAGAAACTAATACGTGGACGAGTTCATCGATGAGGACACTTTGTAGTAAATTAGAAACATGTTGAAGACGATCGATTAATGGGGCGATTGGGAATGACCTATTGTAAGAGTAATCGCAGGAAGACCAATGATGGTAGGAGATTCGAACAGAGCTAGGAAAACTATAGCAGATATACATCTGCTAATCGTGAGGTTCAACTTAATATGGCAGTGGTAAAAAGGACAAAGACATGGCAAGTACTGATCATGTAGACGAAGGAAGATAAAGAAAGGGGTTTTGTATCCCCATGAAGATGCCTTAGTTATAAGAATTCTGGTGGACTTAGGAAGTTTGGTGGTCATGCTCTTCAAATCCACTCTAGACGAGATGGAGATTACTAATGTAAGGCTCAAGCACACGAATGCATGATTACCTCTTCAAAGTGATTCGATAGAGGAAGGTTGACTCCTCGAAGATCGTGACTCGCCAGCTACCATAGGCGTAAGACCTTTCGAGAAGAACATAACGTTAGACTTCAGTAGTGGTAGATGAAATTAACCCATGCTAGATGATATTGGGAAGGTTATTTATGAGAATCGATCACTCGGTAATGTCAACTCACTATTTGGCATTGAAATACCCAATGAATGGTGTGGTAAAGGTCGTAAAAGAGACCGAGAGTAGCAAGAAGTTGTTATGCAACAAGAGCTAAGGGGTTATGCAGGTGACATCATTGGAGGTAAAAGGAGATTCCAATAACGAAAGACAATAATTCGATCGAGGAATTAGAGGAACTCTTAATAAAACCAGATGACCAAGAGAAGAAAGTAAAGATCGGCTAGAATGTAAGTGAGGAAGTGAGGAGGAGTCTTGATACGAACTCTACCAAAACCGACAAGACCCTAATCAAATTAGACTCCAATATCGCTTCTAATTTCAAGAATTGAATGGAACCACGACCCGTTACTTAATGAATCAAGAATCTTGGTATGTGAAGACGCCACAATCAGCTATAGATGGTCTGATTGATAAGTCAATGGTTGAACGCCACGGAAAATCCTATAAGTTCAAAAAGTTCATTTAAGAATTAAAGAGAATTATACTCTCAAGTAAATTACACGAAGAACTTCTTTTCCTTCTTTTATTGAATGTGAATATATATATATATAGGTTACAAGAAATCGTAATCAGAAACAAATTCTTAATCTAATTGAAATAAGAAAATAATCCTAAATAAATCAAAATCTAATCTAATAAAAATGAAAGAATCTTTAATAAATCAGGATCTTAATCTAATAAAAAAAAAGTAGCTTAAATGACTAAATAAAATCAAAATAGTTGATTTGTTGCCTCTTTTAAAAATGGAAACATTATCTAAAAGATAGTAGCATATCTTTTATCCTCAATGCGCCGATTTTATGGATATGATTGCTTATAAAATTCAAGAGCTTGAAACACGCATTTATTGGTCTGAATATCTTGTGAGATTCCTTCAATAGGTCTCTATGAATTGGATTGATCCCAAGTTACTTGAATCAACCCATTAATTCCTTCTTTGAATTCTTTGCACGAGCTCTTGTGACGGGTTCGATGGGAACTTGCATATGATCCGAATATGCCTTATTCCACGTGCTTGTGCCATACAAACTCAGGGAAAAGTATGTAGTAATAAGTTTCTAACTTCTATTGGTATTACATCACGTAATACTTTATCTTCATATTTATAGATATTAAAAGGCATTAGTACTTGTTTGTTCACTTTCACCTCGCCACTGTCATTCAACCACTGTAGTTTGTATGGCTGTGGATGTTTAAATGTTGGAAGTCCTAACTTCTCCACCACGATAGCACTAGCAACATTGGTATAACTTCCCCTATCAATAATCATACTACATACTTTTTCCTAAACATAGCACCTAGTATGAAAGATGTTTTCTCATTGAACTGCTTTATCTTCTTTTACTTGCACACTCAAAGCTCTCATAGCTACTAAAGTTAATTCATCAGGGACTACATACATTTTATCTTCAACATCCTCTAATAGTGGCATCTCATTATCTTCTGCCTCATCATCGATTACAATCTCACAATTATCTTGTAATATCATAACTCTCTTATTCACACATTCATTGGCTATGTGTCCCCTGCCATGACATTTAAAACACTTAATATCATGATTCATAATAGTGAGTGTCACAATGTTACCTTGTGAATTAGGCCTGGAAAGCTCAGATCTTGGTTTAGGTGCAGTAGATGTCTGTGGCCTTTCATCTCGCTTTACATAGCTCGGCGGCTTCACGTGAGTGGAACTCAAGCTTAGGGTTGCATGGGTGTTACCCCTCCTCTTGAGTTGTTGCTCAATCTTGATGGCCTTATGAACCATCTCCTCAATCTTAACATAATGTTGCAACTCAACAATATTTACAATCTCCTCATTAAGGCCATTCAAGAATCGTGCCATTGTAACTTCTCTATCTTCCTCCACATTTGCTCTAATCATAGAAACCTTCATTTCTTTGTAGTAATCCTCCACGCTTGGTTACTCCGGGTAAGACTTTGTAGTTTTGGTACGAGCCTCGGTAGTAGTGGCTAGGTACAAATCGCTTTCTCATCAATGCCTTCATTTCATTCCACGTTTCAACGGGACGTTTTCCATTTCATCTCTTAGTTATAACAAGCTGATCCCACCAAGTAATAGCATAATCAAAAAACTCAATCACAATCAATTTTACCTTTTTTGACTCAGAATAGTTGTAGCAATCAAATACAAACTTCATTTTCTTTTCCCATTCAAGGTATGCTTCAGGATCATATTTTCTTTGAAAAGATGGAATTTTCATCTTTATCCCACTCACACCATCATCTCGATGCCTAGCTCTTCTATGATTACCTATTGAATCCTCCCTTTCACCATACTCATCCCCATAATAGTTATCAACCACTTCTCTAGCTAGAACTCTGTCCTTTTTATGTGCTTGGGGAACGTATTGCGGTTCCTGTGCACATGCGTTCTCTACTTGATCCAAACGCTCATGTATGTGCTCTAATTCAGCCCTCATCAATTGTCTCATCTCCCCCATTAAGGCTTGAATTTGAAAATTTTGAATAGTTAGTTGTTTATCCTCTACATTTGCGCTTCGTTCTTCGTCTTAAGACATAGTTGAAATCTAAAAAAAAAATATATTAGAAATAATGTAGAAAGGACCTTACTTCACTCCCTTACGTGTTTCACTCAAGAGACTGATTCACACAATTCCACTTGTGTTTCACTCAAATTTATTGGGTTTTACCCTTTAATATGCGCACATTCTCTTGCCTTTTTTCACTCGTAATAATTCTCTCTTAGTTCTTATAAAACTAATCAAACCAATATCAAGATTCCAGCAGCAATTCACAATCATTATATCAAAGAGATTCGGGTTTTAAGGGCGAGAACACAACGAACGCATATGATTAGGTTTTGGAAGCACAAAATAACAATATTTTTGGCATAAATTTTCACACAATAAAAAATTAGACTTGTATTATATAAGACATCAATAATGGAAAATTGAAGGAATCTTGATTTTTTTGCTTTGTTTTTTTTTTTAACACTGAATAGCTGAAAATTGAAGGAATTTAGGATAAGGAATTGGCAAAATTTGCGGATTTAAGGAAATAAATCATAAGAATACAAAATTAATAAACCCTAAATATTGTTCACGATGCATCGTTGAAATAAACAAAACACGAAATCTAAATAAGAATAGGCAAAACCCGATTAGAAACTTTTCTCCGATACCAAATAATACGAACCCTACCAAATAATAAGAATCTTGGTATGTGAGGACGCCACAATCGACTTTGATAGTCCGATTGATAAGTTAAGGGTTGAACGCTACGAAAAATCTAATAAGTTCAAAGAGTTCATTTAAGAACTAAAGAAAATTATATTATCAAGTAAATTGCATAAAAACTTCTTCTCATTCTCTTATTGAATGCATATATATATATATATATATATATATATGTTACAAGAAATCCTAATTAGAAATAAATTCCTAATCCAATTGAAATAAGAAAAATGAAAGAATCCCTAATAAATCGGGATCTTAATTTAATAAAAAAGGAAACTATCTTAAATGACTACATAAAATTAAAATAGCTAGTTTGTTACGCTCTTTTAAAATGAAAACACTATCTAAAAAGATAGTGGCATATCTTTATCCTTAATGCTGCCGATTTCATGGATTTGATTGCACATAAAATTCAAGAGCTTGAATCACGCATTTATTGATCTCGAATATCTTGTGAGATTTCTTCAATAGGCCTCCATGAATTGGATTGATCCCAAGTTGCTTGAATCAGCCCATTAAGTCTTTCTTTAAATTTCTTTGCACGAGCTCTTATGACGGGTCCGATGGGAACTTGCATAGGATCTCGAATATGCCTTATTCCACGTACTTGTGTCATCCTTGTGTATAATCTCATCAAGTTTGATCAAATGCTTATGAGCACATGCGGATGTGTTCGCTCGGTCCCATAATGACATGTCGAGATTGACTCGATGGTGGCATGTTACAAGTTAGCGGTGAATAAAGTGGTGAAGCTAGTAAGGTCGAAAATGAGGTACTTTAAACGGGAGAGATATGATGCCATGAATAACGAGATGGATAAGCTATTAAAAACATGACTCATAAGGGAAGTTAATTACCCCGAATGGATCTCAAATGTGGTCTTGGTCTATAAGGCAAATGGTGAGTAAAAAATGTGCATAGATTTTATAGACTTAAGCAAAAGTTGACCCAAAAACAGCTTTTCGCTGCCAAAAATAGACCAGTTGGTTGCTTCTACACCCAGACACGGCATGCTTAGCTTTATGGAAGCATTCTCTGGTTACAACTAGATTCCTATGTTTGGACGAGATTAAGAATGTACAACCTTTGTTACTAATCGAGGCTTATTCTACTACAAAGTCATACCTTTTAGCCTAAAGAACGCAGGGGGAATGTATAAGAGGTTATTGAATAAAAATTTTAAACCTCTGATCAGACAAACAATGGAGGTCTATGTGGATGAGCATGTTAAGCCTTTAGAAGAGACTTTCACATTCCTGAGGGAATATCAAATGAAGCTCAATCTTGAGAAGTGTGATTTTGGTATGGGCTCTGGATAGTTTTTGGGCTTTATGGTCATCACGGGAATTGAAGCCGACCTAAAGAAGATAAGGTCAGTTGTAGAATGAAGTCTCCATGCACTTTAAAAGAAATACGGAGTTTCACAAGTAAGTTGGCAACTTTGAATAGATTCATCTCTCGTGTAATAGACAGTGCTATGCCTTTTTCAAGAGGTGAAAAAGGCAAGAAGACAAAATAGACACTAGAATATGAGGGGCGTTTCAGCAACTGAAGGATTTTCTGCTTAAGGCCCCGCTTCTATCAACACCGTGAGTAGAAGAAATATTGTACTTATATTTGGTCGTGTCATGGTGGACTATAAGTTTAGTCTTAATAAGAGAGGAATCAAGGGTTCAACATCCAGTGTACGATATAAATAATGCCTTACTAGAAGCAGAAACTAGATATCCGCAAGTGGAGAAATGGGCAATTGCCTTAGTAACAGCTGCTCAAAAATTAAGGTTCTAGTTTCAAACGCATTTGATAATTGTGTTCACAGATCAACCGTTTAGATAAATCTTACATAAGCCGGAAACCTCTGGTCGGCTAGTGAAGTGGTTGATAGAACTCAGCGAGTTTGACATCAATTATTAACCTCAAAAAATAATTAAAGTGCATGCTCTAGTAAATTTTATAGCTGAATGCACAGAAGCGGATAGGGATGCAGATAACGAGCAGATTCCGGTAAAGGTTTGGACCATTCATGTAGATGGATTATGTGGAGTCCATGAAGCAAGGCGAGGAGTGGTGTTACTTAGCCTCGAGGCGTGGAAATTTTATATGCAGAAAACTCGAGTTCAAAGCTACCAACAATCAAGTCGAATACGAGGCCTTTATCAGTAGGTTGAGACTTACACTAACAGTGAAGGCAGAATAAGTGAAAGTTCGAATAGATTCTCAATTAGTAGCAAACCACCTCAATGATAGCTTTCAGGAGAAATGAGAGAAGATGGAGGCTTATTTGTGCAAGGCAAAGCAACTGATTAGTAGATTTCAAGGAGTGGAGGTAGAGTAGATTTCGAGAGTATGGAATTTCAAGGCAGATATGATAGCACGAATGGCTATTGTGTCAGATTCGAAGATGCCCAAATCAATTTATGTAGAGATAAAAACCAATTCGAGTATTGAGCAAGAAGTGGAGGTGATGAGTGTAACCACAAGTGGCACTTGGATGGACTCATTTATCTCTTACATTAAGGAAATGATAGTACCTGCCGACAAGAAGTAAGCAAAGAAGTTGAAGTGTCAGGCAGCAAGATACATACTGATTGATGTGGTAATATACAGATGAGGGTACACTTTGTCACTGCTACGTTGCTTGAATGAGGAGAAAACAGACTATATGCTCATAGAGATTCATGAAGGGGTTTATGGAAACCATTCTGATGTAAGGTCTTTAGCTTTTAAAGTCTTGATATAACGATAATTTTTTGCCTATAATGCACCAAGACGCACAAAAAAAGACCAGAAGTTGCAATAGTTGTCAGGGCTTTACCAACTTCTTAGCTCAACCACTAGAGAATCTTACAGTGATGAATTCGCCATGGCCATTTGCCCAATGGGGAATTGATTTGATCGAATCCCTACCAAAAGAACGAGCATCTGCAACTCACATAGTAGTTGCGATTGATTATTTTACGAAGTGAATTGAGGTGGAGGCTTTGAGCAAGATAACGTAGAGTAAAACAACTGACTTTATACGAAGGAATGTGATATCGCAGATATGGAATCCCAATCGAGGGTGCTAAGTTCAAATTGGGAAGGTCCTTACAAGGTTTCGTAGGTGGCGTGTCCCGGAGCATATAGATTAACTTACAATGATGGACGGGAAGGTAATATATTATGGAATGCATAGCATTTAAAAAGTACTTTCATTAAGTTTCCTTGTGAAGTAATGTTGTTTTAATTAATGTATTCAACTTTCTTAAATTTAAAGCATGTAATATATTGATCATGAATAAAAAAGTAATGAGGAATGCTTTCAGAATTGATTCGATTAAATTAAGCTCTAAAATTAAGTTAAAGCCAAAAGTCTCAAAAATTACTCGAGGCGAGACAAAGAGCCAAGTAATCTCAGAATTAGCTCGAGCAAATTAAGCTCTAAAAGTAAGCTAAGGCCAAAAGTCTCAAAACCCGCTCGAGGCGAGAGAAATAGCTAAGTAAAAGCAGAATTGGCTCGAGCAAATTAAGTTCTAAAATTAAGCTAAGGCCAAAAGTCTTGAGCCTTGCTCAAGGTGAGACGAAGAGCCAAGTGAAGTAAAAAATGGCTCGAGCAAATTCAGCTTTAGGATCAAGCTAAGGCCGCTAGCCTCAAAGCCTACTCGAGGTAAGACAAAGAGCCAAGTAAAGCCGTAATGGACTTAAGCACAACCAAGCTTTAAAAATGCTAAGGCCAAAAGTCTCAAAGCTTACACGAGATGAGACGAAGAGCCAAGGATAACCAAAATTGATTCGAGCGGGTCAAGGTCTAAAGAATGCTAAGGCCAGAGGTCTCGAAGCCTACTCGAGGCGAGATGAAGAGCCCAAGCTAGCTAGAATTAACTCAAGCAAATTAAGCTCTAAAATTTATTAAAGCTAGAAATCTAAAAGCCTATTCATAACAAGACGAGAAGCCTAGGTTAACTAGAGTCAATTCAAACAAGTTAAGCTCTTAGAAATGAGTAAGACAAATATAAAAATTTAAATTCGAGATTCTACTCAAAATGGGATAAAAACTTGAAACGCCCATTCGATTTTGGAAAATGTAGAATAAATCAAAAGTCATAAAGGAAAGCTAAGATAAAAATTTCTTTTATTTAATGCAATGAAAGATAGAGCTTACAAAGCTCTTACACAAGAAACTATAATGAAAACTAGGGAGCTTGGGCGGATCGGTTAGCGAACTTAATCGATATCCCTGAGTAGACTAGTCCATACCATATGCAACTTGAGAACTCCCTTTGTCGAGAGAGCAATTTCATCGAGTCCCGCAGGAGCGACCTCAGTATTTGGAGTTGGATCTCTCATTGCTAGCCCTTAGCATCCTACTCACTCATGTATGCATCCACATCGCCTTCAAGTTTGGACATATTCGATTCAGGGCATTTTTTCCCAAACAGTACATGATGCACTTAGCAGTAATGTCACCCATTATTATACTTATCGCAAGCTACTTATCCAAGTTGTCCGGTCTACCTTAAAGGTGTAAAGTTTCAACTTTCGTAGTACTCTCAAAGGAGAATATCCGATCATTAAGATCCTTTCCGACGCTCGAAGCTCATCTCTTGCTATGGATGACTCCTTTTGAGCTAAAAGCCTTTGAATCAGCCATGACGACTCTCTCCTCAAATGTGGAAATATCGATTCGGAGCTTTGATAATTCTTCTTTTCCTACTCTAGATCTTTCTTTAAGCTTTGATTATCGACTTTAAGTCTCTTCTTATAATTAAAGACACTTAATTTAAAAGTTATAAAAGCGATGAGTAACTTGGTACATAGAATCGTTGGAAAGAGTTAGCCGCTTTATTATAGTTATAGGTTTCTAACTAAGCAATAAAATCTTTCACGCATGTGTCTGTGTAAACTCCTTGACAAAAAGCACAAGAAAATCGGTTTACTCCCTTGGATGCACTCGACCGAGTTCTAACAATAACAAAAGTAGCGAGTCTTTCGAAGAATCTTTATCAACCACATTCCCACCCTCTAAAAAGAAGAAAAATTTTAATAGGGAAGCACTGAGGTCGACCCTTGGCTTCTTCGATAGAGTAGAGAAGCTACTCGGGGTGTCAACGGTGTTGGAGCGCTTCTTCAACTCGGCAAGGATGTCGCTGCTCAAACGTTAAACTAAACTCGATTAAGTTATTGTGCGTTAGTAATTCTTTACATGGGCTAGCGTTGTCTAGAGCAGTATCTACATGCAACTTTGACTCCTCCTTAATCTTATATGACACACTCCAGTAAACTAAAATAGTAAAAAATAACAATAAAAAGGGGTGAAGGAAAGAGCCGAACTGGAAAACGTAATAAGCGATGAAATTATCCGAAATGCAAAGCGAGAAGGAATTTAGGAACTTCTCCTAATGTGGTGGTTGTTCAGTCCCAATTACCCACAATGAAATAAGAATTTACTTTTTTATTTACCACAAGATGTGGGGAGATTGGTAATGAGTTTCTTGTCTTTTGAACTAGACGTGAAATAATATCAACTTACATCTTTTGGGCTACTATTCAGTTGATACAAGTTTTTTATTTCCTCCACTATAGGTTCATCTATATTACACCAATTCCACAGAACAAATGGACCAGATAAAACCCTCACCCGTTAAGATTTAACTACCCTGGTGCTAGACACAATTGAGAAACAATTCGAACAAAATAAGGTTGCAAAGGCAATCTAACCCAATTTAAAACACTTGAGATATGGGGTGATATACTTGAGAATGATTCGGTGGGCATTAATCATGATAATCGCAATCTGAAAGAAGATTTCTTGCAGCAGCAAGAGTTAGTTTTGAACAATGTGAGAAAATAGAAGAAGGGGATAGATGAACTTAGGGGTTTATAAAGAAGTAAAAGAGTCACTTCAAAGGACAACACGTTACACAAAGCAACGCTGTCTGCTCGGAGAACCGGTTCTTCAAATTCAAACGAGTGGCTTGGAACAACCTATGTCACTCACATTAAATACGAAACGACTAAAGAGATGGGTTGCGAAAGGGAAGGATGAATAGAAGCCACCTTAAATCTACTCAAACTAATAATTTCTAGTCTTATCTAATTTCACTCTCAATATTAGAAATTGAAAAATTGGTGTTTGAGAAATAAAGAGCATACCGCTTGATTTAAGCTCGACCAAAAATATAAATATTGATCACTAATGTACTCGAGATTAAGTTAGCCAAAAGTAAGTACTTTCATTCTGCTAGAGACTAAACTAAAGAAGAGCAGGAACATTCACTACCAGCCAAGCAAGCTCTCATCGTGTTATAGGTGGCACCAAGAGCATGTATAAACCAGTACTCAAGCAAAACTTAAATGTAGCAGCCTGAGCCCACAATGGAATCGGTTAAACGACTCTCTCCGAGAATGGGGGTGTAACTCCTACAGACGATTAACTCTCATCATAATGGCCAAATAACTGCTCCAAAACAGTATATGTACGTAGGAAGTTAAGAACGTATATTACGGAATAACATAGAGGAACGAAGACCTAGATGAATACCTCAAAAAATGAGAAAAAAGGGTTGAGACTTTTAGTACATAGAGAATCAGAAAAGAAAGACCACGCATAAAGAAAAGGGAGTGAGTGAGCCTCAGTATTGTTTTTCTTTTTAAAAGAAAATTCCTAAGAGTTAAGCCCGATCACCGACTTGAGCGTCGGAAAATTTTCTTCAAAAACACTCGGCAATCTCCGACATTTTTCTCGTGACCGCATGATGAGGACATCATTCATTTCGAGATCCAAAGAAATTCGAGTGTTAGCTAGAAAACCTACTCGAGAGAGAAGCGACCAAATTTTCTCATTCAAATAATTTAAATCTCATTCAAAGACTAAACTTAGTCATTGATGTGGCTTTCGCAATCAAATATCTTCACCATTACGTCGAACCACCAATAATTCACGGTGATCTAAAGCCAAGCAATATTCTGATTTTGTTATGACATGGTCGACCATGTTAGTGACTTTGGGCTTGCAAGATTTCTTTCTGATCGCTCACCTTGTACAATTCTCAAAACTCCATCAAGTTCAATTGGGATCCAAGGAACTATCGATTATGTTGCCCCAAGTAATTATATATTCATATTTGATACCTTGTACTTTTAAATAATGTTAATAGTTGATTGTTAGTATCTAACACATAGAATCTGAAATGTTTTTTTTTTTTTCCCCCTTCGTCTTCTGTTAAATGGCCGTTTGTTTTGAATTCTATTAGGGGTAAAGAAAATTCATGCTTCTTGATGTTAAAGAATTTGGGAGAGTAAAAATCAATATCAAGCGTATTCCTTACTAAACAAAAACGAATAACCAAAATTTATGTTAATTTTTAAAAAAAAAAAAACACTTGAATTGATTCTATTTGTTGCAAGTATATGCTAAATATTTAATTTTTAATTTTTGCTTAATAATTTTCTTATTTTTGAGTAAATTAATTTAAATAGTTTAAGTTAAAATATTTTTGATTTTTAATAAGTATACAAAGTAAAATTTAAATTTTTAAACTTAATAGATGAGTGAATAAAATAATAGAATCTTCAAAAAAAATTAAAATATAAAATAACTTTACTTATATGATCGTATTATTTTTTAATATTAAATAAAATATACACAAAAGTAAATAGAATAACACCGGTATTCTTATAGCACCTGATATTTTTTATGGTCGACAATAATTTATTAGTACGAGGACTACATTTCTACTAATTTTTTCAAAAAGTAAATAAAATTAATGACTTTTCAAAACACCCCTAATTAATACTCAAATTTGGTTTAGGGATTAAAAGAGACTTTGGTGCGCGTTGATGAAATACGATATAATTGGGATTCATTAATGAATATCAGTATTAATAGCGCACGCGGTGAGCTTTACCCCAGTTAATTATTTAAAATTAATATTTTGTAATTTTACCTCATGACACGTGTCACGAATCTTTGAAAATTCTTCACGCAAAGCGCAAGCGATAAAACAGAGCTGCAACTCAGCTCTACTCTGATGAGTTTCTGTTTTTCTTTTTGTCGGTTTTCCGACAGGGCTTGTATGAGTTTCGTGAACAGAAATGGAACGAAAAAATCTCTCAAAATACAGAACAGTGGGAGACTATGTATTACAATCGCAAATTGGAGAGAGTTCAAATTCGCTCTCTACAGTGTGGAAAGCAGAGCACGTGCCATCAGGTGACGTGGTGGCTGTGAAACAAGTTTATGTTGAAAGACTCAACCAGCACCTCAAGAGCTGCTTAGATTGTGAGCTCAATTTCCTCTCCTCTGTCAATCACCCCAACATAATTCGCCTTTTGACGCTTTCCAGGTGAGCCCTATAATGGAAATTTCAGGTTCTTAGTTGCCTTTATTGAGTTTGTTGAATTTGAGTTTCTTTGATTTGGGTTATGTAATTTATTTATGTTTAGTTCATTGGTTTTGATTTTTAGCCTCTTTGTGGGATACCCATTTGGTTATCTTTGATAAAGGATCTGTCCGTATGATTTTGCTTGATATGTTGTAAGAGTATAATTGTCTGCTTAATTTGTTAAATTTCATTTTTAGATGAGCTGTTGGATACTTGTCAAGTGTTTGCTGAATTGCATATGTTAACTGATCGTTCGAATCAGCTTGGTGGTCTGAAAATTCATTTTTAGATTTTTCTTTAATTATTTGGAGATGATAATTTTTAATTTAGTGTAGATTTATCTTGGAATGCAGATTCATTAATTCATTGGTCTGTCGTTTAAGTTGATTTTCCATTTGGATATTCCATAAATGACCTTTTTCATCATGACATCGAGATGCAAATTTTGCTTATTTGAGAACAGGATGGTCTTAATGTTCAAACTGTGTAATTTCATTCTTTCATAGTTCTACTATTTTGCATTTCTGACAATTTTTAGCTAACCTATTTCATACCTTGAATTGGAAAATGCAAATGGTTCATTTTAGCTAATCTATTTTATAATTTATACCTTGAATTGGGGATGCAAATGGTTGATGTAGGATAAGATGTGTTGGAATTAAGCATACTTTTTGCTTTTCCATTTTCCTGTCCCTCATATACATTTTTGTTATTAAATGATCTGGTGGCATGCCCATTGCATGCAAATTATGATTTAGAATAAACTATTTCTTGATTGCCCAAATCTGTTTGTGTTTAGGCATATCTGTCTTAGAGCTACACCATTCCCTTAATAAAGAAAGCTGTATAGGTTGTTGCTATTGATTTATAAATCATTTATGTAACGGTAGTACTATGGCAAATTGAAGTTGACTGCCTCCTTTGTCAGGCTGAAAATTGTATATTCCTCATGGTTGAGTTTTGTGCTGGGGGAATCTGTCATCTTACATTCGGCTGCATGGAAGGGTTCCAGAGCAGACTGCCAGAAAGTTTCTTCAGCAGCTTGGTACCTCATTATTAGCCTTTAGTCAATAGTTGTGCGATTTTGTTGCTCTAATCACTTCCCTGTTTCAAGCAAGATATAAAAGAATGTGACTGAATTCTTGTTGCAGGAGCGGGCTTGGAAATTCTAAATTCTCACCACATTATCCATAGAGATTTGAAACCAGCGGTATGAAAAGTTATATGTTGTGGTTTGTTGTCTTGAACTTTTGACCAATTTGGAAAATTTTGTTTCTCTAAATGATACTGAGAACATGGAAGATGCCACTTACCATTAGTTGTTTACAAGTTGTGGCTCTATTCTTGTTAGTTCTTGCAGTTTGTGAACCAGTCACATGTCATCATCTCTCCCCCCCCAACCCAACACCAACCTTTGACTTCTTTCTTTGTTCTGCTACTTGGGTTCTCTGTGTTTCCATGAGAAATATACTATGAATAATTAAATGAGAGTCTTGGTTGGTGATAATCGGGGTGATAATCGTAGAGTATGGAGTTCCCTAGAGGATTGTGGTTGCTTTATATCTTTTGCTCTTTAGTGTGGTTGTCAAGAAAGTGATGAAATTTAGAAAATGAACAATCTTGAACAAGCTGTAAAGTTTGACAAGCTACTATTTTGTACTCCTATTTTGGAATGTTCAAAGGAACTTTGAATGTTTTCAGTGAATTGTATAGTTGTCAATAAATTGACAAATTTTCAGTGTTTCTACAGATGAATTTTCTTCATTTTAATTTTTATGTTTATATTTTATATTAATATATTATATGTTTTCGAGATTGTATGTTTTTAAATTGACTTTGCTGGTGCTTTTGGTGGAACAGAACATTTTACTATCTGGCCTAGATGACGATGCGATGCTCAAGATAGCTGATTTTGGTCTTTCATGGTAAACATTTAGTAGAAGGATACAAATATAGTGGGCGAGGATTGTTCTTAGTTTCGACAATATCCTGGAATTGTGTTTGAACAATGATTTTTTTGTTCTTTTTTTTCTATTGTATTTTTAACATGTAATCATTATGTAAAAGTTTCATTCTTGAAAAGTCTGGAAGCTTAAAATTGACTGTTTGCTTTATATTTTAAGCAGCACCCTTCATCCAGGCAATTATGCTGAGAAAGTCTGTGGATCCCCATTATTCATGGCTCCTGAAGTTCTTCAATTTCAAAGATATGATGAAAAGGTGACCTTTTTGTTTTTCTAAATGTTCTTTCTGTGTTATTAAAATGCATTGGAATGTACTGAAAAGTTTTAAAACTTTCTTTATAGGTTGATATGTGGAGCATTGGTGCAATTCTTTTTGAGCTTCTTAATGGCTACCCACCTTTCTCTCGTAGGAATAATGTCCAGGTAGCAATCTGCCTAAATTAATATTCCTTTTAGTGTGCTAGCTTGAATCTTAATAAGTTTTGTATCTTTCAGGTGCTGATGAACATCAGGTCACGTAAGCATCTTCCATTCTCTCAGCTTATCCTCCCTGCTTTGCATCCAGATTGCGTTGATATGTGCTTGAAGCTACTTTCTGCAAATCCAGGTATCATCTACTCAGAATTTTAGCTTTATATATTAACATTCACCAAATAATTATACTTTTATTTACTCCTGGGTAATTACAGTCATCCCTTATAGTCTTCTTAATTCATTGCAGTGGATCGTTTGACCTTCAATGAATTCTATCACCATAGATTCCTGAGAAAGAATACTGCAAAACTAAGAGCCCTTTTCATATCCCACAACTCTGAGTCTCTGACTTCCCTTGTGTATTGAATTAGGCATCCTTAATTACATTTCCTTCGATACCTGCTTCAGCATATCTGTTGCTTCTCAGAATGCTCGTATTTCTACATTGCAGACATTGTTGACCTCGTATACATTGACATCAATCAAGGTTTTCTTCATTGTATCTTTTGGGAAACATTTATAAATTTGTGTAATTCATTTACAATACTTGTTTACCAGTCTAGTACATTAAGAAACAATTTTCTCCTTATGTTATTCATCATTACCATGGTTTATCCATTTAGTGAGTCCCTCTTGCATCTTACATGTCAACCCAAGTTATTTATAACGTTTTGAATTTGTCGAAAAGGTGAAGGTTGCCTAAAACTGGCTCAAGATTTTGCCTCTGTAAATTAAATGGTGGTTAGATGTGTACTCTTAACACCTTGTATTCATAACTCTGTAAAGCAATATATACTCAATTGCTCTATATATTTATCTGGTTGAAGACTACATCTCTGCATATAATTGCTTTCATTAAAATTTGAAACAGCCAATCATGACAAAAATAAATGTATTTATGCAAAGTTTTTCTGGACAGGTGTACATAACGTGATATATAGATTTTAACATGTTGCAATAGAACTGCATAGTCATACAGCACATAAGAAACAAGAACCCCTACAAGATTTTACCCAAGGAGGCAGTGGGGCAAGGAGGATTAGCAATGTCGGTGATCCCTTCTAACATTATCACCATGCACTTCATAGAAGGACGAAGAGCAGGTTCATCTTGGACACACCAGAGCCCCACCTTGACTGTGTTCTCCAAATTCTTCTTGTCTACATCTTTGCCATGGACAAGCTTATTCAACTCTATAAATGAGGCACTTATAAACCCAATTGGTAAGAATGATTTCCTCTGGTTTTGATAGATCAATCTCCATGTTTTTTCTGGAGCAAATAGTTTCCAGGAGCACTGCTCCATAGCTGTAAACATCTGCTTTTACTAATATTGGAGTTCTCTTGTACCATTCTGGCGCCATGTAACCTCTTGTTCCTCTTATCGATGTGAAAGTCCTAATTTGGTCTGGCATTAACAACTTTGCCAGCCCAAAATCTGAGATTTTGGCAGTCCAAAATTCATACATCAGAATCTTATGAGGCTTTATGTCACAATGAAGGATAGGTGGTTCACAATCATCAACATCTAATGCAATTCTGACCCTTTGATTCC
>CM046813.1:6977887-7258763 GCA_025617385.1 Murraya koenigii | reverse complement strand
GGAATCAAAGGGTCAGAATTGCATTAGATGTTGATGATTGTGAACCACCTATCCTTCATTGTGACATAAAGCCTCATAACATTCTGATGTATGAATTTGGGACTGCCAAAATCTCAGATTTTGGGCTGGCAAAGTTGTTAATGCCAGACCAAATTAGGACTTTCACATCGATAAGAGGAACAAGAGGTTACATGGCGCCAGAATGGTACAAGAGAACTCCAATATTAGTAAAAGCAGATGTTTACAGCTATGGAGCAGTGCTCCTGGAAACTATTTGCTCCAGAAAAAACATGGAGATTGATCTATCAAAACCAGAGGAAATCATTCTTACCAATTGGGTTTATAAGTGCCTCATTTATGAGTTGAATAAGCTTGTCCATGGCAAAGATGTAGACAAGAAGAATTTGGAGAACACAGTCAAGGTGGGGCTCTGGTGTGTCCAAGATGAACCTGCTCTTCGTCCTTCTATGAAGTGCATGGTGATAATGTTAGAAGGGATCACTGACATTGCTAATCCTCCTTGCCCCACTGCCTCCTTGGGTAAAATCTTGTAGGGGGTTCTTGTTTCTTATGTGCTGTATGACTATGCAGTTCTATTGCAACATGTTAAAATCTATATATCACGTTATGTACACCTGTCCAGAAAACTTTGCATAAATACATTTATTTTTGTCATGATTGGCTGTTTCAAATTTTAATGAAAGCAATTATATGCAGAGATGTAGTCTTCAACCAGATAAATATATAGAGCAATTGAGTATATATTGCTTTACAGAGTTATGAATACAAGGTGTTAAGAGTACACATCTAACCACCATTTAATTTACAGAGGCAAAATCTTGAGCCAGTTTTAGGCAACCTTCACCTTTTCGACAAATTCAAAACGTTATAAATAACTTGGGTTGACATGTAAGATGCAAGAGGGACTCACTAAATGGATAAACCATGGTAATGATGAATAACCTAAGGAGAAAATTGTTTCTTAATGTACTAGACTGGTAAACAAGTATTGTAAATGAATTACACGAATTTATAAATGTTTCCCAAAAGATACAATGAAGAAAACCTTGATTGATGTCAATGTATACGAGGTCAACAATGTCTGCAATGTAGAAATACGAGCATTCTGAGAAGCAACAGATATGCTGAAGCAGGTATCGAAGGAAATGTAATTAAGGATGCCTAATTCAATACACAAGGGAAGTCAGAGACTCAGAGTTGTGGGATATGAAAAGGGCTCTTAGTTTTGCAGTATTCTTTCTCAGGAATCTATGGTGATAGAATTCATTGAAGGTCAAACGATCCACTGCAATGAATTAAGAAGACTATAAGGGATGACTGTAATTACCCAGGAGTAAATAAAAGTATAATTATTTGGTGAATGTTAATATATAAAGCTAAAATTCTGAGTAGATGATACCTGGATTTGCAGAAAGTAGCTTCAAGCACATATCAACGCAATCTGGATGCAAAGCAGGGAGGATAAGCTGAGAGAATGGAAGATGCTTACGTGACCTGATGTTCATCAGCACCTGAAAGATACAAAACTTATTAAGATTCAAGCTAGCACACTAAAAGGAATATTAATTTAGGCAGATTGCTACCTGGACATTATTCCTACCAGAGAAAGGTGGGTAGCCATTAAGAAGCTCAAAAGAATTGCACCAATGCTCCACATATCAACCTATAAAGAAAGTTTTAAAACTTTTCAGTACATTCCAATGCATTTTAATAACACAGAAAGAACATTTAGAAAAACAAAAGGTCACCTTTTCATCATATCTTTGAAATTGAAGAACTTCAGGAGCCATGTATAATGGGGATCCACAGACTTTCTCAGCATAATTGCCTGGATGAAGGGTGCTGCTTAAAATATAAAGCAAACAGTCAATTTTAAGCTTCCAGACTTTTCAAGAATGAAACTTTTACATAATGATTACATGTTAAAAATACAATAGAAAAAAAGAACAAAAATATCATTGTTCAAACACAATTCCAGGATATTGTCGAAACTAAGAACAATCCTCGCCCACTATATTTGTATCCTTCTACTAAATGTTTACCATGAAAGACCAAAATCAGCTATCTTGAGCATCACATCGTCATCTAGGCCAGATAGTAAAATGTTCTGTTCCACCAAAAGCACCAGCAAAGTCAATTTAAAAACATACAATCTCGAAAACATATAATATATTAATATAAAATATAAACATAAAAATTAAAATGAAGAAAATTCATCTGTAGAAGCACTGAAAATTTGTCAATTTATTGACAACTATACAATTCACTGACAACATTCAAAGTTCCTTTGAACATTCCAAAATAGGAGTACAAAATAGTAGCTTGTCAAACTTTACAGCTTGTTCAAGATTGTTCATTTTCTAAATTTCATCACTTTCTTGACAACCACACTAAAGAGCAAAAGATATAAAGCAACCACAATCCTCTAGGGAACTCCATACTCTCGATTATCACCCCGATTATCACCAACCAAGACTCTCATTTAATTATTCATAGTATATTTCTCATGGAAACACAGAGAACCCAAGTAGCAGCACAAAGAAAGAAGTCAAAGGTTGGTGTTGGGTTGGGGGTGGGAGATGATGACATGTGACTGGTTCACAAACTGCAAGAACTAACAAGAATAGAGCCACAACTTGTAAACAACTAATGGTAAGTGGCATCTTCCATGTTCTCAGTATCATTTAGAGAAACAAAATTTTCCAAATTGGTCAAAAGTTCAAGAAAACAAACCACAACATATAACTTTTCATACCGCTGGTTTCAAATCTCTATGGATAATGTGGTGAGAATTTAGAATTTCCAAGCCCGCTCCTGCAACAAGAATTCAGTCACATTCTTTTATATCTTGCTTGAAACAGGGAAGTGATTAGAGCAACAAAATCGCACAACTATTGACTAAAGGCTAATAATGAGGTACCAAGCTGCTGAAGAAACTTTCTGGCAGTCTGCTCTGGAACCCTTCCATGCACCCGAATGTAAGATGACAGATTCCCCCCAGCACAAAACTCAACCACGAGGAATATACAATTTTCAGCCTGACAAAGGAGGCAGTCAACTTCAATTTGCCATAGTACTACCGTTACATAAATGATTTATAAATCAATAGCAACAACCTATACAGCTTTCTTTATTAAGGGAATGGTGTAGCTCTAAGACAGATATGCCTAAACACAAACAGATTTGGGCAATCAAGAAATAGTTTATTCTAAATCATAATTTGCATGCAATGGGCATGCCACCAGATCATTTAATAACAAAAATGTATATGAGGGGCAGGAAAATGGAAAAGCAAAAAGTATGCTTAATTCCAACACATCTTATCCTACATCAACCATTTGCATCCCCAATTCAAGGTATAAATTATAAAATAGATTAGCTAAAATGAACCATTTGCATTTTCCAATTCAAGGTATGAAATAGGTTAGCTAAAAATTGTCAGAAATGAAAAATAGTAGAACTATGAAAGAATGAAATTACACAGTTTGAACATTAAGACCATCCTGTTCTCAAATAAGCAAAATTTGCATCTCGATGTCATGATGAAAAAGGTCATTTATGGAATATCCAAATGGAAAATCAACTTAAACGACAGACCAATGAATTAATGAATCTGCATTCCAAGATAAATCTACACTAAATTAAAAATTATCATCTCCAAATAATTAAAGAAAAATCTAAAAATGAATTTTCAGACCACCAAGCTGATTCGAACGATCAGTTAACATATGCAATTCAGCAAACACTTGACAAGTATCCAGCAGCTCATCTAAAAATGAAATTTAACAAATTAAGCAGACAATTATACTCTTACAACATATCAAGCAAAATCATACGGACAGATCCTTTATCAAAGATAACCAAATGGGTATCCCACAAAGAGGCTAAAAATCAAAACCAATGAACTAAACATAACTAAATTACATAACCCAAATCAAAGAAACTCAAATTCAACAAACTCAATAAAGGCAACTAAGAACCTGAAATTTCCATTATAGGGCTCACCTGGAAAGCGTCAAAAAGGCGAATTATGTTGGGGTGATTGACAGAGGAGAGGAAATTGAACTCACAATCTAAGCAGCTCTTGAGGTGCTGGTTGAGTCTTTTAACATAAACTTGTTTCACAGCCACCACGTCACCTGATGGCACGTGCTCTGCTTTCCACACTGTAGAGAGCGAATTTGAACTCTCTCCAATTTGCGATTGTAATACATAGTCTCCCACTGTTTTGTATTTTGAGAGATTTTTTCGTTCCATTTCTGTTCACGAAACTCATACAAGCCCTGTCGGAAAACCGACAAAAAAAAACAGAAACTCATCAGAGTGGAGCTGAGTTGCTGCTCTGTTTTATCGCTTGCACTTTGCGTGAAGAATTTTCAAAGATTCGTGACACGTGTCATGAGGTAAAATTACAAAATATTAATTTTAAATAATTAATTGGGGTAAAGCTCACCGCCTGCCCTATTAATATTGATATTCATTACTAAATCCAAATTATATCGTATTTCATCAACGCGCACCAAAGTCTCTTCTAATCCCTAAATCAAATTTGAGTATTAATTAGGGTGTTTTGAAAAGTCATTAATTTTTATTTACTTTTTGATAAAATTAGTAGAAATTTAGTCCTCGTACTGGTAAATTATTATCGACCATAAAAAATATCAGGTGCTATAAGAATACCGATGTTATTCTATTTACTTTTGTGTATATTTTATTTAATATTAAAAAAAATAATACGATCATATAAGTAAGGTTATTTTATATTTTAATTTTTTTTGAAGATTCTATTATTTTATTCACTCATCTATTAAGTTTAAAAATTTAAATTTTACTTTGTATACTTATTAAAAATCAAAAATATTTTAACTTAAACTATTTAAATTAATTTACTCAAAAATAAGAAAATTATTAAGCAAAAAATTAAAAATTAAATATTTAGCATATACTTGCAACAAATAGAATCAATTCAAGTGTTTTTTTTTTTAAAAATTAACATAAATTTTGGTTATTCGTTTTTGTTTAGTAAGGAATACGCTTGATATTGATTTTTACTCTCCCAAATTCTTTAACATCAAGAAGCATGAATTTTCTTTACCCTAATAGAATTCAAAACAAACGGCCATTTAACGGAAGACGAAGGGAAAAAAAAACATTTCAGATTCTATGTGTTAGATACTAACAATCAACTATTAACATTATTTAAAAGTACAAGGTATCAAATATGAATATATAATTACTTGAGGCAACATAATCGATAGTTCCTTGGATCCCAATTGAACTTGATGGAGTTTTGAGAATTGTACAAGGTGAGCGATCGAGAAAGAAATCTTGCAAGCCCAAAGTCACTAACATGGTCGACCATGTCATAACAAAATCAGAATATTGCTTGGCTTTAGATCACCGTGAATTATTGGTGGTTCGACGTAATGGTGAAGATATTTGATTGCGAAAGCCACATCAATGACTAAGTTTAGTCTTTGAATGAGATTTAAATTATTTGAATGAGAAAATTTGGTCGCTTCTCTCTCGAGTAGGTTTTCTAGCTAACACTCGAATTTCTTTGGATCTCGAAATGAATGATGTCCTCTATCATGCGGTCACGGAAAAATGTCGGAGATTGCCGAGTGTTTTTGAAGAAAATTTTCCGACGCTCAAGTCGATGATCGGGCTTAACTCTTAGGAATTTTCTTTTAAAAAGAAAAACAATACTGAGGCTCACTCACTCCCTTTTCTTTATGCGTGGTCTTTCTTTTCCGATTCTCTATGTACTAAAAGTCTCAACCCTTTTTCTCATTTTTTGAGGTATTCATCTAGGTCTTCGTTCCTCTATGTTATTCCGTAATATCGTTCTTAACTTCCTACGTACATGTCTGCATTTTGGAGCAGTTATTTGGCCATTATGATGAGAGTTAATCGTCTGTAGGAGTTACACCCCATTCTCGGAGAGAGTCGTTTAACCGATTCCATTGTGGGCTCAGTCGCTACATTTAAGTTTTGCTTGAGTACTTGGTTTATACATGCTCTTGGTGCCACCTATAACACGATGAGAGCTTGCTTGGTCGGTAGTGAATGTTCCTGCTCTTCTTTAGTTTAGTCTCTAGCAGAATGAAAGTACTTACTTTTGGCTAACTTAATCTCGAGTACATTAGTGATCAATATTTATATTTTTGGCCGGCTTAAATCAAGCAGGTATGCTCTTTATTTCTCAAACACCAATTTTTCAATTTCTAGTATTGAGAGTGAAATTAGATAAGACTAGAAATTATTGGTTTGAGTAGATTTAAGGTGGCTTCTATTCATCCTTCCCTTTCGCAACCCATCTCTTTAGTCGTTTCGTATTTAATGTGAGTGACATAGGTTGTTCCAAGCCACTCGTTTGAATTTGAAGAACCGGTTCTCTGAACAGACGCGTTGCTTTGTGTAACGTGTTGTCCTTTGAAGTGACTCTTTTACTTCTTTTATAAACCCCTAAGTTCATCTATCCCCCTTCTTCTATTTTCTCACATTGTTCAAAACTAACTCTTGCTGCCTGCAAGAAATCTTCTTTCCAGTTGCGATTATCATGATCAATGCCCACCGAATCATTCTCAAGTATATCACCCCATATCTCAAGTGTTTTAAATTAGGTTAGATTGCCTTTGCAACCTTATTTTGTTCGAATTGTTTCTCAATTGTGTCTAGCACCAGGGTAGTTAAATCTTAACGGGTAGAGGGTTTTATCTGGTCCATTTGTTCTGTGGAATTGGTGTAATATAGATGAACCTATAGTGGAGGAAATAAAAAACTTGTATCAACTGAATAGTAGCCCAAAAGATGTAAGTTGATATTATTTCACGTCTAGTTCAAAAGACAAGAAACTCATTACCAATCTCCCCACATCTTGTGGTAAATAAAAAAGTAAATTCTTATTTCATTGTGGGTAATTGGGTACGAACAACCACCACATTAGGAGAAGTTCCCTAAATTCCTTCTCGCTTTTGCATTTCAGATAATTTACTGCTTATTACGTTTTCCAGTTTGGCTCTTTCCTTCACCCCTTTTATTGTTATTTTTTACTATTTTAGTTTCATTGAGTGTGTCATATAAGATTAAGGAGGAGTCGAAGTTGCATGTGAATCTTGCTCTGAGACAACGCTAGCCCATGTAAAGAATTACTAACGCACAATAACTTAATCGAGGTTTAGTTTAACGTTTGAGCAGCGACATCCTTGCCGAGTTGAAGAAGCGCTCAACACCGTTGACACCTCGAGTAGCTTCTCTACTCTATCGAAGAAGCCAAGGGTCGACCTCGGTGCTTCCCTATTAAAATTTTTCTTCTTTTTAGAGGGTGGGAATGTGGTTGATAAAGATTCTTCGAAAGACTCGCTACTTTTGTTATTGTTAGAACTCGGTCGAGTGCATCCAAGGGAGTAAACCGATTTTCTTGTGCTTTTTGTCAAGGAGTTTACACGACACATGCGTGAAAGATTTTATTGCTTAGTTAGAAACCTATAACTATAATAAAGCGGCTAACTCTTTCCAACGATTCATGTACCAAGTTACTCATCGCTTTTATAACTTTTAAATTAAGTGTCTTTAATTATAAGAAGAGACTTAAAGTCGATAATCAAAGCTTAAAGAAAGATCTAGAGTAGGAAAAGAAGAATTATCAAAGCTCCGAATCGATATTTCCACATTTGAGGAGAGAGTCGTCATGGGTGATTCAAAGGCTTTTTAGCTCAAAAGGAGTCATCCATAACAAGAGATGAGCTTCGAGCGTCGGAAAGGATCTTAATGATCGGATATTCTCCTTTGAGAGTACTACGAAGCTGAAACTTTACACCTTTAAGGTAGACCGGACAACTTGGATAAGTAGCTTAGCGATAAGTATAATAATGGGTGACATTACTGCTAAGTGCATCATGTACATTTTGGGAAAAAATGCCCTGAATCGAATATGTCCAAACTTGAAGTCGATGTGGATGCATACATGAGTGAGTAGGATGCTGAGGGCTAGCAATAGAGATCCAACTCCAAATACGGAGGTCGCTCCTGCGGGACTCGATGAAATTGCTCTCTCGACAAAGGAGTTCTCAAGTTGCATATGGTATGGACTAGTCTACTCAGGATATCGATTAAGCTGCTAACCAGTCTGCCCAAGCTCCCTAGTTTTCATTATAGTTTCTTGTGTAAGAGCTTTGTAAGCTCTATCTTTCATTGCATTAAATAAAAGAAATTTTTTATCTTAGCTTTCCTTTATGACTTTTGATTTATTCTACATTTTCCAAAATCGAATGGGCGTTTCAAGTTTTTATCCCATTTTGAGTAGAATCTCAGAATTTAAATTTTTATATTTGTCTTACTCATTTCTAAGAGCTTAACTTGTTTGAATTGACTCTAGTTAACCTAGGCTTCTCGTCTTGTTGCGAATAGGCTTTTAGATTTCTAGCTTTAATAAATTTTAGAGCTTAATTTGCTTGAGTTAATTCTGGCTAGCTTGGGCTCTTCATCTCGCCTTGAGTAGGCTTCGAGACCTCTGGCCTTAGCATTCTTTAGACCTTGACCCGCTCGAATCAATTTTGGTTATCCTTGGCTCTTCGTCTCATCTCGTGTAAGCTTTGAGACTTTTGGCCTTAGCATTTTAAAGCTTGGTTGTGCTTAAGTCCATTCCGGCTTTACTTGGCTCTTTGTCTTACCTCGAGTAGGCTTTGAGACTAGCGGCCTTAGCTTGATCCTAAAGTTGAATTTGCTCGAGCCATTTTTACTTCACTGGCTCTTCGTCTCACCTCGAGCAAGGCTCAAGACTTTTAGCCTTAGCTTAATTTTAGAACTTAATTTGCTCGAGCCAATTCCGCTTTTACTTAGCTATTTCTCTCGCCTCGAGCAGGTTTTGAGACTTTTGGCCTTAGCTTACTTTTAGAGCTTAATTTGCTCGAGCTAATTCTGAGATTACTTGGCTCTTTGTCTCGCCTCGAGTAATTTTTGAGACTTTTGGCTTTAACTTAATTTTAGAGCTTAATTTAATCGAATCAATTCTGAAAGCATTCCTCATTACTTTTTTATTCATGATCAATATATTACATGCTTTAAATTTAAGAAAGTTGAATACATTAATTAAAACAACATTACTTCACAAGGAAACTTAATGAAAGTACTTTTTTAAATGCTATGCATTCCATAATATATTACCTTCCCGTCCATCATTGTAAGTTAATCTATATGCTCCAGGACCTGCCACCTACGAAACCTTGTAAGGACCTTCCCAATTTGAACTTAGCACCCCCTGATTGGGATTCCATATCTGCATATCACATTCCTTCATATAAAGTCAGTTGTTTTACTCTCTGTTATCTTGCTCAAAGCCTCCACCTCAATTCACTTCGTAAAATAATCAATCGCAACTACTATGTGAGTTGCAGATGCTCGTTCTTTTGGTAGGGATTCGATCAAATCAATTCCCCATTGGGCAAATGGCCATGGCGAATTCATCACTGTAAGATTCTCTAGTGGTTGAGCTAAGAAGTTGGTAAAGCCACGACAACTATTGCAACTTCGGTCTTTTTTGTGCGTCTTGGTGCATTATAGGCAAAAATTATCGTTATATCAAGACTTTAAAAGCTAAAGACCTTACATCGGAATGGTTTCCATAAACCCTTCATGAATCTCTATGAGCATATAGTCTGCTTTCTCCTCATTCAAGCAACGTAGCGGTGACAAAGTGTACCCTCATCCATATATTACCACATCAATCGAGTATGTATCTTCGCTTCGACACTTCAACTTCCTTGCTTACTTCTTGTCGGCGAGTACTATCATTTCCTTAATGTAAGAGATAAATGAGTCCATCCAAGTGCCACTTGTGGTTACACTCATCACCTCCACTTCTGCTCAATACTCGAATTGGTTTTTATCTCTACATAAATTGATTTGGGCATCTTCGAATATGACACAATCGCCATTCGTGCTATCATATCTGCCCTGAAATTCCATACTCTCGAAATCTGCTCTACCTCCACTCCTTGAAATCTACTAATCAGTTGCTTTGCCTTGCACAAATAAGCCTCCATCTTCTCTCATTTCGCCTGAAAGCTATCATTGAGGTGGTTTGCTACTAATTGAGAATCTATTCGAACTTTCACTTATTCTGCCTTCACTGTTAGTGTAAGTCTCAACCCTGCAATAAAGGCCTCATATTCAGCTTGATTGTTGGTAGCTTTGAACTCGAGTTTTACTGCATATAAAATTTCCACGCCCTCAAGGCTAAGTAACACCACTCCTGCCCTTGCTTCATGGACTCCACATAATCCATCTACTGTAATGGTCCAAACCTTTATCGGAATCTGCTCATTATCTGCATCCTTATCCGCTTCTGTGCATTCAGCTATAAAATTTACTAGAGCATGCACTTTAATTATTTTTTGAGGTTAATAATTGATGTCAAACTCACTGAGTTCTATCAACCACTTCACTAGTCGACCGGAGGTTTCCGACTATGTAAGATTTATCTAAGCGGTTGATCCGTGAACACAATTATCAAATGCGTTTGAAACTAGAACCTTAATTTTGAAGCAGTATTACTAAGGCAAGTGCCCACTTCTCCACTTGCGGATATCTAGTTTACGCTTCAGTAAGGCATTATTTATATCGTATACTCGGATGTTGAACCCTTGATTCCTCTCTTATTAAGACTAAACTTATAGTCCACCATGACACGACCAAATATAAGTACAATATTTCTTCACTCACGGTGTTGATAGAGCGGGGCCTTAGCGGAAAATCCTTCGATTCTTGAAACGCCCTCATATTCTAGTGTCTATTTTGTCTTCTTGCCTTTTTCACCTCTTGAAAAAAGGCATGGCACTTGTCTATTACACGAGAGATGAATCTATTCAAAGTTGCCAACTTACTTGTGAAACTCTGTATTTCTTTTAAAGTGCATGGAGACTTCATTCTACAACTGACCTTATCTTCTTTAGACTGGCTTCAATTCCCTGTGATCGACCATAAAGCCCAAAAACTATCCAGAGCCCATACCAAAATCACACTTCTCAAGATTGAGCTTCATTTGATATTCCCTCAGGAATGTGAAAGTCTCTTCTAAAGGCTTAACATGCTCATCCACATAGACCTCCATTGTTTGTCCGATCGGAGGTTTAAAATTTTTATTCAATAACCTCTTATACATTCCCCTGCGTTCTTTAGGCTAAAAGGTATGACTTTGTAGTAGAATAAGCCTCGATTAGTAACAAAGGTTGTACATTCTTCATCTCGTCCAAACATAGGAATCTAGTTGTAACTGGAGAATGCTTCCATAAAGCTAAGCATGCTGAGTGTCCGGGTGTAGAAGCAACCAACTGGTCTATTTTTGCAGCGAAAAGTCGTTTTGGGTCAACTTTTGCTTAAGTCTATAAAATCTATGCACATTTTTACTCACCATTTGCCTTATAGACCAAGACCACATTTGAGATCCATTCGGGTAATTAACTTCCCTTATGAGTCCATGTTTTTAATAGCTTATCCATCTCGTTATTCATGGCATCATATCTCTCCGTTTAAAGTACCTCATTTTCGACCTTACTAGCTTCACCACTTTATTCACCGCTAACTTGTAACATGCCACCATCGAGTCAATCTCGACATGTCATTATGGGACCGAGCGAACACATCCGCATGTGCTCATAAGCATTTGATCAAACTTGATGAGATTATACACAAGGATGACACAAGTACGTGGAATAAGGCATATTCGAGATCCTATGCAAGTTCCCATCGGACCCGTCATAAGAGCTCGTGCAAAGAAATTTAAAGAAAGACTTAATGGGCTGATTCAAGCAACTTGGGATCAATCCAATTCATGGAGGCCTATTGAAGAAATCTCACAAGATATTCAGACCAATAAATGCGTGATTCAAGCTCTTGAATTTTATGTGCAATCAAATCCATGAAATCGGCGCATTAAGGATAAAAGATATGCCACTATCTTTTTAGATAGTGTTTTCATTTTTAAAAGACGTAACAAACTAGCTATTTTAATTTTATGTAGTCATTTAAGATAGTTTCCTTTTTTTTATTAAATTAAGATCCTGATTTATTAGGGATTCTTTCATTTTTCTTATTTCAATTGGATTAGGAATTTATTTCTAATTAGGATTTCTTGTAACATATATATATATATATATTCGCATTCAATAAGAGAATGAGAAGAAGTTTTTATGCAATTTACTTGATAATATAATTTTCTTTAGTTCTTAAATGAACTCTTTGAACTTATTAGATTTTTCGTAGCGTTCAACCCTTAACTTATCAATCGGACTATCAAAGTCGATTGTGGCGTCCTCACATACCAAGATTCTTATTATTTGGTAGGGTTCGTATTATTTGGTATCGGAGAAAAGTTTCTAATCGGGTTTTGCCTATTCTTATTTAGATTTCGTGTTTTGTTTATTTCAACGATGCATCGTGAACAGTATTTAGGGTTTATTAATTTTGTATTCTTATGATTTATTTCCTTAAATCCATAAATTTTGCCAATTCCTTATCCTAAATTCCTTCGATTTTCAGCTATTCGATGTTAAAAAAAAACAAAGCAAAAAAATCAAGATTCCTTCAATTTTCCATTATTGATGTCTTATATAATACAAGTCTAATTTTTATTATGTGAAAATTTATGCCAAAAATATTGTTATTTTGTGCTTCCAAAACCTAATCATATGCGTTCGTTGTGTTCTCGCCTCTAAAACCCGAATCTCTTTGATATAATGATTGTGAATTCTTCTTGGAATCTTGATATTGGTTTGATTAGTTTTATAAGAACTAAGAGAGAATTATTACGAGTGAAAAAGGCAAGAGAATGTGCGCATATTAAAGGGTAAAACCCAATAAATTTGAGTGAAACACAAGTGGAATTGTGTGAATCGGTCTCTTGAGTGAAACACATAAGGGAGTGAAGTAAGGTCCTTTCTACATTATTTCTAATATCTTTTTTTAGATTTCAACTATGTCTTAAGACGAAGAACGAAGCGCAAATGTAGAGGATAAACAACTAACTATTCAAAATTTTCAAATTCAAGCCTTAATGGGGGAGATGAGACAATTGATGAGGGCTGAATTAGAGCACATACATGAGCGTTTGGATCAAGTAGAGAACGCATGTGCACAGGAACCGCAATACGTTCCCCAAGCACATAAAAAGGACAGAGTTCTAGCTAGAGAAGTGGTTGATAACTATTATGGGGATGAGTATGGTGAAAGGGAGGATTCAATAGGTAATCATAGAAGAGCTAGGCATCGAGATGATGGTGTGAGTGGGATAAAGATGAAAATTCAATCTTTTCAAAGAAAATATGATCCTGAAGCATACCTTGAATGGGAAAAGAAAATGAAGTTTGTATTTGATTGCTACAACTATTCCGAGTCAAAAAGGTAAAATTGATTGTGATTGAGTTTTTGATTATGCTATTACTTAGTGGGATCGACTTGTTATAACTAAGAGATGAAATGGAAAACGTCCCGTTGAAACGTGGAATGAAATGAAGGCATTGATGAGAAAGCGATTTGTACCTAGCCACTACTACAGAGGCTTGTACCAAAACTACAAAGTCTTACCCGGAGTAACCAAGCGTGGAGGATTACTACAAAGAAATGAAGGTTTCTATGATTAGAGCAAATGTGGAGGAAGATAGAGAAGTTACAATGGCACGATTCTTGAATGGCCTTAATGGGGAGATTGTAAATATTGTTGAGTTGCAACATTATGTTAAGATTGAGGAGATGGTTCATAAGGCCATCAAGATTGAGCAACAACTCGAGAGGAGGGTAACACCCATGCAACCCTAAGCTTGAGTTCCACTCCAGTGAAGCCGCCGAGCTATGTAAGCGAGATGAAAGGCCATGAACATCTACTGCACCTAAACCAAGATCCGAGCTTTCGGGCCTAATTCACAAGGTAACATTGTGACACTCACTATTATGAATCATGATATTAAGTGTTTTAAATGTCATGGCGAGGGACACATAGCCAATGAATGTGTGAATAAGAGAGTTATGATATTACAAGATAATTGTGAGATTGTAATCGATGATGAGGCAGAAGATAATGAGATGCCACTATTAGAGGATGTTGAAGATAAAATGTA
The DNA here is from genome assembly GCA_025617385.1 of Murraya koenigii. Classification (NCBI taxonomy): domain Eukaryota; kingdom Viridiplantae; phylum Streptophyta; class Magnoliopsida; order Sapindales; family Rutaceae; genus Murraya; species Murraya koenigii. The sequence goes on along the minus strand of CM046813.1, from coordinate 7,244,628 downwards.
TGTAGTCCCTGATGAATTAACTTTAGTAGCTATGAGAGCTTTGAGTGTGCAAGTAAAAGAAGATAAAGCAGTTCAATGAGAAAACATCTTTCATACTAGGTGCTATGTTTAGGAAAAAGTATGTAGTATGATTATTGATAGGGAAGTTATACCAATGTTGTTAGTGCTATCGTGGTGGAGAAGTTAGGACTTCCAACATTTAAACATCCACGATCATACAAACTACGATGGTTGAATGACGATGGCGAGGTGAAAGTGAACAAACAAGTACTAATGCCTTTTAATATCTATAAATATGAAGATAAAGTATTACGTGATGTAATACCAATAGAAGTTAGAAACTTATTACTACATACTTTTCCACGAGTTTGTATGGCACAAGCACGTGGAATAAGGCATATTCGGATCATATGCAAGTTCCCATCGAACCCGTCACAAGAGCTCGTGCAAAGAATTCAAAGAAGGAATTAATGGGTTGATTCAAGTAACTTGGGATCAATCCAATTCATAGAGACCTATTGAAGGAATCTCACAAGATATTCAGACCAATAAATGCGTGTTTCAAGCTCTTGAATTTTATAAGCAATCATATCCATAAAATCGGCGCATTGAGGATAAAAGATATGCTACTATCTTTTAGATAATGTTTCCATTTTAAAAGAGGCAACAAATCAACTATTTTGATTTTATTTAGTCATTTAAGCTACTTTTTTTATTAGATTAAGATCCCGATTTATTAAAGATTCTTTCATTTTTATTAGATTAGATTTTGATTTATTTAGGATTATTTTCTTATTTCAATTAGATTAAGAATTTGTTTCTGATTACGATTTCTTGTAACCTATATATATATATTCACATTCAATAAAAGAAGGAAAAGAAGTTCTTCGTGTAATTTACTTGAGAGTATAATTCTCTTTAATTCTTAAATGAACTTTTTGAACTTATAGGATTTTCCGTGGCGTTCAACCATTGACTTATCAATCAGACCATCTATAGCTGATTGTGGCGTCTTCACATACCAAGATTCTTGATTCATTAAGTAACGGGTCGTGGTTCCATTCAATTCTTGAAATTAGAAACGATATTGGAGTCTAATTTGATTAGGGTCTTGTCAGTTTTTGGTAGAGTTCGTATCAAGACTCCTCCTCACTTCCTCACTTACATTCTAGCCGATCTTTACTTTCTTCTCTTGGTCATCTGGTTTTATTAAGAGTTCCTCTAATTCCTCGACTGAATTATTGTCTTTCGTTATTGGAATCTCCTTTTACCTCCAATGATGTCACCTGCATAACCCCTTAGCTACTGTTGCATAACAACTTCTTGCTACTCTCTGGTCTCTTTTTACAGCCTTTACCACACCATTCATTGGGTATTTCAATGCCAAATAGTGAGTTGACATTACCGACTGACTGATTCTCATAAATAACCTTCCCAATATCATCTAGCATGGGTTAATTTCATCTACCACTACGAAGTCTAACGTTATGTTCTTCTCAAAAGGTCTTACGCCTATGGTAACTGGCAGAGTCACGATCTTCAAGGGAGTCAACCTTCCTCTATCGAATCACTTTGAAGAGGTAATCATGCATTCGTGTGCTTGAGCCTTACATTAGTAATCTCCATCTCGTCTAGAGTGGATTTGAAGAGCATGACCACCAAACTTCCTAAGTCCACCAGAATTCTTATAACTAAGGCATCTTCATGGGGATACAAAACCCCTTTCTTTATCTTCCTTCGTCTACATGATCAGTACTTGCCATGTCTTTGTCCTTTTACCATCTGCCATATTAAGTTGAACCTCACGATTAGCGAGATGTATATCTGCTATAGTTTTCCTAGCTACTGTTCGAATCTCCTACCATCATTGGTCTTCCTGCGATTACTCTTACAATAGGTCATTCCCAATCGCCCCATTAATCTGATCGTCTTCAACATGTTTCTAATTTACTACAAAGTGTCCCTCATCGATGAACTCGTCCACGTATTAGTTTCTCACCAAATCCTCTACTTGGTTCTTTAAATTACGGCACTGAAATGTTGAATGGCTGTGATCATTGTAGAGTTTATAGAATTTACTTTTATCTCTCTTATTTACTTGGTTTAGGCATTAATGGTGGAGGACGAGAGTAAACCTTGTTCTTTTACGACATGAAACATCTCCTCTAGTGGTACTTTTAAGAAGTATACTACTTGTATATGGGACTTTGGTCGATCATCCGTATGGTCCTATCCCTAGAAAAATTGGCTGTGGGTGAGGATGGCAGGCGAGCAACTCTGTCATAATTGCGTGAATCTTAGGCTCACGAGACGCTATGGTGCAGGTTGCTATTAAGTTAATGGTAACCCTTTTGATCTCTACTCGGTGATCTACGAAATGAAATGTGACTAATCCAAGGTTGAGACGTCCTCTAATAATGGTAGTAAGGAGCAGCTCAACTTTCTGCCCCTCTGGCAAATGACGACACTTGGATTAACCCAACTAACCCTCCTCATCTCTTGGCTCTTTTCTCTTTAAGTCTCATTCTTTCAATCTGTTCATTTCACAACTTCATCGCTTTTTCTTTTCAATCACAATGCCCCTTTTACCAGCTCGTATGCATCGAATATAAGTGAACCAAGAGACTTTGCAGATTGTACCATGGCCTTCATATTTTCATACATTCTTTTAGCCCTTTCGAGCACTGCAAGTGGTTGAATACCACGAGATCAAGGACCGCTCGATGGTATTTTTAACAAACTCCCAATAGAACTCCCTCTCCATTGCTTGATCTCAACCGACTCCATCATATCGTCTTCGAAGCTATTACCACATTTGCTTAAAGCATTAGATATTTCCTCGTGGCGATCAGTGTTATCACTCTCGTGCTCGTCCCTTCGAGGTGAGCGAAAGGCCTCAGTATCTCTGCATTGCTTGTAATTTCTTATATCCCGGTTATGTCATTGAAGAGCTCAATGTGCACCAACGGATCATTCTTTCCTGAAAATTTTAAATCAAGAAAATGAAAATCCCTTAGGATTATGGCGTTCATGATCTCTACTGAAAGTGGGGACTCATTGTCTAACATGATCCTCTAACTCGGGGCTTTCTCATGCCCTCAAATTTCGTCAATGGCCTAGGCCAATCTTCAGACCTTTCCTTCCAGTTCTTCAGCACAAGAAGGATTCTATACTGCAACTTGCACACGTTCTTACTTTGTGTCCCGCAGATGCTGTCTTAATTCCCTCTCTTCCAGTCTTACATCCACCCTGCCAGCAGTGCTTTGTACCTTTGCCTTGGGCTTCAATTCTCACATCTAGCCCAACGAGAATTGCTCTACGATTGGACTCGGAAATGTCACGACTTGCTCTCCTCTCGTCAGTCCCTAAGCTCCGGAAAGATGGACGTCAAAGCCTCTATCTGATTTTCTATGCGGTCTATCTTATCTTGCCTTCGCTCGATCCCAGGCATCATTTGGCACTTCCCTTAGAGTTATCGACTCTTCAAGACCTGCTTCCCTTGGACTGTTACCCCTCATTGTCATGTTCCTTATATTGCTTGTAATAGAATTGGCTTTTAGTTTGCTCCCACGGACACCACCAAAATGTTGATGCTAAAATCTGGTCAGCTTCTCCCTCGAGCGGGTTCTCTAACTAACACTCAAATTTTTTAATCTCGAAAGTGAGTTATGTCCTCTATCTTGCATTCACGGAAAAATATCGAGAGGTCGTCGGGTGTTTTCTAGTGAAGGTCATCTGAATCTCAAGTCGATGATCGGGCGTAACTCTTTGGAATTTTCTTTTAAAATGAAAAAAATAATACTGAGGCTCACTCCCTTTCTCTCTTTTTGATTCTCTGTGTAGTAAAAGTCTCACTTTTTTTCTTTTTGAGGTATTTATCTGGGTCTTCATTCCTCATCGTTATTCCGTAATGCATGTCCTTAACTTCCCATGCACTGTCTATTCGAGGCGGTTATTTGGCCATCATGATGAAAGTTAATCATCTATGGAGTTACATCCCCATTCTTAGAGAGATGTTTAACCGATTCCACCTGTAGGCGCAGTGCCGCACACTTAAGTTTTGCTCGATGGTGATTTATTCCTTCTCTTGGTGCCGCTTATAACACGATAAGAGCTCGTGAGGCTGACGAGTGAATGTTCCTACTCCTCCTTAATTTAGTCTCGAGCGGAATGAAAGTTTCGCTTTTGGCTAGCTTAATCTCGAGCAGAGTGCCTTTACATTGGCGATCAATGTTTTTATTTTTAGCCGACTCGACCTAGAAGCGGTGTGGTATTTATTTCCCAAACATTTAAGTTGCTCGCTTTGAGTTGAGTTGGTCATTGCTCGGTGCAACCAATCTTCTAAACGTCTGCATGGCATGTATTTGTAAACAAGATCCTTGAACTCAACCATTTTAAAATCAATGCTTGAGAAAGCAGAGATGATTTTGATGAGATTGCGATAGTGAATATTTTTTATGCTTCGCATTCAGCGACAAAACTCTTGGTTGCACCTCTTTGCTTAAGATTCATCACCTTGATCGCTATCGGCATTGCATTTTCACTAAGATTCCCTTGTACACGGAGCCAACTGTTGTGTGGAAGCCGGGTTGAGCGGATTACTAATTGATGGTAGCCGTGACTTCAGAGAAACTTAAATGTGGTGTAAACAATTTCAAAGAAATTTGACACAATAATTTATGTGGTTCGATAAAAGCCTACATCCATGGGCAAAGGCCGGAAGATAATTTTACTAACAAATGAGAATTTACAAATTGAGAAAAACTCACAAAACCCAATACCCTAATACACCCAAATGAATTCTCCTAGCACTCAAGTGGAAGCTCTCTCAACTCTCTCAATTGCTTCAATTGCAATTGTTCTCAATTGTGGGATGCCTTAAAAATGAATAACAATAGCTATTTATAGGAATGCATGGTATGTAGCACTATTTCACCAAACCTTTAAAATTGTCAAAGTTTGTTTGGTGATTACCTAATTTTAGCCAAACTTTGAACAATTTAGCTTTGAATAATTTTGGCCAAACTTTGAACTTGTGCTTTCATTTGATTTTTTCAACAAACGCTTCCCGACCAATTATGTTTGATGATGAAAATTCATTTGTTGCCTTAGCTCGCATAGGAAACCATGGGAAATTGTTGTTTTAATGGCAACATGCTTGATGATTTATGTGCAAGTTTCCTTCTTCGATTTTAACAAGAATGAAGCATGTTAATAAGATGAGAACTCACCCACTCACGGGAAGAAGAACTTTGAGAAGAGTGATCTGTTGGTTTTCTTGGTCTAGTGGAATGGCAAGGTGGTAAGTGCAATTCATTTAAACCCCACAAAGCTTCTCATTCCTGAATAGAGAAATATTTGTTTTGTTATTAAAAATTCCTTTTGTTGGTACTTCACTCTCAAAGTGATTGTAAGACAAGTTTAAGAATTCCAAGAACAATAAATTCTCAAAATATTTGAATCGACCGACAATTTATTGCACGAGAGATCTATAGCTTTAATGCTTTTCAAGGAATTCAAAGCGAAAGGAATAGAACCAGATCTGAAGGTTATCGAGATAGATCTAGGAGAGTTGAAAGGGTCATTATGCCGAGGATTTATTTTGGCAAGACACCGATGATTCGATTTTGGGCAATAGATAATTCCAACCAATTTTGACAATTGCCAAGGGATGAGGTAGTCATGGCAAAAACCCACCGGACCGGATCCCACCAGTACTCGGCTAATCCGGTCCGGGTGAAACCTAGACCGCATGTAAAAAAGGGTCCGGTATTGAAATTCAAAATCGGGCATTTTGAGTACTGGTCCGGGCAAGGAGTTAAAAACCCGAACTTGGATTGAGCCTAGTTTATTTATTTTTAAAAAGAAAAATATAAAATCACAAGAAAAATATTAATTTTTGTTATATATTTTGGGATTTTAATATGTTATGTTGGTAGTGTGTATTGTTGTTATGAACTTATGATATGTTGGAAATTGGTATTGTAATTATGATATGTTGGATGTTACATTTATTTAAATTTATTTAGTGATTATTGTATTGTTGGATATAGATTAAATGAATTTAGATAGTAAATAGTATATTGAAATAATTTTTTGTGTTAATTAATTAAAATTTGCTAAGTTAATTAAAATTGGTTAGTTAATTAAAATTTTTGTGTTAGTTAATTAAAATTTTTATATGTTAGTTAATTAAAATTTGTTAATTAAAATTTTTATGTGTTAGTTAATTAAAATTGGTATTGTAATTATGATATGTTGGATGTTACATTTATTTAAATTTATTTAGTGATTATTGTATTGTTGGATATAGATTAAATGAATTTAGGTAGTAAATAGTATATTGAAATAATTTAATTGAGATGTTGAAATAATGTCATGGAATTTTAGAATTTTAGAGACACATGCGAGTTGGAGCTCGGATTGAAACCCGGGCCGGAAGTGCTGGAGCTTGACTTGGCCCGCATGGGTAAAATCAGGACTTTAGTCCGGGTCCGAGCGATAATTTTATTTGTCCGGCCCGGTAGAGCACTAAACCCGGCCTGCCAAGCCTAGGATGAGGGTATACCGCCTTGCAAGTTATTGAATCTTAGCCAAAGGCCATTCAATAATGTCAAGTTACCCAGAGTCAAGGATGGTCCCAGTTATGTTGTTTGCATACAAGCTCATAGCTTGTAGGTTTCTGAGTTCACCAATGGTATGAAGAATAATGCCATTTAATTAGAAATAATGAAGAAAAAGGGCATTCATTTCCACAAGATTTTTCATTTCAATAGGTATGAAGCCAGGTATTTGGTTGTGTTGCATGTCAATCTTGGCCACAGTTGTTGAGAGGTTGGCTATCGAATTTGGTAGCACTCCAAATCTATTGGAACCAATGTCAAGCACTTCCAATTTGCTGCAGTCTGTGGGAAGGGTTACAAACTCAAGATCACTGATTGTTCCACTACCTAAATTATTTTTATACAAATTAAGCCAATTTAGATTCGGGAGACTGTTGAAATCTTGAAATCAATTCTCACATTCCCACTGAAAGAATTATCAAACAGTTCAAGCCCTTTAAGGCTTGAAGCATTGGACAGTGAGTGTGGGAGAGGAACTGTAAGATTGTTTTGACCTACACTTAGAAATGTCAGATTCGGAAGATTAAAACCTATGTCAACTGGAAGACCTCCTTCGAATCTATTAAACGCTAGAGAAATCGTCTCAAGGGAAGATGATGTTATAAACTGAAACGGGAAACATACCAAAGAAGTTATTTTCCTCTATGCTGAAGAAGTATAAATCTCTTAATTGACCTAGACAATCAGGAAATCTCCCACTCAATCCTTTCAGTCCAATATTAACTACCTGGAGAGCTGAGAGACTCCAAATGGAAGGTGGGAACGTGCCTGTTAACTGATTGTCTGAAAAGGACAATGCCTCAAGCTTCAACCAGCTGTGGCCAATATCTACTGGAACTTCTCCCAAAAGGTGGTTTTGTGGACACGATAATTGATGAGGTTAGAGCAACGGGACAAATTGGTGAGTATTTTACCAGAAAAAGAATTATTTGACTGCAGCAATAGAGTTTCAAGTCTAGAAAGACGGCCAACTTCATCGGCTATTTCACCGTAGAAGCCGTTGTTTGCCAGGTTGATGAACCTGAGAAAGCTGAGATTCCCAACATATGGAGATAAGAATCCTCCTATGCTTTGGTTTCTCAAATCTAACTCAGTTACTATTTGGTGTCGATGCCCACAAGTCACGCCTGTCCATTGGCACAATTTGATAGAATTGTTCCATGAACTCGTTACTCTTAACTGGATCGTGAAGCTGTGACTTTATGGGAAGCAAAGCAAGACGATCCGTATCGTTTGAAAGGATGAAACAGCTATCAGAATTAAGCAGGTACAAGCTGAACAATCTCAAGAAAATGGAATTCAACATGTTTGAGTTTGAGAGGCTGTTGTGCTCAGAATGTTTAGATGATTCAATGGAGGTGTTTTTAAAGCACAAAAATGCAAAATTTTCTTTGTGGGTGTCTGTAGTGGAGCCCTTCAAACGACTTTCTTTTTTTTTTGGCAATACTGGCTAACATTTTATGTCTTTGTTTTGTTTGAATGATCATTGGGCCTCATTTGTGCTGGATAATTTATTCTTTATATAGCTTTATAGTAGGAGCGACACTGACAATCTCCGCAACTTAATAAACACTTTATTCAAGTTTGCAAAATTAAATTTCAATCAATTACAACCACTGAATTGATTGTAGTTGAGCTACCTTACAAGGTAAATATTCAATCAATTTATTTATTTGAGATAATACAAACATTCCATTTGGTGTGTAAAGAATTATCAAGCTCTCAATGAATAATAATCACATGCCATACGAATTGAAAGAAGAAGCAGAAGAACTAAGATTGGTAAGGGATATATGAATTGAAAGATATATAAATTGATGCTATTTTTGTTTAAATTACCGTACTTTATTTAGCAAAAAGCCTGTAATGTAGAATAATAATTATTATTTTTGAATAAGACCATTAATTGCCCCGCGAATTACAACCTTATTTCACTATTTTGATATTACTATTACTTTATTATTTTATAAAAAGGAATTTATTTTGGGATTAAATTTAAATATCATCTTATTATGATTAGGAAAGTGTGTTATTTTGCGAACGGCAAACGGAAATCCTCATCCGATTGGAAAACGGAAATCATACCTATATATAGCATCAACTTCATTAAGATTAACATTCACTAATAACTCTAAGCCTCATCTGCAAATTGACTCAGGAAAATGAGCGAACCTTTTAATCGATTGGTCAAGCTTGTTGCGAGGGCATTCTACGATGATATAACAACTAAAGGAGATGCTCGGCCGAAATCCGGGAGGAGTGACAAGAGAGGGATCGCAGTGGTGGTGCTTGATGCGCTCACGAGACGGCAATGGGTTAGAGAAGAAGATTTAGTGAAGGATTTGAAATTGCACTCAAAGCAGCTTCGACGGACGCTACGATTTTTGGAAGAAGAAAAACTAGTTGCCCGATATCACAGGAAAGAGACTGCTGCTAAGGGTGGTGCGAAGGTTAAATCGCACATTCACTCTTACTGTTGTCTAGATTATGCACAGGTCTATGATGTTGTTAGGTACAGAATACACCGTATGAGAGGAAAATTGAAGGATGAGCTGGAATGCAAAAACACAGTTCAGGAGTACATCTGCCCTAATTGTGGGCGACGATACAATGCTTTGGATGCATCGTGGTTGGTTTCTCTAGAAGATGATTCTTTCCACTGTGAAAATTGCAACGGAGAACTTGTACCAGCTGAGAGTGACAAGTTTTTAGCAGTTCAAGGAGGAGCAGATGGAGATGACAATGCAAGGAGGCTACGACGTGCAAAATTAAAAGACTTACTTCAAAAATTTGACGCCCAGCTTAAGCCATTGATGGAACAAATCAACCTAGTAAAACACTTGGATGTTCCTGAATTTGGAACACTTCAAGCATGGGAAGCCTGAGCTGTACGTGCTGCAAACGGAGATTCTAGTCCCAACGATCCAAACAAATCTTCTCAGGGGTATGGTGGGACGCCATTGCCATTTCTTGGAGACACAAAGGTTGAAGTTGTCTTTTCTAGTGCTGAAGGCAAGCAAGTGGACGTCAAATCAGAAAGCGACGGTACAACTCGGAAAGTCTTACCACCTTGGATGATCAAGCAAGGAAACGAACAACAAGAAGAGGTTAATCAGGAGTCAACTATTGAAGATGATAAAACAAGTTTACAGAATGAGTATATTAAAGAGTATTATGCTGCTCTTCTGAAGAAACAACAATTAGACGAAGCAGCTAAGAGTCATCAGGGACTTGTTCTGGATGGTCTTTCTATGGTATCATCTTCTAATCGCCAAGTGGGTATGAAGTCCAAATGGGAAGAAGATGACGGAGATGATAATCTCTATTGGGAAGGGGCTTGACGTAGGAAGGTTTAAAAATAGTTTAGAATTTTGTTATATTAGTTATTTCTTAAATTTTAAATATATTATTAATCAAAACTCTGAAGGTTACGATAATAAAGTAAGATAACAAAATCCCATTTATACCAGTAGCTTAGCTATTAAATTATAGTCATTCTCAAATAAGCATACTAAAAACAAAATAAATCTTGATTCATAGCATGTACAATTACCACGGGTTGGCGTAAGTTTTTAACGATGAAAAAAGCTTGGTCACTGATTACCTAATTGACTCAGGTGACAACAATTTATTCACAGCACAATTTGAGTTGATATACAGTTAAGGTATATGGTTTACAAGTTTGATTCAGAAAGGATAAAGTGGACTCAAGTTAAAAGTTTACATAACAAGTCATTGTTCTTGGGTGGTTGTATGTCTCAAGCAAGTGAGTTCAAGTATACCATACATCATTAATGGGATACTTCTTCAAACATAGATGGGGTGATAATCTACTCTCACAAATTTCACCTCAATTTTATGTTTGGAGTGTTTCACCACAACTCGGAAAATTCTGTATTCAACCTCCACCAATAGGTTTGATTGATTGGATTATTTTATGATCAAGAAACTTAATTAAACTCTCACAGTTTCTTGCTGGTACCACATTTTTTAAGATGTGGCCATGTGATGAGAGTGGTACTTCTTGTCCCTTCCGCCTCAGCACTTCTAAAGAGGAATTATAGAAGAAGATAAAAGTTCAACTGCATGTTTTTACATGTATACATAAACTATGTAGAAAATTTACTGCTAAACATGATATGTCATAGTGTTTCTTAAGGCAATTCCGAAACAGAGCTTTTCAACTTACAACAGATATTAAAATGCATATTATATTACACACATAACTTGCTCCAAAATTAGAAAATTACAATTGCCAATCCAAATGCATTTAACATGGAAGTGTGAAGGTTAATTTTTCTTTTCTAGAAATTCCTTCGACGGTGGCATTCCCTCTTCATTTGGTTATGTAAGTCAGGACTTATCCAATAATCAATTGACTATTGAAATTCCTGAGCACTTAGTGGTAGGTTGCCTTAACTTTGAATTATTTACGTCCTCAAACAACAGCCTGCAAGATCATCTATTATGTAGAAATTTTACCTTGGAAAGCTTGTTGTGCTTAAAATTGGCTGACAATCTCTTCATTGGAGAAACTATAGAAAATTTGTCTAATTGCTCTATTTTAAGAGGATTTAATTAATAATATCTCAGGTAAGATTATTCCAAAAAATGTATATAATTTATGGAAATGTGTATGAGGATGTCTTAAGTTGTCCAAGTCCAATTTGTTGTGATATTTCTACCCTTAGTGAATTGCTTAAAATGCCAATGTTTTTTATTTTCTACAATTCATTGCTTTTGATAAAAATTAATTAAAATTATTTTTAAGTGCTTGTATATGGAATAAGATCTTTCAAGTTCATCATTCGACAAAACATATTGCTAATGTTTGCAGATCGCTCTGTTATGTGTACTGGGATGACCCCAATGATATACCATCCATGTTTGAAGTTTAATCAATGCTCAGAATGAAAGCAGTGATTGCATGATCTCTAAGAAGCATGCAATCAGTTGGAAATAAGCTGATGAAGAGTGAAGAAATAAAATTTTCTATTCTACATGAAAACAATGGTTAGTTGATGATGTAAGAGATACAGGGTAGCCAAATGAATTTATAGGCTTTTGAGATGGCCAATGTGTTGACCTTAATCATTATGGAAGCTCAATTCCTTCAATGAATTGGCTTCTTACAAGATCAGAAAAACAGTTCAATATCAATCTCTCATGGAGTCTTAAAATTTTGAGTTCGAAGTTCATGACTTGAAATTTGATCTTTCTCGATTGGTTTACAAATGGACTTGTGGTGATTATTGAAGTAGTAAAGATTTGACAGCAGTAAATTGTTAAGCAAACAAACAAGTTCACATTGATGGCCCTTTTTCAATTTTATTTTTTAACAACACACCTGGCCAAGAATTATATTTTTTGTTAACTGATCAACTCAAAAGCTGAACAATAACAAAAGCATTAAAACGAGTAGATTCCGCCAACTATATATGCACTACAGTAATAAAACTAATATTTGACTCCATCGGCTTTTTGTGAAGTACAAAGTAGAGATGGAATTTCTAGATATTTGGCTACAGAATTTGTCTAATGAAATTATTAAAATTAATATTTTATGTTAAAATCAATTTAAAATAAGCGATGGTTCATCCTTTGCTAAGCCTTGGCCCATCAACCGGATTGGGTGATAGGCCATCACTCAGCCACCGCCTAAATTAAAAAAGAAAAAAATTGATAAATTTCAATTTAACAGAATTTGGGGTCAATTATCATTTTTTTCTACAAAATATAAACGTGCGTAATTTATATTTAAATTTTGGCCGTTTAGAACAAAAATAAAATGAAAGAAAAAGAAAAAGAATAAAGAGAAAAGCCCAAACATTCGTATTGGAATTTTGTTAAGAGTATATCAATGCTCTGATATTTTATTGATAGCATAAGATGCATTACTTTTCATAAAGTGTGATTTTAAAAAATTTAGAAGAGGTAAATTGTAATACCCGTTATTTACTTTCCTTTTTTATTTTTATTTAAGTTGATAATTTTGGGTGTTTATGTTTGAGTAAAACTTACCAATTTATATTAAATAAGTCACGTATATTTCTTAGTTGTCAAAAGTATTTAAGGGAAAAATTAGGTGTTTATGTTTGAGTAAAACTTACCAATTTGTTTTAAATAAGTCAAATATATTTCTTAGTTGTCAAAAGTATTTAAGAGAAAATGGTTTTCTTTTCTCTACACCGCTTTAAAAACCAAAAAAAAAAATCATAAAATTTTTGGAAAAGAAAAAGAAGGTTTTATAACTTATTTGCTTGGTGTTTCTTTAAATTATATGATTGTTTATTACCTTTAATTACTTGTAACATGATTTGGGTAAAATATATGTGTTTGTTATGCTATGATGATATGAACGGTTTGTATTCTATGCTTTAAATCGTTTTATTTATTTAGAATTACATGAATTTATTTTCATATTATTAAACTAGACATCCTAATATTTCCATTAATATGTTTTGTGTTGAAATCCTCTAAGTATGCAAATTGTTATGATTTTTTGAAGTTGGGTTACTGGTGCTGGAAAATTTCAATTCTGACTTCTGCAAATTTTTCCAAAAGGTTAAACATCTTCAAAAATTTTGACTATTTTTGTATCAATATATGCATGTCTCTTATTTGTGCATATTTAATTTCGTAATTTTATTCATTGCGGTTAAATAAATAAAAAATCATAATATGTGGCTACTGTATATCTGGAAACCGGTTCCAGAATTGCAAAAGCTCAATCATGCAATAGTTTGGGTTAATTAATAAACACTAAATGCCATGTTAGGATTTTATAATGAAAATTAAATATTTCCTCTGTCTTTAAAAAACTGGAATCGCTATTTTTTATCATGTAAAACAAGAGATATAAATTTTTGAAATTCTGTCTGCAAACCTGAAAATTTCTAGACAGGTTAGATGTTCTCAAAATAAAATATTTTTAAAATAGTTTTAGGTGTCCAAAAATTTTGAATTTTAATTATACGCTTTCTAAATTTGTCTACTGTAATTAGAAAAAAGAAACGAATTATATCAAGTACTAGAGAATATTTTATGAATTTTCTAAATGGTAAAGGTCTGTTTTAGTCAATGCTAGATAGTTTTATTACTTTGGTGAAATGTCAATATTCTGAGTTGATTTTCGTTTGTGCTTATTTTTATGAATTTTTGTATGCAATGATATGTATGTTCATAGTACTTCTGTAAATTTTTATGGCTTTCTGACATGTGTATAGGTCATTAAAAATTAGAATGTATAGGATACGCATGTTTATGTCTAGAATATGTACACGTATTGAGCTAATATAACGGCTTATGAAGCAATGATGATTGGGATTATGTTTAAAATTAGAGACAATATTGATAAGGATATTTTTATGATAATTATAGGACGTGGGTGAGTCGCTAGTTTGTTGTCGAGGTATTTGAGTTGATCGAGGTAAGTAAATTCATGCATGATATGTTTTATGAAAAATGTTGTCTATATTTTAACTAATGTTAAAATGGAATTTATACAAAAACTGATTTTTAAAGGTTATTAAATAAATTTTATAAAATAAAAATACTTTTAAATAAATTTATAAAAAATGTATTTAAAATGAATTTTCTTAAGAAATTATTTTACTTAAACAAAATGTTTTCTTAAATAATTTTTCTAAAAGAATTAAATGATCAAAGAAAGATTCTTAAATATTTTAAGAGTAAAAGTCTTTAAATGCTATTTAAGAAAGAATGTAAGGTGGATTCAAAAAATATTTCGGCTCATTGTCCGTAGTAATGTATATGATGCTAATGTTATGATGTTATGTTAAAGTATGGCCAGCTTGTTGGTATGATGATGATATTGTGCATAATGATGTTATGAACAATGCGGGGTATAATATCCTAAATGATGAATAATGCGGGGTATAGTACCCTGAATGACGAATGATGATGACTACGAGGCATGAGCTACCATTATTTATGTTTTAATGTTTTGTGAATGATTTAATGCTTTTACATGAATCCATCCCCTATGCTAAATGAAGATGTTATTATATGATGATATAAAATGTTTAAAGTTATACAGATAAAAGTTTTCAAATATTATGCATGGATTTGTTTATCGAGTTGACGGCTCACCCTCGTCTCCAATATTTTACAAATTGATTAGATATGTGGAATGAGTACTTAAATGGAGATATTATTTTTAGTGAAACTTTAGAGTTGCTTTAAAGAATAATTTTGGCTAGATTTTTTATTTTGGATTAGAGACTTTTTCTTTGGAGACATTTTTTTTTTAGATATGTTATGTAAAGACTCAATTGGATTATGAATAGTGATTGCCTATTTTGAGATTTATTAATAAGAATAAATAATATAAGCTTTCATTTCAATTTTACCCTTGTGTTTTCATGGGTAAATTTTGGGGTGTTACATAAATTTCATCTCAAACGATTAAAATATCAACGCATCCCCATTTATCTTTCTAAAGATTATGGCAAATGAGGGTTGCATCGACAAGAATCTTCATCAACTTTTGATTTCAAACCTTTTGTCTTCTTAATGATAAATGGGGGTGGCTTATTATTTTCAGTAGTTTGAAGAGTAAATTATGTCATTTCATGAAGGGATAAACTAAAATTAATTAATAGAATAATGACATATTTATAGAAGAATTTATGATTTCCTAATATGTTATCAAAAGTGTATTTGATTAAATCTCAATTGCTTAGTTATGGTTAGGATTATGTGAACATCATTAAAAATAATGAATGATAAAGGTGATTCAGGAAAACGAAAGCAAAGAATAATGAATCTTTTATAAGATAATTTTTATTATGAATCAACCAACCTAAACAAATAGGGTTCGGTTATATAATGTGAATTTAATAAAGTGAGCAAATTCAAATTGTTTTAATATAATGTAACTTCTAAAGATTAAATTTTAGAAAAACATAAAATAAAAATAGATAAATAAATAACGACTTGTCCTGCATCATTCACATGAAACTCGAACAAGTCATAAACATTAAAAATGTTGGAGATGTTTCAATCCTCAGGCAACTGTAGAACATAGGCATTGTCATTGGCGTAATGTTCCTACTCCTCCTTAATTTAGTCTCGAGTAGAATGGAAGTTCCTGCTTTTGGCTAGCTTAATCTCGAGTAAGAGTGCCTTTACATTATCAATGTTTTTATTTTTAGCCGGCTCGACCTAGAGTAGGTGTGCTATTTATTTCCCAAACATTTAAGTTGCCAGCTTTGAGTTAAGTTGGTCATTGCTCTGGTGCAACCAATCTTCTAAACGTCTGCATGGCATGTATTTTTAAACAAGAGCCTTGAACTCAACCCCTTTAAAATCAATGCTTGAGCAAACAGAGATGATTTTGATGAGATTGCGATAGCGAATATTTCTTTATGCTTGACATTCAGCAACAAAACTCTTGGTTGCACCTCTTTGCTTAAGATTCATCACCTTGACTGCTACTGGCATTGCATTTTCACCAAGATTCCCCTTGTACACAGAGCCAACGCTTCGCTGACCAATTATGTTTGATGATGAAAATTCATTTGTTGCCTTAGCTCCGCATCGGAAACCATGGGAAATTGTTGTTTCAATGGCAACATGCTTGATAATTTATGTGCAAGTTTCCTTCTTCGATTTTTAACAAGAATGAAGCGTGTTAATAGGATGAGAACTCACCCACTCACAGGAAGAAGAACTTTGAGAAGAGTGACTGTTGGTTTTCTTGGTCTAGTGGAATGGCAAGGTGGTAAGTGCAATTCATTTAAACCCCACAAAGCTTCTGATTCCCAAATAGAGAAATATTTGTTTTGTTACTGAAAATTCCTTTTGTTGGGACTTCACCCTCAAAGTGATTGTAAGACAAGTTTAAGAATTCCAAGAGCAATAAATTTCAAAATATTTCGGAATCTGACCTGACAATATTGCACGAGACATCTATAGCTTTAATGCATTTCAAGGAATTCAAAGCGAAAGGAATAGAACCAGTACGAAGGTTATCAGACAGATCTAGGAGAGTTGAAAGGGTCGTTATGCCGAGGATTTGTTTTGGCAAGGCACCAGTGATTCGATTTTGGGCAATAGATAATTCCATCCAATTTTGACAATTGCCAAGGGATAAGGGTATACCGCCTTGCAAGTTATTGAATCTTAGCCAAAGGCCATTCAATAATGTCAAGTTACCCAGAGTCAAGGATGTCCCAGTTATGTTGTTTGCAGACAAGCTCATAGCTTGTAGGTTTCTGAGTTCACCAATGGTATGAAGAATAATGCCATTTAATTGAAAATAATGCAGAAGAAGGGCATTCATTTCCACAAGATTTTTCATTTTAATAGGTATGAAGCCAGATATTTGGTTGTGTTGCATGTCAATCTTGGCCACCGTTGTTGAGAGGTTGGCTATCGAATTTGGTAGCACTCCAAATCTATTGTAACCAATGTCAAGCACTTCCAATTTGCTGCAGTCTGTGGGAAGGATTACAAACTCAAGATCACTGATTGTTCCACTACATAAATTTTTTTATACAAATTAAGCCAATTTAGATTCGGGAGACTGTTGAAATCTTGAAATCAATTCTCACATTCCCACTGAAAGAAATATCAAACAGTTCAAGCCCTTTAAGGCTTGAAGCATTGGACAGTCAGTGTGGGAGAGGAACTGTAAGATTGTTTTGACCTACACTTAGAAATGTCAGATTCGGAAGATTAAAACCTATGTCAACTGGAAGACCTCCTTCGAATCTATTAAACGCTAGAGAAATCGTCTCAAGGGAAGATGATGTTATAAACTGAAACGGGAAACATACCAAAGAAGTTATTTTCCTCTATGCTGAAGGAAGTATAAATCTCTTAATTGACCTAGACAATCAGGAAATCTCCCACTCAATCCTTTCACTCCAATATTAACTACCTCAAGAGCTGAGAGACTCCAAATGGAAGGTGGGAACGTGCCTGTTAACTGATTGTCTGAAAAGGATAATGCCTCAAGCTTCAGCCATCTGTGGCCAATATCTACTGGAACTTCTCCAACAAGGTGGTTTCTGTGGACACGATAATTGATGAGGTTAGAGCAACTGGACAAATTGGTGATTATTTTACCAGAAAAAGAATTATTTGACTACAGCAATAGAGTTTTCGGCCAACTTCATCGACTATTTCACCGTAGAAGCCGTTTTTTGCCAGGTTGATGAACCTAAGAAAGCTGAGATTCCCAACATATGGAGATAAGAATCCTCCTATGCTTTGGTTTCTCAAATCTAACTCAGTTACTATTTGGTGTCGATGCCCACAAGTCACGCCTGTCCATTGGCACAAGTTGATGGAATTGTTCCATGAACTTGTTACTCTTAACTGGATCCTGAAGCTGTGACTTTATGGCAAGCAAAGCAAGACGATCTGTATCGTTTGAAAGGATGAAACAGATATCAGAATTAAGCAGGCACAAGCTGAAGCAGCTCAAGAAAATGGAATTCGGCAAGTTTGAGTTTGAGAGGCTGTTGTGCTCTGAATGTTTAGATGATTCAATGGAAGTTTTTCAAGCACAAAAATGCAAAATTTTCTTTGTGGGGTCTGTAGTGGAGCCCTTCAAACGACTTTTTTTTTTAAAATTTTTGGCAATACTGGCTACCATCATATTGAGTTGATAAACATTTTATGTCTTTGGTTTGTTTGAATGAATTCGATCATTCGGTCTCATTTGTGCTGGATAATTTATTCTTTATATAGCTTTATAGTAGGAGGGACACTGACAATCTCCATAACTTAAGAAATGACACTCTATTCAAGTTTGTAAAATTAAATTTCAATCAATTACAATCACTGAATTGATTTTAGTTGAGCTACCTTATAAGGTAAATATTCAATCAATTTATTTATTTGAGATAATACAAACATTCCATTTGTTGTGTAAAAAATTATCAAGCTCTCAATGAATAATAATCACATGCCATATGAATTGAAAGAAGAAGCAGAAGAACCAAGATTGGTCAGGGATATATGAATTGAAAGATATATAAATTCATGTTATTTTTTTAAAATTACCGTACTTTATTTAGCAAAAAGCCTGTAATGTAGAATAATAATTATTATTTTTGAATAAGACCATTAATTGCCCCGCGAATTACAACCTTATTTGACTATTTTGATATTACTGTTACTTTATTATTTTATAAAAAGGAATTTATTAAATATTTATTTTGCGATTAAATTTAAATATCATCTTATTATGATTAGGAAAGAGTGTTATTTTCCGAACGGCAAACGGTAATCCTCATCCTATTGGAAAACGGAAATCATACCTATATATAGCATCAACTTCAATAAGATTAACATTCACTAATAACTCTAAGCCTCATCTGCAAATTGACTCAGGAAAATGAGCGAACCTTTTAATCGATTGGTCAAGCTTGTTGCGAGGGCATTCTACGATGATATAACAACTAAAGGAGATGCTCGGCCGAAATCCGGGAGGAGTGACAAGAGAGGGATTGCAGTGAAGGGAAAATAAACTAGGTTTTTCAATTTTTCAATTAAAACCTTTTAGGACCGATCTCATACAACATATAAGAATTAAGTAATCTAGAAATTCATACCTTGATGTTTTGAGAAGATGAACAATTGAGAGTTGTAGATCCGTCTCCAAACGATCTTCCAAGCTATGACTCAAGTTTGATCAACACTGGACGTGTGGGCGTCTGTTTCACCACTCCCCAATTGCAACCTGGCTCCTCTTAGATACCTTCTTTATTTTTCTTAGAATCCCGGGTTCTTCTCCTCCTCCATTTAAGAGTATAAAGCCCTTTTATAATATCTTATGAAAACCCTAGTATGTTAGGATTAGGATTTCTATTTAAAATAGAATTCCTCTTTAACTATCTCTCCACTTACCTAAAAGTGGAAGGAATGTGTAACAAACTAGGAGACCACCTTGTAAAACATTACAAGCCCCCATTTACACTTTTAATATAACATACTAGGCCTTAACAAATATTATAATTATAATTTTCATCTAATATGCCGTTTTTCTTGCTTTTGGGTCCAGATGATGGTGTTGTCAATTAAATGAGCTAACCCGGGATCATTTGGGAACATACAATAGTGGCTACAATAATTAAATTTGTAATTAAACAAATATAATTATTTAATTCTAATTCTACTCCACTATAAGATTGAACTCGACCTCCATAATTGTATGCTCGAATATAATTCGCCCAAGCGACATTGATTTCTTTATCGCACAATCCTTTGTACCACATCGTTAATTTTCTCTAATGATCATTTTCAACATACTTATTTATGTTGAGACACTCTGGCCAGAGAATTTCTATGATCATAATCGAAAACCCATCAAGAGATGTGTCGTACAAATTCTATATTGTTAATCTACAATTTCAATACTTGTAATTGCTCCCACCAAGATACAGGGTAATCTAGACTACATGTGTATGTCATGCCCATTGGTAACTCAAATGAAATAACAACTACAATCATGAAATCATAACTAACTCAAGATTAAGATTACAGTAAATCAATGCCTATGAGATTTAATAAGTCTGACAGTTATTACTAGGTTAATTAAATCTCATATGTGATCCAGTTCAATGTAGACAAACTACATCAATAAATTCATATATGATTAAGACAAATCACTCAATGAATTTATTACAGTCTATACATAAATAAAGTGCCCAACTTTATTTATCAACTGCGAACTTAACTTATTTAATCATAAGATAACTTGTATTTATGTCTTCTGCGAATCCACATGGTGATCGCATAAATACATATAATATGATTAAATGGACTTTGCTCAAAATATTAATGCAATTCAAAATATCTGAATAAATATTTGAAATATTTTATTAATCAGAAAATCAATATGCTTTAAAGAGCACATAATCCCAACATGCAGTGGTGGTGCTTGATGCGCTCACGAGACGGCAATGGGTTAGAGAAGAAGATTTAGCGAAGGATTTGAAGTTGCACTCAAAGCAGCTTCGACGGACGCTACGATTTTTGGAATAAGAAAAACTAGTTGCCCGATATCACATGAAAGAGACTGCTGCTAAGGGTGGTGCGAAGGTTAAATCGCACATTCACTCTTCATCGTTGTCTAGATTATGCATGTGTCTATGATGTTGTTAGGTACAAAATACACCGTATGAGAGGAAAATTGAAGGATGAGCTGGAATGCAAAAACACAGTTCAGAGTACATCCGCCCTAATTGTAGGCGACGATACAATGCTTTGGATGCATCGTGGTTGGTTTCTCTAGAAGATGATTCTTTCCACCGTGAAAATTGCAACGGAGAACTTGTGCCACCGAGAGTGACAAGTTTTTAGCAGCTCAAGGAGGAGGAGATGGAGATGACAATGCAAGGAGGCTACGACGTGCAAAATGAAAAGGCTTACTTCAAAAATTTGATGCCCAAATTTAAGCCATTGATGGAACAAATCAACCTAGTAAAACACTTGGATGTTCCCGAATTTGGAACACTTCAAGCATGGGAAGCCCGAGCTGTACGCATCGTAAATGGAGATTCTAGTCCCAACGATCCAAACAAATCTTCTCCGGGTATGGTGGGACACCAATGCCATTTCTTGGAGACACAACTATTGAAGATGATAAAACAAGTTTACGGAATGAGTATATTAAAGAGTATTATGTCGCTTCTTATGAAGAAACAACAATTAGAAGACGCAGCTAAGAGTCATCGGGGACTTGTTCTGGATGGTCTTTCTATGGTATCATCTTCTAATCGCCAAGTGGGTATGAAGTCCAAATGGGAAGAAGATGACGGAGATGATGATCTCTATTGGGAAGAGGCTTGACGTAGGAAGTTTTAAGAATAGTTTAGAATTTTGTTATATTAGTTCTTTCTTAAATTTTAAATATATTATTAATCAAAACTACGAAGGTTACGATAATAAACTAAGATAACAAAATCCCATTTATACCAAGTAACTTAGCTATTAAATTATAGTCATTCTCAAATAAGCATACTAAAAACAAGATAAATCTTGATTCATAGCATGTACAATTACCACGGGTTGGCGTAAGTTTTTAACGATGAAAAAGCTTGGTCACTGATTACCTAATTGACTCAGGTGACAACAATTTATTCACAAGCACAATTTGAGTTGATATACTGATTAAGGTATATGGTTTACAAGTTTGATTCGTAAGGATAAAGTGGACTCAAGTTAAAAGTTTACATAACAAGTCATTGTTCTTGGGTGGTTGTATGTCTCAAGCAAGTGAGTTCAAGTATACCATACATCATTAATGGGATTTCTTCAAACATAGATGGGGTGATAATGTACTCTCACAAATTTCACCTCAATTTTATGTTTGAGTGTTTCACTACAACCTGGAAAATCTGTATTCAACCTCCACCAATAGGTTTGACTGATTGGATTATTTTATGATCTAGAAACTTAATTAAACTCTCACAATTTGATCTTGCTGGTACCACCACTACTAGAAAAATGGTCATTACTGATACTTATACATATGTACTATTTTTTGCTTTTAACAAATAAGTGTTATAAATTACTGATACTAGTGTGTCAATAAATTAAATATTAGAAATTTGTGACACTAAGATATTAGTAGTTAAAAATAAAATTTTAATTTTGTAATAAATTGAACCCAAGAACTCTAAAGCATATATTGTTCAATCTTAAACATTAAATCACTAGACCACAAGTTTCATTTTAATCATTTAAGTTACATTAAATAGTATATAACAATTAAACATTAAAGTAGGTTATGTATATGAAACCTAAAATAGAAAATTTTTGTCAAAGTTAAAACATATCCACGCACAGCCGCCAAGCTCTCTCTCTCATCACCAGTCCTTTCTCTCGCATGAAGGTGCCTCGAATGGCAACGGCGGATTTAAGAAATCGAAGCAAGGTAGTCCCTTAATGCTGCTATTGTTAACTTCACAAGACGGGCCTCGCATTTCTCTCTCTCTCACGGCCTCGTGTTTCACTCTCTCCTCACTGCCTATGTTTCTTTCTCTCTCGCTGTCGATGTCTCTACGCTCTCTGGTCGTTGACACACGCTCTCTATGCTCTCTGCTATTGTTAACTTTTAATGAACTATTTCCTTTTTCCTTTAATGATTTATCTACCATTTCTAATTAGAGCTTAAACGTTCATTGATTTCTAGTTTGATGTTGAATTTCCAGGACTTGAATGATGGTAGGTGTATCAATGCCTAACCCTTAATTTTATTTATTATTATTTTTTGCATGGGAATTTGATACTGAATCTGTTTATAGACATGCTTTATTATTTTTGATTTATGTAGTAATTGTTTTTATATGGAAGATTTTTCCGTGAGAACTCGCTGCATTCATTTTCGCTTTACTTTAGTTGCTATAAGAAATGAAAGACGCCTAACTTTGGTGAGAGATCCCTCTCGTAGGAAGAATTGTAGAAATATATGGGCGTGAAGCATCCGGCAAAACAACACTAGCCCTTCATATTATCAAGGAAGCTCAAAAGCTTGGAGGTGTATAATGATTTTGGCTTCTTATTGTTGGTTTTGGTTTAATCAAATTAGTATTAGCAGTGTATTTTTTTTCTTTTTCCCTCAAATAGTTTCTAAGTACTCCATATTAATATATTATCTCTTTAACTTGGGATAACTCATATCTCTTGTCGGCTCATACTCAAGTAAAATTGTAGCCAGGCTTCAAATAGCACGTTTAGTTTAGAACCGATCATAAAATTTGGGGATTCTTTCCTTCAGTTGAGAAAGTGCAGGACAGATCATCTTCCATAAGTTGATTATTATATATGTGACTGAGGCTATTCTTCTGTAAGTAGATATTATGTGCCTCTGGTGCTAATATTCTAGAGAATACCAATCCACCAAAATGATTGATGACTTGAAATGAATAATAACTTGTTGATACACCTTACCATAGTTTCTGCAAGAAGTTATGCTAAAACCAAATTGCATCTCTTATTAAATTTTTGCATGAATTTTTCTCTCTGCTTGCTGCTTCCTACTAAATAGTTGGTGTAACAAAAAGTTTTAACTTAATGATATTTTTGCAGTTAAATTCTCTTTGTTATTTTTCTTGTGGTGGATCGCGAAACTCATTTGAATGAATCTTCACCATTTACAAAGGTTGAAGACTGCGCCATGTTGTATGAAATTTGGCTTATATATATTGGCTTTACCAATGGGCATTAGTTTCCTACTGTCTTGTGATTGAATCCCGATGTTTTTAATGCCGGATTCAATTCATTTTGTGAATCATATGACCGTTGATATCAATGAGTCAAGTTTATTTGTTTTATTCAAAAGAAATATGTCTGTTTTTCAGATATTTTTGCAATGGATCATTCAAGCTATCTGTTTACTTATTTGATATTTATGTCTTTTATGACTTGTTTTCAGTCATGTGAAAGGGATATTATTACTTCATATTAATTATTTCCATTTAGTATTCTGTATGTGTTTTGCATGAAGTTTGACTTTTTCTTTTCTTTTCTGAATTATATCATTTTGGCAGGATACTGTGCTTATCTTGACGTAGAGAATGCATTAGACCCTTCCCTTGTCGAAGCAATGGGTATAGACACGTAAAATCTTCCGATTGCACAACCCGATTCTGCTGAAAATTTGCTTGAGTGTGGTTGATACACTAACCAAAAGTGGATCCATTGATGTAATTGTGGTTGATAGTGTAAGTGATTCATTTTTCTTTATCTATGTAATTTTGAAATAATTTTGAAATTTTATTAGTAAAGATAAATTATACAAAAGCTGTAGAGGAAATCCCCAACGAAAAATATAAAAACTAGAGTTTACCTATCTATGTATGAAGCTGAAATGTATTGCTAGAAACTAGAAACAATTCCCAAAAATAGTCCAATTCAGAAGAATAATTACTGCCCTCATAAAAATGAACCCCAAAACAACATTTAGCCAAAACCAAACATCAAGCAAATTGCTCCTTTCTAATTTTGGAAAATGTAGAAAGAAATACATTCTATATATGACTTTTTTTTTGAAAAAAAACACTCCATGTGAACCTTTTAGAGTATAACTGCCACAATGTAGTTTTTGCTTGATGTAATCCTAGTTCCAAGTAGTGTTTATTGTCTCCATATCTTGCCATCAGCTCTCTCTCTACCCCGTCATCGGCTGCCATATTCCAGTTGTGGAGGTAATTTGCTTCATTGATGCCAATTTTCGGTTGTGCTAATTATGAATTTGCATTGTTTTAATTTTTGTTTTAATTTCCATAGTTTTAATTTCTGTTAACAGTATATGTTGTGAAGTTTTGCAGTTGGAAATTGTAAAATGCTATTTTGTTGTTTGATATTTGTTGCTCTTGTTAAATAGTTGATGCTTGAATCACGAAATGCTTGATTTCTAGTTGCATTTTTGGTAGTCTTAGGAGCTCATTGAGATGCCTTTGTAAACTTGGTTAATCTTCCCTTGTAAACTTGTGACTAGAAAATTTGAAGTGATATGTGCTGTGTTCTTGGTTGAAAAAATAAAATTCTGTCAGTACTATGTTATTATGCGTAATTTTTTAGAGTTTTTGAAGCACGGAATTGTTAATATTTATTTGTCATTGTGGATGAATTTTTCATAACTAGAGGTGCCGGAAAAAATCTGCTTTCTAGACAGCTTATAGATGCTTCGTGTGTTAGTTTAAGTAGGATATGGATTACCAAAATTTTACTATTCCGCAACTCGCTAAGATTCGAGTGATGCTTTATTGCTTGTACGCACTGCAGTTGGATTTTTCATCATCAATTTCAGGGTGCATGCTTACCAAAATCTATGTCTCTATATTTCGTTTTAAGCAAACTGTCAAAGTTTCTGATGGTTACTGTTCTAAAGCTCAATGAGATAGTTTTTCTAGCTTTGTGCTGTGCATATCCACCTTTTCGTTAACAATTAACTAGGATTTGTTTCTTACCCTTATAGCAGACTATAGTTATTGGATACCAACTGGTAGATGTTGTTTAATAGATCCTTGTGAAAATTGGCTTCACATTTAGTTTTTGCCTTAAACTTAAGGCTTTGAATTCCTTTACTTTGTTAATTTTAATATCTATTGGTATTATTTATTGATCCGCCAAATCTTGCGAACAGGATGTCCAAACTTCATGCGATCATTGCCCTTTGAAGGCCAAAATTGATGAACCCAATTTTCATCAACTCGATCCTTCACTCACTATATATGACCAATCGCAAGTAAGTTCATATTAATTGATCAAGTTCTTACCAAAAATATATCAACAAAGTGAGCAACAAATTCCATCAGAGCCTATTCAGTAAATTGATAAGGCAACCGAGGAGTTTGGGCATGAGTGATTTAGTCATACAAATTGCATAAGGTGTCACATATCCTTCTTCATTTTCTTTTATTTTTATAGTGGTCTTCACCTCCGATATTAAAAATTCTGCTACCCTCACTTTGTTGGATCTTCTCTTTGATCTTGTATCCGCTTACTGAAATTTAATATAAGTTTGCATCCGCCGATGAGGGTGACAAACAACGACTTCAATGGTTATATAATGCATGCAGAGGAACTTCTGGCACATGGGCGATTGCATATAGATAATAGTTGTACTTAATGATATGTACTTATTGCCTGGTTTCCAAGTTGTAAATTTTATTGAATACATCTTTGGGAAATTCCGCAAGTGTTGAGACTCACAGATGGTTGGGAGTCAGCTGCACGATAGAGGCAAGTCAGTAGTGGATGGATGGATGAACCAAAAAAGAAGACTACAAAGGGTGGGGAGATGAACCAAAAGAAAAGACTACAAAGGATGGGGAGATGAAGCAGAAAAGAAGACTACAATGGGTGGGGTGCAGTCAATTCGAGCCAGTTTGTAAACAAAGAGAAGATGGCCACACCCATAATAACCCCGCCTGCTCTCCAAACAAGCAGCAGAATTTCGTGAAAAGAAGACTACAATGGGTGGAGTGTGCCCAATTTTGAGCCAATTTTCAAACAAAGTCAAGATATCCAAACCCTCAAGAACCCCGCCTCTTTTTAAATAAGCAATGGAAATTTTCCACCGGTCTGTAGCTCCATCACTCCACCCATTCCTAAGGAGGAATCGGTGAAGGGCCAATCTGCTATCCATCGGTTGAAAGCAATCGGCAGACTTGCATGTTCCTGTTTTAGAGGATGGAGCTTCGCATCAAATGTAAAAGATGATGGTAGTTCTTCCCCATGTGTAATATGCTAGGAAGCTCCTGTCGAAGGTGCATGCATCCCATGTGGTCATATGGCTGGTTGCATGTCATATTTAAGTGAGGTGAAGGCCAAGAAAGGTGATTGTCCTGTTTGCAGAACCAAGATAAACCAGGTGATAAGACATGGTGATTCTAATGGTTTTGTTGGTTTTATTTTTATCATCTTTATAGGTTAGGGAGCCTATTCTTCAGCATGTGAAGAGTCGGAAATCTCTAGCTGTATGTGTTTGAAAGGCATAGGCATGGAGTGGATCTCGCAACTAGGTGACCTTTGTCCGGTTATGTGACCATACACTAGTGTGGAAATAAGAATATAAAGAAGTAACTTGTTTAGACTATTTGTGACGGCTTACATTTTCTTTGTAGTCTTTATCTTCTTTATCTTCTTATTCATGGTTATGGATTTACTAATTGGAAATTGATTTTTGCACGTGTTTCTCACTGATCTGAAGATATACTATAATCTTGTCTTCAAAATTATTGTTTTACTGATATTACTAACTCGTGATACTATAGTAATAGTAATTATTGACACTAAAGTATTACTATTTGTATTATATTGACATGTAATAATTGTTTGTAAATATTGTTACAAAAGAGTCACTATATTAGTAATACTATAGTGATACGAACTTTTGACACGTAATAATTATTAGTAACTTCTATCACTATAGTGTCATAAAATCTGTAATACTATAGTAACAGTAATTCCCAACACCACTTTCAAGTGTCACTATTTTTTTGACTCCCAGATTACTGACACTACTAATAAGTGTCACTAAAAGTAATTAGTGACATTATTTTAGTATCACTAAAGGGCAGTTTTTTAGTAGTGCACATTTTTTAAGATGTGACCATGTGATGAGAGTGGTACTTCTTGTCCCTTCCACCTCAGCACTTCTAAAGAGGAATTATAGAAGAAGATAAAAGTTCAATTGCATGTTTTTATATGTATACATAAACTATGTAGAAAATTTACTGCTAAACATGATATGTCATAGTGTTTCTTAAGGCAATTCTGAAACAGAGCTTTTCAACTTACAACAGATATTAAAATGCATATTATATTACACACATAACTTGCTCCAAAATTAGAAAATTACAATTGCCAATCCAAATGCATTTAACATGGAAGTATGAAGGTTAATTTTTCTTTTCTAGAAATTCCTTCGACGGTGGCATTCCCTCTTCATTTGGTTATGGAAGTCAGGACTTATCCAATAATCAATTGACTATTGAAATTCCTGAGCACTTAGTGGTAGGTTGCCTTAACTTTGAATTATTTATGTCCTCAAACAACAGCCTGCAAGATCATCTATTCTGTAGAAATTTTACCTTGGAAAACTTGTTGTGCTTAAAATTGGATGACAATCTCTTCATTGGAGAAACTGTAGAAAATTTGTCTAATTGCTCTATTTTAAGAGGATGGTATCTCAGTGTTAATTAATAATATCTCAGGTAAGATTATTCCAAAAAATGTATATAATTTATGGAAATGTGTATGAGGATGTCTTAAGTTGTCCAAGTCCAATTGGTTGTGATATTTCTACCCTTAGTGAATTGCTTAAAATGCCAGTGTGTTTTACTTTCTACAATTCATTGCTTTTGATAAAAATTAATTAGAATTATTTTTAAGTGCTTGTATATGGAATAAGATCTTTCAAGTTCATCATTCGACAAAACATATTGAATGTTTGCAGATCACTCTGTTATGTGTATTGGGACGACCCCAATGATATACCATCCATGTTTGAAGTTTAATCAATGCTCATAAATGAAAGCAGTGACTGCATGATCTCTAAGAAGCCTGCAATCAGTTGGAAATAAGCTGATGAAGAGTGAAGAAATAAAATTTTCTATTCTACATCAAAACACTGGTTAGTTGATGATGTAAGAGATACAGGGTAGCCAAATGAATTTATAGGCTTTTGAGATGGCCAATGTGTTGACCTTAATCATTATGGAAGCTCAATTCCTTCAATGACTTGGCTTCTTACAAGATCAAAAAAGCAGTTCAATATCAATCTCTCATGGAGTCTTAAAATTTTGAGTTCGAAGTTCATGACTTGAAATTTGATCTTTCTCGATTGGTTTACAAATGGACTTGTGGTGATTATTGAAGTAGTAAAGATTTGACAGCAGTAAATTGTTAAGCAAACAAACAAGTTCTCATTGGTGACTTTTTTTTTAGTTTTATTTTTTAACAACACACCTGGCCAAGAATTATATTTTTTGCCAATTGATCAACTCAAAAGCTGAACAATAATAAAAGCATTAAAACAAGTAGATTCCCCCAACTATATATGCACTACAGTAATAAAACTAATATTTGACTCCATCGGCTATTTGTGAAGTACAAAGTAGAGATGGAATTTCTAGATATTTGGCTACAGAATTTGTCTAATGAAATTATTAAAATTAATATTTTCTGTTAAAATCAATTTAAAATAAGCGATGGTTCATCCTTTGCTAAGTCTTGGCCCATCAACCGGATTGGGTGATAGGCCATCACTCAGCCACCGCCTAAATTAAAAAGGAAAAAAATTGATAAATTTCAAGTTAACAGAATTTGGGTCAATTATCATTTTTTTCTACAAAATATAAAAGTGCGTAATTTATATTTAAATTTTGGCCGTTTAGAACAAAAATAAAATGAAAGAAAAAGAAAAAGAATAAAGAGAAAAGCCCAAACATTCGTATTGGAATTTTGTTAAGAGTATATCAACGCTCTGATATTTTATTGATAGCATAAGATGCATTACTTTTCATAAAGTGTGATTTTAAAAAATTTAGAAGAGGTAAATTGTAATACCTGTTATTTACTTTTCTTTTTTATTTTTATTTAAGTTGATAATTTTGGGTGTTTCTGTTTGAGTAAAACTTACCAATTTGTTTTAAATAAGTCAACTATATTTCTTAGTTGTCAAAAGTATTTAAGAGAAAAAGGTTTTCTTTTCTCTACACCGCTTTAAAAACCAAAAACAAATCATAAATTTTTTGGAAAAGAAAAAGAAGGTTTTATAACTTATTTGCTTGGTGTTTCTTTAAATTATATAATTGTTTATTACCTTTAATTACTTGTAACATGATTTGGGTAAAATATATGTGTTTGTTATGCTATGATGATATGAACGGTTTGTATTCTATGCTTTAAATCGTTTTATTTATTTAGAATTACATGAATTTATTTTCATATTATTAAACTGGACATCCTAATATTTCCATTAATATGTTTTGTGTTGAAATCCTCTAAGTATGCAAATTGTTATGATTCTTTGAAGTTGGGTTACTGGTGCTGGAAAATTTCAATTCTGACTTCTGCAAATTTTTCCAAAAGGTTAAACATCTTCAAAAATTTTGACTATTTTTGTATCAATATATGCATGTATCTTATTTGTGCATATTTAATTTCGTAATTCATTCATTACGGTTAAATAAATAAAAAATCATAATATGTGGCTACTGTATATCTGGAAATTGTTTCCAGAATTGCAAAAGCTCAAACATGCAATAGTTTGGGTTAATTAATGAACACTAAATGCCATGTTAGGATTTTATAATGAAAATTAAATATTTCCTCTGTCTTTAAAAAACTGGAATCGCTATTTTTTATCATGTAAAACAAGAGATATAAATGTTTGAAATTCTGTCTGCAAACCTGAAAATTTCTAGACAGGTTAGATGTTCTAAAAAATAAAATAGTTTTAGGTGTCCAAAAATTTTGAATTTTAATTATATGCTTTCTAAATTTGTCTACTGTAATTAGAAAAAAGAAACGAATTATATCAAGTACTAGAGAATATCTTATGATTTTCTAAATGGTAAAGGTCTGTTTTGGTCAATCCTAGATAGTTTTATTACTTTGGTGAAATGTCAATATTCTGACTTGATTTTCGTTTGTGCTTATTATTGTGAATTTTTGTATGCAATGATATGTATGTTCATAGTACTTCTGTAAATTTTTATGGCTTTCCGACATGTGTATAGGTCATTAAAAATTAGCATGTATAGGATACGCATGTTTATGTCTAGAATATGTACACGTATTGAGCTAATATAACGGCTTATGAAGCAAGGATGATTGGGATTATGTTTAAAATTAGGGACAATATTGATAAGGATATTTTTATGATAATTATAGGACGTGGGTGAGTCGTTAGTTTGTTCTCGAGGCATTTGACAGTTGATCGAGGTAAGTAAATTCATGCATGATATGTTTTATGAAAAATGTTGTCTATATTTTAACAAATGTTAAAATGGAATTTATACAAAAACTGATTTTTAAAGGTTATTAAATAAATTTTGTAAAATAAAAATACTTTTAAATGAATTTATAAAAAATGTATTTAAAATGAATTTTCTTAAGAAATTATTTTTCTTAAACAAAATGATGATGACTACGAGGCATGAGCTACCATTATTTATGTTTTAATGTTTTATGAATGATTTAATGCTTTTACATGAATCCATCCCTTATGCTAAATGAAGATGTTATTATATGATGATATAAAATGTTTAAAGTTATACAGATAAAAGTTTTCAAATATTATGCATGGATTTGTTTATCGAGTTGACGGCTCACCCTCGTCTCTAATATTTTACAAATTGATTAGATATGTGGAATGATTACTGAAATGGAGATATTATTTTTAGTGAAACTTTAGAGTTGCTTTAAGGAATAATTTTGGCTAATTTTGTATTTTGGATTAGAGACTTTTTCTCTGGAGACATTTTTTTTTTAGATATTTTATGTAAAGACTCAATTGGATTATGAATAGTGATTGCCTATTTTGAGATTTATTAATAAGAATAAATAATATAAGCTTTCATTTCAATTTTACCCTCTTGTGTTTTCATGGGTAAATTTTGGGATGTTATATAAATTTCATCTCAACTGATTAAAATATCAACGCACCCCCATTTATCTTTCTAAAGATTATGGCAAATGAGGGTTGCATCGAAAAGAATCTTCATCAACTTTTGATTTCAAACCTTTTGTCTTCTTAATGATAAATGGGGGTGGCTTATTATTTTCAGTAGTTTGAAGAGTAAATTATGTCATTTCATGAAGGGATAAACTAAAATTAATTAATAGAATAATGACATATTTATAGAAGAATTATGATTTCTTAATATGTTATCAAATGTGTATTTGATTAAATCTCAATTGCTTAGTTATGGTTAGGATTATGTGAACATCACTAAAAATAATGAATGATAAAGGTGATTGAGGAAAACGAAAGCAAAGAATAATGAATCTTTTGTAAGAAAATTTTTATTATGAATCAACCAACCTAAACAAATAGGGTTCAGTTTCTTTTATATTAAAACCCTAAATAATGTGAATTTAATAAAGTGGGCAAATTCAAATTGTTTTAATATAATGTAACTTCTAAAGATTAAATTTTAGAAAAACTTAAAATAAAAATAGATAAATAAATAACGGCTTGTCCTACATCATTCTCCCTCGCTTAAAAAAGAACTCGCCTCCAAGTTATTATTTGGATAAAGCAATTCATTCGCATGAAACTTGAACAGGTCATAAACATTAAAAATGTTGGAGATGTTCCAATCCTTAGGCAACTGTAGAACATAGGCATTGTCATTGATCTTGCGAGGCACACAGAATAGGCCATACTTCTTATTGTGAAACTTGTACGAATTCCCAAAAATTGATTCTTATCAAGATGAGCCATAACTAAATTTTCGTCCCAAAATCCCTCGTATCGTCGACGTTTGTCAACATCTTCTTTGTGTTTGGCATTGGCAACATCTAAGTTTGTACGAACTTGTTGCCTTTGCTCCACCAGCTTCTTCACATCCTTAGTGGCTTCAAGTAATGTCGGCAGAATCACCCAAACTAGTTCTGGGCATGGAATCTGCACATACACGACCTTAAATGGTGACTTGCCTGTGGTCCAAATCTTCATATTGTTGTAAGCGAACTCCTTTTGTGGCAGCACAACATTCTACTACTTCTATCTATCTCCACACATACAAAGTAAGGTGCAATTCACTATTTCAGTTTGGCCATTAGTCAAAGGGTGAAAAGTGCTGCAAAATTACAATTTGGTCTTGAACCTGCTAAACTATGTGGGTATGCCATAAAGTCTAAGGAACTTTACATCTTGATCAGAGGTAAATGATTTAGAAAATCTATGTAGTCGAAGCACCTTCCAAAAGAATAAATCAGCAATGTGTTTTGCATACTCTATCTCGTTGCATGGAATGAAATGAGCCATATTGGAAAATCTATCACTACCACAAGTATGGAATCCTTGCGTCACTGCATGCACGGCAGCACCAGCACAAAGTCCATCAACAAGGACTCCTAAGTACTATTAAGAACAGGTAAAGGCATATACAATCCAGTATTCTATACATACCCTTTAGCTACTTGACAGATTTGGCCCAGCTCTACTATTTTCCCACCTTAACTGTGACAAAAAATGCTTAGCTACCACAAGCTCAATGGTCTTGTCTTATCCCACATATCCTCATAATATGCCACCATGCAACTCCTTAATGATGTGTTCACAAAGAGAGCTACGGAGAACACAAAGTCTATTAGCTTTAAAAAAAAAAATGCACAAGAAAATCATTTGCAGCCATATGGGCACAATGCTTATCTCAAATCTGCTGAAAATCTTGGTCAGTAGCGCATATAGTGGTTGTAGCAATTCCAAGCTCGTGACTTATGTTCTCAAAAAGGCCAGTAGCTGAACTCTTCTACTCAATGTATCTACCACCTTATTCTGATATCTAGCCTCATGCTTCGTACAAAAGTAAACTTTTGCATAAAAGACAACCACCTTACGTGCATCTTACTCCTTGTGCAAGAAATAATGCTCTTACTATATCAAAGCCCGAAAAACTACATAAAATTCTTGATCGTAAGTCAACCATTATTTTATAGCCTCACTCAGCTTCTCACTAAAATGCTTCACTAGGTGACCCTCTTGAATGCCTTCTCAAATGCATCACACTCCACCTCGAATGCCTTCTCAAAGCTATGCAAAGCTAAAACTGGTGTTAAGCACAATTTTTCTTTCAATAATGTAAAGTTGTGCTCTTGTTCTTTTTACCTAGTGAATTCTTCTTTCTCTAATAGCCCTTTTTCGGCAAATCTTTAACCTAATCCTGTAGAATCTAATGCTTTTTGGTGTACATCCAGTAATGTTGAAGATTTGGACAACTCATACCAAGAATCAAGTCAATACAATGCTGGATATCATGTATGGGTAGTAGCCCATCATGCATTTCTTTAGGCATTACATCTAAAAATTATGTAAGTAGTGGTTGTACAGCTTTTGGGATGCCAACTACTTTACCACCGTCTTCTTGTGCTATCAATATACATCCTTTGTAACCTACATGTACATAATTCTCTACAACTACCAATAAACTTTATCTTTCCACAGCTGGTTTCAACTTACTCTCTGAAGATGGAACTAACATCAATTTCATATCTTTCCACCAAAACTCATATGCATTCTGCCTACCCTTATCTACTGCGTCTGTGTCTATGTCATACTGCCATAGCCTTCTAATAAGTTATAACATGCATCCATATCCACTACTAAACTTGGCAAAAAAGTTTAGCCAGCCAAAGCCCACGCTAGCCCAGCCCAAGGCCGTGGGATAAAATCTTGGATAAAGTTTCACAAAATGTAAAGCCATATATGATGGGCCTGGATAAGGGCCTTAATAAAAAATGCATGGGCTTTATAATATATAAATTAAAAAAATAACAATTGAAATTAAAAAAAGAGAGAGAGAGAGACATAAAGAAAATACAAAATAAAAACATTGAAATAGCCAACCCTAATTACTCTCACACGGGTCAGACACTCACACCTACCCAAAAAAAAAAAAAGCTAAGTGAAGCAATAATTGCAGCTACTAGCCACCCAACCAAAACCTAATAATTGTTATTACAACCATAAATTTTACCAAGATAGTAATTGCGATATAAGAAATTATAGAGAAACATAGCTAACTTGTTAGAAGAAGGAATGGAGGGAGGGAGCGAGAAATGAGAGAGGGACCTACAAAGAAGAGAGTCTCGTTGGAGCATTGCTTAAGCTCCCTAAGACATGATTCTCCTATCTTATGGGCTCCCCTCTTTTTTGAGTTGAGTTTTATGCTATTTTATTTTTGGGTTTCTGTTTTCTCATGAAATTTAAAAAGCTATTAATTGGATTTGAAAATTAAGTTTAATTTGTTTTTATTAATTATTATTTTTATATAATTTATTGATATTTTCAAGTTTGATTTTGGAGGTTTCTAGAATACTTGCTTGTGTACATGAAAGCTAGTACTCGCTAAGCTAAACAGTTTTTCTTTCCCTCTCAAAGCTCAAGCCCGGCCTAAACCTAGCCCAAGCAAATCTATATCGACTTCAAGAGGGCCTGGACTTGTTAAAAATTACATAGGCTTTATAATAAACTATACCCAAAGAAAATGGAATTACGCATACCTCATTAACCCGTGTTTCTGCCCTCTTTTTAATCCACCTAATTTGGCAGGGCATACGATGCTTCTCAGCTCTCAACCCCAGGTGTTGGACTAGTGCCTTATAAACTATGTTTTTATTGTTGCCGCTGTCTATTATCACCTACGAACCTGTGTTGTTGATAGTTCCTTTAGTTGTAAATATTTTATTGCGTTATGATTCCTCTTCTTTTATGGGTGCATATAAAATTTTCTGAACAATAAAGTTAACTTCGCCCCGTTCATCTCTGTCGACAACATCAATTTCTTCATCAGGTTCATCTTCTTCAACATGTCCTCGTTCATGCTCTGCTAAATTCATTTCTTTCAATCCCCTATACTCATTAAAGTGGTGTCTGGGCATCCCACACTTAAAGCCTTTTTCTCACAAAAGTTTTACGTAGGAATTATTATGTTGATGCTGTTGTTTAACCCTAGTAATAGGCCCTTTCTATTTCTCGCATACTTTTACTGACCAAAGATTGATTTGATTCTGTTGAAATTTGACTCTGAGTGGACTGTACTTGTGGGGACAACGAATACTGCCACGAGATATAGTGCAACATTGTTCACCGTTGTTTTATTTGCCCTTCCAATTTTTGTGCACTGTCGATTGCAGCAAAATATTTCAAAATATCTGAACATCCGTGATATTGTGTATTCTGGTATTTCTGGTCGCAATCCATTAACAAACCTAGCCACTTCCTGAACCTCTCTCTCTTAGGTTGTTTCTGACACCCAACCTCTGTAATTCTTCTGCATACTCGTCCACTTTTATGTTGCCCTGCTTGCAATTCTAATACAACTTAAAGAGGTCTTGTTATAGTCTACCGATAAGAAGTGGATCTTCAGTTTCTCCTTCATTGCCTTCCAAGAACTAATCGGTTCTTTGCCCATAACACTAAGTTTCTTTGCACTAACTGCCACCAAGCCAATGCTCCACATTTAAGTTAAGTAGTGACTAATTTGACCTTCTTTGGTTCTATCATCTCAACTAGGTCAAAATACTTCTCTACTTCAGCAATATAGTCCAAGAATTTCTTTGTATGTACGCCATCATAAAATAAGGGCAAGTATATATTAACCCTAAGTTCATTATAACCTGCATTATTAGCCCTAAAATTATACCCCTTCTTGGCTCAATCATCAATGCATGGTCCTCTAAAAATATGTCCTCTTCATCAAACTTAGCATCATTAAAACCTCCAGTAAATTCAAGGGGTCGATCTAGAACAATGGGTCTATGAAATTTATGCCTAGAGACTCCTATATTACCTTGAATAACCTTCCTGTTACTGCAACCTCTATCTTTTCCAGCCGCTGCAACATTTCTTTCGTCCATCGTTGCAAAGGTTGAGTTAAGTACTAAACGATTGCATCAATAAAAGCCTACAACTTCTTATCATCGTCGTGAAGTTGAGTTCTTGTCAAATCATTCTTGTAAGCCATTGCAAACTTGCTCTAATACCACTTTACGCTAGAGATGGCAAAATCCGGATCCGGATCCGAATGCACCCAAATCCGGATCCGGATCCGCATCAATAATTTTACATCCGGATCCGCATTCAGATCCGGAAAAATATATGCGGATCCGGATGCTGGTAATATCCGCACGGATTGCGGACGGATATCCCGGATATCTGGATCCGTAAATATTAAATTTTAATAATTTAAAATATAATTTAAAATTTTAAAATTTTATATAATGATATCAAATAAAATGCAATCATAAATTTATAATTAATAATTTAACATGAAGAACATACAATAACATCATAAATTCACAATTGAAATTATTACAACATAAATTAAACATAAAAATAATATAAATTCAACAATTTATCTAATAATACCAACTAAAATCTAATCATAAATTCATAAATCAATAATTAACAATTCAACATGAATAACATACAATAACATCTTACATCATAATCCATAATTAAAGATACCACAATATAAATTAAACATAAAAAATAATATAAATTCACAATTTACTTAATAACTTCAAATAAAATCTAATTATAAATTTATAATTCAACAATTGACAATTCAACATGCATAACATACAATAATATCATAAATTCACACTTTTATACTTTTTAGCTCTTATATATTTTTTATATTGAAATTTAATTAAATTAATAATTAAATAAAAAATGCGGATCCGGATATCCGTATTTTCGGATGCAAGTGCATCCGGATCCGGATCCGGATACGCACAGATCCTAATTCTTAAGATCCAGATCCGGATCTTTCGGATCTTTGCGAATCCGGGCCGGATCCGGATCTTTTTGCTATCCCTACTTTACGCACAACGAAAACAAAGAAGAAAAAATCTTTCTAAGATAATATTTATTATGCATCAACCTACTCATTATAGTTCAGTTTCATTTTATACTAAAACCCTAAATGATGTGAAATTACTAAAATGAGCAAATTCAAATTATTTTACTATAATATAACTTCTAAATTATTAAATTTTAAAAAAACTTAAAATAAAAACAAATAAATAATGAAATAATGGCCTATCCTACATCGGTGACCTTTGCAATATGAAAAAATAATGCATTGATTCAATTGATCACTTACATATTATCAATTATTAATGAATTTTTGGACTTTTACTGTATATAAGCATGTGATTTTGAAATCTAAAACAATGACAAACATGAAAAGGAATTAATTTGAAAGCATGATTCATGTGCACAAAAAGGTAGATTTGAAAAAAACTTATACCAAAACGAAAAATATGAAAAGAAATGAAGAAAATTAATATTGCATAAAAGACTGGGGGTCTGGCCTGGCTGTATAAATTGTTACATGTGTTTGTCATAAATAACATAGAGCTCTCTCTTATTTAAGCAAATCCCATGTATGTTTCAAAATTACTTATATCAATCAACATAATTCCAGGATATTCTACTAATCAACTCAATAATGGTTGTGTTGATTGACTCTATAATGGGACGACCAAAATATTCTAACATAGAATGGGCCTAACTTATAAAATTTAGAAGAAAATTTATTCCATATTGCATAAGCTTGACTTATACCCCTATCCACTAAAATTTCTCTCCTTATTATAGCTACTGCAAATTCAGACAGATTGCTTAATTCAGACAGACTGTTGTTGAAACAATCATCAAGCAAGCAAGCAATGGTATCATCAACATTAGAAAAAATTGCAATGGCAGCATGGAAGAGGGTGAATTAATACTAAGCTCCAGCGGAAAGGGACTAGACTTGTAGGAATATTTTTAGCGTGACAAATACCGGCCAAGAAAACCAACGTACCTGAATCATGAACACCCTGGATATGAATGTAACAAATACAATCAAATTATCAAACTCACTTCGACCGCGAAAACCCTCCAAAATCTGTGCAAGGATACAAATTCAACATCATTTACTCAGATCTTATTCTCAAGACGAAAGCACCTATTTGCAATTTCGAGGACATTGAGAGCACTGGCGGCAAGACTTGCATCATAAATATCAACACAGAGTATGACAGAGATTTTGACATTGGTAATTCTTCTTCAACTTCTCTGCATACAAATATCGACAAAAGTTTACAAACACCGAGCTTTCATTCCACTACTTAACCGAACTCTTAATTCAACCTCAATAGTAGTAGCAGCCTACAAAGCAAAAAATAATTTTATTACACCTTAAAAATATTAATGAGAAACACTGCAAGTAAAATGTAGACCAGTATGTACATGAACAAAAAACAAGAGCTTGGAAATTTGATACAGCTAACAAAAGGTCGTCGTATCTTCAAACCATACACAAAAGTTTACCGAGTTAATAATCAAATTACCCTGCTCATTGGTCACCATTTCAAAAGCCATTATTACTTTTCCCAGCATCATACAACCCTCAGAAGGAAGACAAGAAAGAAA
Source organism: Murraya koenigii (assembly GCA_025617385.1). Taxonomy (NCBI): domain Eukaryota; kingdom Viridiplantae; phylum Streptophyta; class Magnoliopsida; order Sapindales; family Rutaceae; genus Murraya; species Murraya koenigii. Next base: position 7,205,361 of record CM046813.1, on the reverse strand, counting down.
AGGTTAAAAAGAGGGGAGGAGAGAAACAAAAAGAAGATTAGCTGTATGTTTGCGTAATACCGAGCAGACCCTGATACCGAGCAGGCCCCCTCGAGGTCAACCCAGCCAGAGCAGAATACTTGACCGCTGGCACGAAGATGCCCTCGCTAGGTATCAAAGTTGGTTAAGGTCAAGTGCTCCAAAGCTGGTCGAGCCCTGCCCCTCTCTTCCTAGTCGAGGTCTTCGAACCTCCGAGCAGGATCTAGTCATGTTGACGAAAACACAGAGGAAACTAAAGCTCGAGTAGATCCGATTTAAAATAGGATGACCCCTCCTCCCGACAACTTAACATGACAATCGATGCCTGGTAGGCGCCCCACGCAGTAAGATATCGTCACTGTTACCCATACCCACCTGACATCCCACGTCCTTAGGGCGTGCCACGGTAACCCCAACTATCAGAGGGGCCCAGGCACAATTAATGCGGAGGGCGGCTATCCAGGCAAAGAAGGGCGGGAAAATAGGAGGATAAGTATCAGCTGCAGGACAAGGTTTGGGGGATTCTTTCTTTCTTTTTTTTGGGGGAAAAACTAAGGAGATTCACTTTTTTCTTGATCATATTTTCCTTCCTAAAAACTGGAAGCATTTTAATTAAAAAAAAAACTGAGACTTTCTTGATCGCTTTGACCATTAAAACCCGCTATCTTTTCCTATCTTTTCTGTCTCTCAAACTAAGAGAGATACCAAAAGAATCAACCCGATTACTGACTTGTGCGTCCGAGGGTTTTTGCTTGAAAAATACCCGGTGACCCCTAACACTATTCTTTGTGATCGCAGGCCAAGGGAAACCACCATTCCAGTAAACGGAGGAAGGCAGGAGTCAGTAAGAATTCTTGCTAGAGCATCCAGCGAGCAGAAGTTCATAGCGTCATTTGGGAGCGAGCAGAAAACAACATCAACATTTTTAGCACTGTCTGTGGGGAGTAAGCCCAGAGGAGTCGGTGACTCTGAGGGAGGCGGCCAATGAGGCCCGAGATATGGAAATCCAAGAGAGGATGGACCGGATGGAGAGACAAATGGAGAAGCTGAAATCCATCCTACAGGAACTCAGGGATGGATAGAGGAAAACAAGCAATGACGTCCCTTAGTCTAGCCGTGGGAACGCCCCCGCTCGGGAACATGTAGGAGATGAAGCCCAGAGGCAGAAAGCACCAAATGTTGCCAGAAGGGAGAAGACGAACTTAGAGGAAAGAGAATCCCGCCAACACTTACAAGACACGGCACCTACCTCCCACGCGAAGGAATTAGAGGGACAGGTGCGCAGGTTGGCGTAGGTTGTAGAGGGCCTCTGAGGAAGCGGGAAAGCCCCGAGTTGGAAGATAATATTGGACAGCGAGTCCTCACTCTCAGTGGAAATCATGGGCGTCACAATCTCCCGGGATTTTTGCTTCCCAGATTTAAAGTTCTCGAGAAAGAGCGACCTACTGGAGCACATAGAACGATTCAACGACATGATCAGAGTACAGGGCCTGAAAGCCGCCCAGAGGTGCAGGGCCTTCCTGCTTACTTTGGAAGGGAGGGCGAAAGAATGGTACCGAGACTACTGCAGGGAAGCATTCTGAGCTTCGAACAGATGTGCAGGGAATTCGCAGAGCAATTCCGGGGTGTGGTGGCCCCCAAAAATGACATGATGAGTTGGCGGAGATAAAGCAAAGGGAGGGGGAGTCCCGCAGAGAGTTTGTCAAAAGATACCATCGGTCAGCCCTGAATCTTGGATCATTCAATCACCCCTAGGCGTTGAGGGGGCTGAAGGATGGGATTAAGATGGGAAGGCCATGGTACAACTTGCGAAGCCCTCTCGATCCGTTCGTATTCCGATGCATATGAGTAAGTGAAGATGGATATGGTTATTGAGGAAGAAAATGCTGCGAAACTGAGAAGTGAGCAGGGTAGTGGAGCAAGCGGAAAGAAAAAGGAGGGCCTGCATGGGGAACACCGACTTCGAGAGTGATAAGGGAACGGGTTGCTCCCTATAACCCCTATCAGAGAGCTCCCCAGCCACGAGTGGCTCTCGCTCCACCTCGTGGGTCCCCTAGTCGGGACTACAGGGAATATCGGTAGTACGGCAGCAACCCGCCCTGCAACCTACTCGCAAGTCAGCCCATGCAGAACAACAGCAGAGTCGACCGCCCATTGCCCCCACACCCAAGAAGCTTCCCCCAGGATAGGGCGTTACAGATGGTTGAACGAAGCCTCGCCTACAGACAGTACACCCCATTAAAGGTGTCACTCGAGGAAATGTTCCAAGTAGTGGAGGAACGAGGGCTGTTGAGCCCCCCGACACAAATGTCTAAACCGACTAGTAGGAGAGACAGGGGCCGGTTTTACCAATTCCACGGCGACCATGGCCACTCAACGTCGCAGTGCTGGCATTTGAAGAACTAGGTGGAAGACTTGGTTAGAAACCGGTACTTAGACTAGTTTATTGAAGAGGGTCATCCGGTAGTCGAGCAGCAGCGAGCGAAAGATGACCGAGCCTATGGCATGGACCGTAAACCACCTGCTACGAGGGTGATAGCAGGGAGACCCATGATGACAGTAAATTCAAATAGGGCCAAAAGAACTATTGTAGATACGCCTCTACTGGCCGGGAAGTCCTACTCGTCGTGCCTGCTACAAAGAGAACTAAGGTGAGGCAAGTGCCCATCATATGGATGGAGGAGAATGAGGAGAGGGTGCTGTACCCCCACGAGGATGCCTTGGTTGTGAAAGCAAATGTTGCCAATAAGGAGATCGAACGAATATTGGTGGATTCAGGAAGTTCGGTAGACATTCTCGTAAGGTCCACACTCGATGATTTGGGAATAGCGGATGTAAGGCTCGAGCAGATGAGCACCTCTCGGAAGGGTTTGGAGGAGGACGGCTAACCCCTCTGGGAATCGTCAAACTGGCTATGACTATGGGTTCGAGACCTTTTGAGAAGAATATGATGCTAGACTTCGTGGTGGTGGATGAAGTCAGCCCCTACCAAGCGATACTGGGAAGGCCCTTTATGAGGATTAGCCAGTTGGTGTTATCCACCCATTACTTAGCCTTGAAGTATCGTGTGAATGGGGCTGTGGGAGTTGTTAAGGGCAATTAGAGGGTCGCAAGGAGCTGCTATGCTGTGGCAGCAAAGGAAACGATACAAGTAACATCATTGGACTCAAGAGGAGAGTTGAAGAATGGAAGACAGGTGCTCGCTGAAGAGCTGGAGAAAATCGGGATAAGACCAGGTGACCATGAAGTGGGCCGTTGAGGGAAAATCTGGTCGAGTGTTTGCGAGCACACTCAGATGTGTTCGCCTGGACACATGAGGATATGCTCGGGATCGACCCGGAAGTGACATGCCACAGGCTGGCGATAAGGAAGGACGCGAAGCCGGTGAGGCAGAAGAGGAGATGCATCAACCAGAAGAGGTATGAGACCATGAACTGCGAGGTAGAGAAACTACTGAAGGCAGGATTCGTAAGGGAAGTCACCTACCCTGAATGGATCTTGAATGTGGTGTTGGTAAAGAAGGCAAGTGGGAAGTGGACAATGTGCGTGGACTTCCCAGATGGGTACAAAGCTTGTCCGAAAGACAGCTTCCTATTGCCAAAGATAGACCAACTGGTGGACTCCATAGCAGGACACGGACCTGCTCAGCTTCATGGATGCCTTCTCGGGCTACAACTAAATTCCTATGCATCGGCCGGATGGGGAATGCACGGCCTTCATCACCAACCAGGGCCTATTTTGTTACAAGATCATGCCCTTTGGCCTGAAAAATGTGGGGGTAACCTACCAGAGACTGGTGAACAAGATTTTCAAGCTGCTAATCGGCCACACGATGGAAGTTTATATAGACGATACGATCACTAAGTCCAAGGACGCAGGAACATGTGAAGCACTTGGAGGAAACCTTTGCACTCTTAAGGAAATATCAGATGAAGCTTAATCCAGAGAAGTGTGCCTTTGGAGTTGGTTCGGGAAAATTCTTGGGCTTCATAGTCAGTTACAGAGGAATCGAGGCTAATCCAGAGAAGATAAGAGTAGTAGTAGAGTTGAAGTCCTCGCGTACTCTGAAGAAGATACAGAGCCTCACTGGAAAACTGGCATCCCTCAATAAATTCATCTACCGAGCAACAGATAAGTGCCACATCTTGTTCCAGGAAATGAGAAAAGGGAGAAAGACAAAGTGGACACCGGAATGTGAAGCAGCGTTCCAAGAACTGAAGGAATACTTGCCGAAAGCCCCGCTACTGTCAACATCGCGAGCAGAAGAAGTTCTGTACTTGTATTTGGCAGTGTCATAATGAGCAACGAGCTCAGTTTTGGTAAGAGAAGAGTCAGGGGTGCAGTATTCCGTATACTACATGAGTAGAGCTTTGTTGGAAGTAGAGACTCGGTATCTGCTGATGGAGAGGTGGGCACTGGCCCTAGTAACAGCAACCCAGAAGTTGAGACCTTACTTCCAAGCATACTCGGTGGCAGTTTTGATAAACTAGCCGCTTAAGCAGATCCTGCACAAGCCAGAGACTTCCGGCAAGTTGGTTAAATGGTCGATAGAGCTCATTGAGTTTGACATCAGCTACCAACCCCGAACAACAATACGGGCGCAGTCCCTAGCAGACTTTGTGGTCGAGTGTACGGAGAGGAACGAAGAAGCTGACAGTGAACACCCAACAGGCACCCCTACCCTGAGCAATGCATGGACAGTCACAGTGGATGGGTCATGCGGGGATCAGGGAGCAAGAGCAGGGGTTGTGCTTCTCAGTCCTATGGAGTGGAAGTACAGTACGCCGTAAAGCTCGAATTTGAGGCTACCAACAACCAGGCCGAGTATGAGGCCATAATTGCAGGACTGAAGCTCGCTCTGGTAGTGAAGGCGGAAGAGGTAAAGCTTCGAATAGACTCTCAGCTGGTGGCAAACCACCTCAACGAAAACTTCCAAGCAAGAGGCGAGAAGATGGAGGCTTACCTTCAGAAAGTGAGGCAATTGATAAAGAAATTCCAAATGGTAGAGGTGGAACAGATCGTAAGGGGAAAGAACTTTCGAGCGGACATGATAGCACGAATGGCCGCTATATCAGACCCTAAAATGCCAAAGTCTATCCCATTGAAGATCAAGACCTGCTCGAGTATCGAGCAGGAGGACGAGGTAATGAGCTTAACATCGAGCAGCACCTAGATGGATCCAATTGCCTCTTATCTCAAGGAAGGAACGTTGCTACTGACAAGAAGCAGGCAAGGAAGCTAAAGTGTCAAGCGGCCAGGTACATGCTGATCGATGGAGTGTTATACAGACAAGGATACACTTTGCCACTACTGCGGTATCTAGGCAAAGAGGAAGCTGACTATGTCCTCCGAAAAATACACGAAGGGATTTGCAGGAACCATTCCGGCTCGAGGTCTCTAGCTTTTAAGGCCCTAAGGCGGGGTACTTCTGACCTCAGATGCACCAGGATGCGCAAGAAAAGATCAAGAGCTGCGAGAATTGTCAAAGCTTCGCCAACTACATGGCTCAGCCACCCGAGAACCTCACAGTGATGAACTGGCCATGGCCATTTGCTCAGTGGGGGATCGACTTAGTCGGGCCGCTGCCAAAAGAGAGAGCGTCTGCAACACACGCCGTGGTGGCAATTGATTATTTCACCAAATAGGTCGAAATTGAAGCTTTGAGCAGTATTACAGAAAGCAGAACCACTGGCTTCATTTGGAGAAATGTGATTTGCAGGTACGGGATCCCCCACACACTGGTTACAGACAACGGGAGGCAGTTTGACAACAATAAGTTCAGGGACTTCTACAGGAACATGGGAATAGAACTAAAGTTCTGCTCGCCATCACACCTGCAGGCCAACGGGCAAGTGAAAGCCGCGAACAAAACTATAAAGTGCCTCATAAAGACCAGACTCGGTGAGCAAAAGGGAGCTTAGGTTGAGGAACTACCTGATGTCTTGTGGGCTTATAGGACCACGCACAAAACTGCCATGGGGGAAACCCGCTTTTCCTTGGCATTTGGGCATGAAGCAGTGATCCCTACTGAAATAGGGATAGGGACACATCGGACGGAGCAATTCAACGAGGACCAAAACTATGAGCAGATGTCTGTAAATTTAGACTTGCTGGAAGAAAAAAGGAAAAGGTCTGCGGCAAAGATAGTAGAGTACCAGCAGAAGGTGGCACGCTATTACAACCAGAACGTACATGTCCGCCGATTCCAGATAAGGGATTGGGTGCTTAGAAGGGTGAATCAGAATACTAAGAACCTCAGGCAAAGAGTGTTGGGCCCGAACTGGGATGGCCCGTATAAGGTCTCCCAAATAGCCGGTCCGGGAGCGTATAGGTTGACCTACCCAGATGGACGAGAAGTCAAGAGGCCATGGATTGCGCAGCATTTAATGAAGTATTTTCAGTAAGTTTCCTTATAGCGTGAGCCGTGATATTTAGTTTGTATTTAGTTTTTCCTAAAATAGAAGGGTGTAAAACCTTGTACATGAATAAATGCAAGAAAAACACTTCCAATAATAAGTCAATATGAGAAAGTTGAAGCTTATAGAAACGCAAAGGCCAGAAGTCTCAAAGCCTAGTTTAAGGGAAGACGGTGCCAAGCGTGAGCCAAAAGCAGGCTCGAGCAGAATAAGCACGCGAAGAAACGCAAAGGCCAGAAGTCTCAAAGCCTAGTTTAAGACGAGACGGTGCCAAGTGTGAGCCAAAAGCAGGCTCGAGCAGAATAAGCTCGCGAAGAAATGTAAAGGCCAGAAGTTTCAAAGCTTAGTTTAAAACGAGACGGTGCCAAGCGTGAGCCAAAAGCAGGCTCGAGCAGAATAAGCTCATGAAGAAACGCAAAGGCCAAAAGTCTCAAAGCCTAGCTTTAGGCAAGACAGTGCCAAGCATGAGCCAAAACTAGGCTCGAGAAAAATAAGCTCGCGAAGAAACGCAAAGGCCAGAAGTCTCAAAGCCTAGCTTAAGGCGAGACGGTGCCAAGCGTGAGCCAAAAGCAGGCTCGAGCAGAATAAGCTCGCAAAGAAACGTAAAGGCCAGAAGTCTTAAAGCCTAGCTTGAGGCGAGACGGTGCCAAACGGGAGCCAAATGAAGGCTCGAGCAAAATAGGCTCGATGAAGAAAAGCAAAGGCCTAAAGTCTACCTCACAAAAAAATTTATAGAATAAAAAATACAAGCACAGAGGCAAGGTAACGAACATGTGTTCTTCATTTGTTTATCAAAGAGTGCAAGGTAAAAAGAAAAAAAGAGGAAGAAAAGAAGAAAAGAGTACAATAAGGCTACTTAAGAGACTGGAGCTTTTGGGCTAGCAGCGGGGGCTGGGGCCTCAGATGACGGGGCAACTTCAAAGACGACAGTAGCAATGCTGGAGATCTCAGCTGTTGGAAGAGCGGCTTCTCCTGACCATGTAGCATCCTGAGCAAGAGTATCCCTTGGCTCATGAGTTTGGGCATCCTGCTCGCTCATGTAAGCGCCCACGCCCGCCTCGAGCTTGGACATATTCAGTTCAAGGTATTCCTTACCTAGGACGGACATGAGACATTCATAGCTAAAGGTCACCCCTTGTCTTACTCCTCTTGAGGCGGCCTTCTAAGGAATCCACCTTATACTGGAGATGAGAAGCCTCTGCCTCCAGGGTCCTCTCAAAGGCAAACCTCTGCACGTCGAAAGTCCTTTCGATCATTCACCAGCTCATCCCGGACCACGGACAACTCATTCTCAAGTTGGAGTGCCTTAGATTCGGACAGGGTTGCCTTCTCCTCGACGGTGGAGATGTTAACACGAAGCTTTGCTGCCTCCTTATCCTTTTGCTCGAGCCTCTGTCTCAAGCTCTGATTATCAGCCCTAGTCTTCCTTTCGGAGTCCAGGGCCTTGGTCTTAGAGGCGGTGGCAGCAACCATAACATTGAAGAGAGACGTTGGAATATGCTAGTCAACTTGCTGGCACTGGAAGCCTCCAACCCCTCCACGAATTTCTCTTCCATATGCTTGGCAAAATCCCTGATATAGGGGTCGACAACGTTAGGCTGCTGCTGCTGCTCCTGGGAACGTCCTACTCGAGACCGGACTGGAACGACAGTTCTCGAGCCCCATCGGGATACCCCTTCTACTGACCGCTCACCCTCTCGAGCAGGAGGAGCAACTCTGGCTGGCGAGGCAATAGTATCAACTCTAGGCCGATTGGGTGGAGTAGAGAAGCTGCTCGGACAGTTTGCTGTGCTCAGGAGCCTCTTCAGCTGAGAAAGAATGCCACTCATTTGTTCCTCAGAAGCGAGGCCAAACTCGACAATGTTGTGAAGTGCGAGTAGCTCCTGGCACGAGCTTGCGTTGTCTAGAACAGTATTGACACGCGACTGAAGCTCCTCCCCAATCCGGTGAGACGCGCTTCAAGATACTACAACAACAGAAAAAAACGGTGAGAAAGGTGCGAGCAGAAAAGCTAAACCAAGAAATACAATGAGCAGCAGACTACCTGGGGTGCAAAAATGAGAGGGAATTGGAGGAACCCCCTCAGTGACAGAAGCTGCTCGCCCCAAGTCTCTCCTAGCAAAAAAGAACTTACCTTTCCAATTGCCACCAGAGGTGGGGAGGTCAGTGATGGGTTTCTTGCCCTTCAAACTGGAGGTGAGGTAATTCCAGCCTTCGACTTTTGGACTGCTCTTCAACTGGTATAGATGTTTTATCTCATCTACCGACGGCTCACCCAAGTTACACCATCTCCACAAAACATACAACCCTGACAGAACCCTCCACCCATTTGGATTCAGCTACCCTGGGGCTAGACGCAGTCTGGATAGGACTCGGACAAAATAAGGTTGAAGGGGTAACCTAACGCCCCACTTGAAGCATTCTAAATAAAGGGTGACCTACCCCCGGGGAGGGAGGCTGGGCGTGTCACTTTTGCCGGGCACACGTAAATCCACGTTTGCCGAAATATGGTACGTATCCCTAAGCCGGTCTAGGTCTTGGTGTGAAGTCTCACACCTCATATTGTCAATAACAAACAACTTGGCCTCTGACCTCTGGCCAACTCTCTCCCCTTGTTGCGACCGGGTCTCCCCCACGACCTCGACCCCTTCAGGGCTTGGGTCTCTCACCAGAACCACCCTATTAGTCTCGGAGTCACTCGAAGAAGATGACTCTTTAGGCAACATTCGACGAGGTTATTGTGTAACTGACATTTTTCCTAGGGACATAATTTACCAAATGGGAACCAGAAACCCAGAAAATGAAAAACAAATCAAGAACGAGAAGAAGGAGAAAAGTTTATACTTGAGGAAGGTTGGACGACGACAGATGGCAGCAACAGCGGAAAAGGAAATAAGAAACGCTTACAGGGGGCTAATTCCGGTGTTGGCGAAGATTGGAAACAAGAAGCACAGTAAAGAAATTAAGGGTTTATAAAGGGGAAAGTACGTTATGTCAACAGACGGCACTCTACTCAAGGGACACTACTGTTCAAGTAACCGCCTTTTTAAAATTCAAACGAACGGCCCAGATCCACCCACGCGTCCTGCATTAAATGTTAAGTGACAAAAAAGGTGGACAGCTCAGCGTGAGAAGGCAAAAAGGGTGGGGAAGCCTGCTCGAACAAGAAATTTACAGTCTTATCTCGTTTCACTCTAAAAGACTAAAAACTGAGGAACTGGTGTTTGGGTAATACCGAGTAGACCCTGATACCGAGCAAGACCCCTCGAGGTCAACCTAGCCAAAGCAGAAGACTTGACCGCTGGCACGAAGATGCCCTCGCTAGGTATCAAAGTTGGTCAAGGTCAAGTGCTCCAAGGCTAGTCGAGCCCTGACCCTCTCTTTCTGGTCGAGGTCTTCGAACCTCCGAGCAGGATCCAGTCACGTCGACGAAAACATAGAGAAAACCAAAGCTCGAGCAGAGCGGACTTAAAATATGATGACCCCTCCTCCCGACAACTTAACAGGAAAATCGATGCATGGCAGGCACCCCACGCCGTAGGGCTTCGTCACTGTTACCGATGGCCGGCGCGCCCCCCCACAGTGTCATCATTTCATACATGCGTGCACGACACCATCATTAGGCCACGGGAACCCATACCCGCCTGACATCCCACGTCCCCAGGGCATGCCGCAGCAACCCTAGTTGTGAGAGGGCCGAGCACAATTAATGCGGAGGCGATCGTCCGAGCGAAGAATGGCGGAAAACATAAGGATAAGTATCAGCTGAAGGACAAGGTTTGGGGGGATTCTTTTTTTCTTTTTTTTGGGGGAAAAGCCAAGGAGATTCACTTTTTTCTTAATCATATTTTCCTTCCTAAAAACCGGAAGTATTTTAATTAAAAAAAAACTGAGACTTTCTTGAGCGTCGGAGAGTTTTCGCCGAAAAAATACCCGGCGACCCCTGACACTGTTCTTTGTGAGCACAGGCCAAGGGAAATCACCGTTCCAGTAAACGGAGGAAGGCAGGAGTCAACGAGAAATCTTGCTCGAGCATCTAGCGAGCAGAAGTTCACAGCGTCACTTGGGAGCAAGTAGAAAACAGCATCAACACTGTAAACAGTTCAGGTCGATTAAATTCTAGCCTTTTGGCCCACTTTTCGAACTAAAACAAACAGAAAGTAAGTTGCAAAGTCACAAGATCGTTGATAACAGCTTATGTTAGTCTATCTTATACTTTCTTCTTCATTTAACTATGCCTTAGTACTTCTAGCCAAAACACACACTGTATCACCACTAAAATTACTACTAATCTAGTCATTATCTTGTAGCCACTTGACACATTCTTGACGACTAAACTATCAGCCACTTAAGCACGATAGGAAGGGCAAAAGAAGGAATAATGGAACTTGAAACACACATAATTGTCAATTTTAGGCAAATAGATACAAAACTCCTTACTATGAAACAATAAGAAGAAAATTGTAGCAAACTTATTCATGAAATCAACAACTATGATAGAAAGTCTCTGTTTTCACCAATTTTTTATAGAGAATATAACAAGGTACTATATGCCACAGACAGGCACCCTCACCAGACAGGCTTCCGGTGCAGCAAAATTTATAAAAACCGAATTACCAACTAGAAAGATTAGTAACTTAAATTAATTCTTTTTTCCCTTTCCTTCACTTCAGGAATAGTAAAGGTTACAGCTTTAGCCTGATCTTGAACTCTTCTTATGTTGGCACAACACAATCCAAATCATACACCCTCAGGTCTAGCGAATAAAAACTGTGGCATAGGCAAATTGAAGACGGTAACTTGCAAGACTAGGTCACTAATAACTTTCAATTAAAATGCCCTTTATACAAGAAAACTTACAAGGAACTTTAATCAATGCCAGCCCATTTCCTAAATGCCTCAACATTCTCAAGCCTCTTGCTTTGAGCATCAGTTCTGGCATTTGATGATTTTAACCACCTACAGAGATGCTTATGATGCTTTAAGAACTCAATTTTATACATCCACTTATCCACGTACATATTCTGCTTTTTCATGTAGCCAATGGCCTCCATCACTCTCTCAAAGTGACCACGTTGAAGAAAGTTCAGCAGTAAGGTCTCACATATATCCCTGCTAACCGCCAAAACTCCACTCTCCATGTTCCTCTTAATATCTCCCGACAAGATTGTAATTTCACGATACATTCCAAAAAAAGAATATCCATATATCAAATAATGGAAAGTTTCAGCTGTGGGTCGGATTTTCATCTCTTGCTTTCCCGATATATCTTTAAAGCATCCACAATCATTTTTCACTTGCAAAAAACCTTAAGTAGAAGAATTTACTCATATACCATAGAAAGAGCTGCCCCCTCTTTCATTTCCCGAATTAAGGACTCAGCTAAATCTGACGTGTTTGTAAATGAAGCACTTGTATATGCTACTTCAGAGAATCTTTCTGAGACAACCATCTCAGTAAACAAATTCTGAGCCAAACAACTCTTCCTCATCTGTTTTAACAGTGCCTCTGCCTCCCTAAACATCTTTACTTTGTAATAAGCTGTCAGAAGTGACTTATATGTAGTAGAACCAATAGGATGACCAGTTAATTCCATGTCATCCAAAATGTCATGAGCATTCTCCAGAAGACCTAATTGAATTAATGCATCAACCACATCAGAACACAAACCGGATTCTCCAAATGAATAATACTCATTTTGAATGGTATGTAACAGGCCTGAGAGCTCAGTATTTTTGCCATTGTTTTCTGTACTAAGCAGAAGTTTACCATTTCTGAAGAGAACGAGCTCTTGCTTACTTCCATCTTGAGGATAGAATCCTTCTCCAGCAACTCAGGCATAATCAGTAACTTTAATCCACACCTGAGATTAGGAGATCCTCTTTTTTTTTATTAGGAAGAGACTCCCGACATCTATTCATGTTCACTATAAGCTCACCAGCAGCATCAATGTCATTATACTTATAATGCAAGCTTAATAAACTATCATAAAACTGCTGGTAATGATGAGCAAAATGGATCGATAATTGATCTATGTAACATGCACATTTTTTTAGCTCATCCCTCTGGCAATTCATTTCATAAATCTGAGCAAGAATACTGATTGAGTGGGCATAATAACGACCGCAGTTCTTGACATAAGTTCCATAATAAGGTGGCCTTTAAGAGATGATCTAAATCTCACAAAAAGATGCTGCACAAGGTGAAAGATCATCGTATCAGTTTTGATAAGCTCAGCACCATTACTTCTCTCAGCAGATAGATATAGGAAAACATCACATAACTGAATCAAAAAATTAGATGCAAGACATGTCCCAAATTCTGTCTTCGCTATATGCAGAAAAACCAACCACAGTAAATCGCTGCAAGGTAGATTCACTCTTTCAAGCATCAATCTAAGTATCATTGAAGTAGGAATAGGCATCCAAGCTACTGCTAATGAGAGGGAAGGCTTAGCAAAGAGATCAAGCTGAAGTAAATCTGATATTTCCTTTTGGATTTTTAAAACTAAATCACATGCTTTCTGTAGCCAGTGAGACTCACATGAATAAGTCAAATCAGTAATGAACCTATTCACAACATAACGCTCAGGGATACCATGCAGTCTTCGAAAATCATTAAAAGCTTCCCATGCTTTACCCACTTGACAATTCTTCAATGCAAATTCAAGCTCTCTCAGAAGAACTTCACGAGAAGAACCTTCCCAATATAATTTGGAAAATTTACAAAAATAACAAAAAAAAATTGTTGGTTTTGTTTATAGATACGAGGGTATTTAAGTTTATACTAGAAATATATGGCTGCATATGATAAAAAAAAGTTTAATCGGTTATTTTAGATATTTACTAAATTTCTTTGGCTATTTTCATAAATTTCCCATATAATTTTACCTGCTGAAAACTGCTATTACAAAAGCACTGAAGATTCAACACATGACTATATCCACATAACACATATGATACTCAAAACTTTCCAAAACTATTGCTAACAAACACAGTTTTCTAAGTAGCTGAAGTAAAAAAGATCCTAAAGAATAGCTGCTCTTAAGAAAGCAGCAACGCGCCAATAGCTTTCTTGTTAATGTTAGTGCCATTATGCCAAAATAAACTCACACTGGACTGATCTATAGCATTTACAAGACCAGAAAGCCAAGCACCAAAACTTTATTCAAATATCTTCATCAAAATTCAAAAAAACATATCCAGGATCTGAAACTTATGCTCAGTAAATAGAATCCTCCTAAAACTCTCAATTTCTGACATCTCCAATAAATCATCTGTTACGAAGAAATTATCTGAATGAGACACCCTAACACTACCGATAATACGAATCAAAACCACTAATAGTCTTTTTGGGAGTTCTTTTGTGACTTTTAAAAGTCTTTTCCATTTTTAGTATTGACTTGAAAATATAAAAAACACGGTATGAAAAAAAAAAATTATTGCTACTGAATTTTAGACATGCACTTGAAAGGAGCTTCTTAGTAAAATTTTTCTGTCCAAAAAAACTATTGCTATACTAGCTTTTAGTGAAGCACTTAAGTATACCCCTTCAGAAAGTTTTTTTAAGTTCTTTTACTCAGGAGTCACTTTCTATGAAATTCCCAATCACTAAAAGTACTTTTATAAAACAAAAATGAAAAATCAGATGATATATTATAACAATGGTGATATGCTTACAACATTTAGCACAACAAGGATCATTTTGTAATTTTTGCTAAATTTCTTATGATAATGTTAATTTTTAATAACTTGTAAATTTGCCTTTCCATCTTTTCTACATCTATTTTAAAAATATTTTAAAGTTTTAACTATATTTTTATATTAATCCAAATGATTATTATATTTATAAAGATCTATGAATTCTAGATTAGTTCTTGCATTCATTATTATTTGTCTTTCTTGTGACATTGACAAATTTTTTCTTTTAACATATATATATATATATATATATATATATATATATATATATGTTTAAGCTATCTTCCCAACTAAGCTACATAACATCTAAACTTTCGCAATGATGCTGTAATTTGAATTTAGCATTTTGAATTAAAAAGTTCATGTGATCATTATTTTTATTCATTATAGACGATTTTCTATCCTATTATTAGTTTTGCACCTATCTTGAATTACTTCAAAACTTGTTATGATTGATTCTATTAAAGCTATCTTATTTTCTTCTTCAAAAGCATCAAATATTTTATGTTCATCTTCAATGTTTATCGTTTTTATATTTCTATACCAAAGAATTTTGAGGTTTAGATGATCTTTAATCATATAAATTGCATGGATGATTTGGTATTCTTGACTAAAATCTAAATTGTCAACAACATCAATAAACTTAATAATTGATCTTTCCATATTCTATGAATTTTGAGTTACTTTTATCATCTTATATCTGATAAAAAATTTTAAAACAATCAAGACCTAACATGCTTCCATTTGTTACTAAATATAAGAAGATAGTTCAAGATTACTAACCAGTGTGTTATCTCTCAGAATTTTGAGATAAATGCGTTAATTTCCTCCAACAGTAGAGAGGTCCACAATCAGCACGGCCATAGCTCCACACATCTTGTAAAATCACCTCCTCAACTATTCCATATAGCGCAACGCAACACACTGCTCCATGGCTTAAAATGATTTACCTGATTAATTTTCTTGCAAGTGTCTCTAGAAGAATGCTTAGTAATATGAAATTTTCTTGATTTAACACCAGTATTGGCATGTAAGATACTTGATATATTTTTAAAATATAAAAGATATATAATAGATGATAATTTTACTCAAAGAATTTTTATTTATTTCATAACTGTAATATTTATAGATGAGAGTTGTTCTGAGAGATTACGGACGAGATAAGATCGATGTCTTTTTCCTCTCGATGTCTTTTTCCTCTTACATCTTGTCATTTATAAACTTATAGAGAGAATGTTATCTCTTCTTTACATGATATTTTTTACATGCTTGAGGTGAATCCTGAACTCCCTGAAGATAAGGTGACCCCTCTCTAGACAGCTTTTTTCATATTGAGATAAGGATTTTGATATTTTGTCTCTTTACGCTAGCATCTTTTATCTTTTTTTATGGACTCTGTCACATCCCTATTATCAGCTCCTTATCCACTGACATATCTTCCTCGTTGGACTTTTCTTTGGATTTTTCATACCAAAAGCCACATGATGATTAATGCTTTAGCACCTTACATATCTCGTAATGTGTCAGCATGTTAGATTCCACAAGATTTTCATATATCATATTTTTCTTTTCTTTATCTTTATCCTTTTTACTTATAGAAAATATTATACGTTCTTTTATGGCTTCGTGGAGCCACATCTTTTCCTTGCTGACCCTCTCGAGCTACTCATAAAGGATCTTCATCCCAATTGCCTTTTCATTATTAAGAGCTCTAGACTTAAAAAAATCAATATCATAATTATTATAAATCTGATCTAAACTAACTGTTGACTAACTTTCTTATAGCTAATCCCAACTTAAATCATGTGCTGAGCTGGATACCACTTGTTATCATAATATTCAGGACAAGCAATTAGAAATTTGACAAATAGTTTCTTTTGTCTTGCTTATCCTTTGAGGTCAATTACAACTTCTTTTATCTTTTTGGGATATAATTCTAATTCGCTGCAATCTTCATTAACATAAATAAGGTTAAGAAAACCATATTCAAACATATCTTTTATTACTTTAGATCACCCCCTAAAATAAAATTAATCATTGGGTATAATCCTGAATGATCTGGTACTATAGCTTGACTATAACGGATCTCATAGGCTAATTTACCAACTCTTTTATACTCATAAGCGTAGTCACTTCCATATGAAATTTTAGTCATCGAAATTGACTATCCGCTTTTGTTATATTGGGAGCTATAAGCTTGGTAAAGAGCTTTAGGAACCCTCTCCCTTTAAATATCGACCTTTAAAATCATGAATTGTGAGAAAATTCTCTGGAACATAGCAACCTGGATATGTAATAAAGGATTTTTAAAATTAATATTATTTGAATTTAAAAGATCATTCATTCTTTAATTCTTTTGAGAACTAGTGAACTTATCAAGAATTAACATTATTGTGGCATTCCAATCTAGACTTATCACTCACCTTCTCATCTCAATTTTTAGTGTGGCATCAAAATCTTTCTTTATGCCTCTTGTTTAGTTTTGTTAAATATTAGGTCAAGGTTTTTGATTAGTTAAAATCTTTTTAGAACTTTCTTAAGCAATTGAAACTTCAAATTAAGTGTACAATAATGAAGAATCAAATACATAAGAAGAAACATTAGTAGCAAAAACAATTTGGAGGCAAAAGCCAAGAGAAGAGCAGTGTGCAGTGAGATGACTTGTCAATAGCACCCAAAGAGAAAGAGAAATCGCTGAAATCCCACAATCAACAAAACTAAAAAAAAAAAAAAAAAAAAAGAACTAATCACGAACTACTGCAAGAACCATGTATAACTGATACCTACCCAGAGAATAGAGACAAGCAGCAACAGCTTAATTACTTATTCATAGCATGTAAAATAAACAACAGGAAGGCGGAACCTACAAAACATAGAAGATAGAACAAAATCAAAAGTAGTAACTATTGGATTAAAAATGTTTTTGGAGTGAAAATCATTGGATGGTAACTTTCATAAAATATATAAAATTACCGTAAATTAAAATAGTATCTTTGATTTTTCAAAGTAATTCAGGCACGAACTAGGATATATAGTATTCATCTTACATATACATATTACGATCTTGAACATGTTTTGCGCATGTGTGTTGGATGTGAGTATCTTCTCAGACTCACCAAAAATCAATTTGCCTTAGGGTTCAACTTATAATCTATTGACAGATAGTTTGTTTTTACTGAAAGCTAAACTGTATTTTCGCTGGAAAATTTTGCAATCAAATCTTACTATCCTGTACACACAGTCAGTTGATTGGAAACACCTTACTACTTATCATGTCGATAGTCATGAGCAAAGTTTACAGCATTCACACGACAAACAAATTTACACACTTAACCTTCTCAGAATTCTTATTTTGATTGGAGTTGTTCATGTGTATTTATATCTGCTTGATTTTCCTTCTTCAGTATTGACGGCACGCTACTTATTTTCCAAATTGCCTTCCCATAAGTATATGATACTCGCAACACACCAAGTGTATCATTTTTTTCAGTTTCAGAGTCAGTACACAGGATACTCTACTGCTCACTTATTTATTTCCTGAACTGACTCATCTCAAACACTACATAAGCTGGTTGAAAATGAAATTTCAAGTACCCTTAATTCTTTATACAAAATGTCTTTGACCTTGTGATTCATGCTTCTTTGAGATTTGGACCATCTCTTAAAGGCCAACTTATTGTGGAATATGTCACGAACTGGGGTCATTGCCAATGCCCGCTCAATCATTATTCTTGCTCTGATATTCATGAATTGTCAAGGAATGTGCTGAAAAATATTAATATTACATTGACATACTCAACCCCTTTTGCTCATCGTTACCGGCAGTTATATGATTGCTTGTTTAGCTTGCGTTTTAAGTTTGATGATGATGCAATTGGCGAGTTTATATTCAACATGAATAAAGATATAAGGACTCTCTTCTTGATTAAAAACTTAGGCAAGACTTACTAAAGCCCTATCTTATTCCAATAGAATCTCAAGGTGGTCAAGTATGCAGGTTACTCCTCTTCTGACAACAAGGACGTGAGAGATGGGCACCTTTCAATTTCCAAAATCTCAAGAACCGAGGTGCATCTACCACTTCCACTGTTCATTCCTTCTTCCACCATCTAGGAGACACGATCCTCGTCTATCAAAGTCTTCAAATTCTTGTACCTGCTGACTTGCAGCCGCTCAAGTATCTGAGGTAAACGGCTGTAGCAATATATGTCAAAGAATACAGTCAACAATATAAAGCTCTTCAAGAGATCTATAGTTGATGCACATTCATGCCTCAGGTAAGCCTTCGAGTCCATTGAAAGCCATAAGTGATAATTTTCTCGACTGGGAAAGCAGAGCAGCTACCGGAAAGGAAATACTTTCACTGTCCTTGATACTTATCTCTGTAAGGGAATGAATGCCAAGCAATGCTTTCGGTAGCTTCACTAGGCATTGGTGAGAGCTCAATTGCAGAAGTTGAAGTCTGCAAGCCAACCCTTGCTGTTGTTGATCTTCTTCTTCATCTACCAAGGGAAGTAGTCGGGGATGTTGACGCAGCTTTTCCCGCGTGCCTTCAAACAGTGCTTCGAACCTCCAAATAGTGCCTCGAACATTTAACCAGCCTCGAGACTATCTATAGTATCTGTAGCTCGCGATTAGCTCGAGCTCGAGTAGGATTGTCTCCTTCTTCCTGTTCCACCGTCTTTTCCAGAACGATGATCTCCCGGACACTGTACTCATAGAAAGCGAGGTCGGGGTTGCAGGCGTGTTCGTGCGAAACCCTCCGACGCTTCAAGTCGATGTCGGGTTGTTCTTTTTGGTATCTCCTTTAATGAAGGAGACCGGAAAGATGAAAGGGATATTTTCGCCCTCCCTTTATGAATGAGTATGGTATTTTTCAAGAATCCAGATAAGAGAAATTAGAAATAGGAAGAACCTGTATGAGTTTACGGATCCTTTCTCAATCAGAATTTCCAACCCTTGTAACGTACCCGTTCGTTTCCTTTTATACTCCATTTTTCCCGCTCTTTCCTTTTCGGATCGTCCACTCCCGCGTTGGTGGTGTCTGGGTCCTCTTGACAGCCGGGATCGGCGTAATATTCCTTGGGGATGCGTGGCTGTCTCCTTAACCCGGTTCACGTGGCCAGATCACCATGTCGGGCATGTGCGCTAGGAATGATGACACCGTGGGGGCATGTGCCGGCCATCGGCAACAGTATCACCACCATTCCATGTGGGACCCTAGTCGATCATTAAAAGGGTGCTAGGATTACGAGAAGCGGGTCGGGTCGACCGGTCGGGTCTCGTCCGAGTGTGCTCGAGGACTAATATTTGCGAGCAGAGAAGTGCTCGGGGATCGACCTTGACTGGCTTTGACCGGGAGAAGCGACCTCGAGCAGGCAAGGGAGTGCTCGGGGCTCGGGTCGCTTTGAACTCCTCGACCTAGACCAGCTTTGACCGAGAGAGACCACCTCGAGCTGGTGAGGTCGCTTTTGTGCAAGTAGTCGGGCCTTCTTCTCGAGCTAGGCTGTCCCTGAGGTGTTTTATTCGAGCTAGAAGGGCCTCAAGAAGACCTGCCCGATATTACCCAAACACCAGTCCCCCAGTTTCTAGTCTTTTGAGTGAAACGAGATAAGACTGGAAACTCATTAATGATGAGCCGAATTCGCGGCCTTTTACTCTTCCCCACGTTTCCCAATTGTCTCCCACTTTAATCATTTCGCATTTAAGGCAAGACACGTGGGTTGATCCCAGCCGTGCATTTGAAATTCGAAGGGACGTGACCTAAAAGGTCGTGTCCCTCGAAACGTACGCCGTCAGACGAAGGGACGCGTCCACCTCTTTAAAACCCCAACTTCTTCACTATTCCTCTATTTGCTTATTTTTCGTTCAAATTCAAAATTCATACGCTCTCCATTGCTTCTGGGTCTTCTTCTTCATCAAGGCGGCTTAGGCCAACCACACTTCCTTTCGTGTTCGGTCTGACCCAATCTTCCATTTCACCACTCTGTTTCTTCCCCATTGAACTCTATTAGTTAACACCCTCGAGAAGATGTCCAATCCCAGCAGGCCCTAGGATGTCACCGGAGGATTCATCATCTTCTAGTGAGGCACTGACCTCTTAGTATAATCCCAGTGAGGGATTCTAGTCCAGAGAGGAATTACCCACGGTGAGACCCAGTCGCCTCGGAGGCGAGGGCGGTTAGAGTTCGGCGTGGGGAATACCCATAGATCACTTAGGATGTGAAACCACCCAATTGGAGTTGAATAGACTTAGGGAAACTTACGACATACCGATGAGTGTAGTTCTAAGGTTGCGGGCGGGGTGAGATCCCAGTAGTCCCCAGGGTATACGACCTCTACTTGGAGTGTTTCGAATGGGGGTTAGGTGCCTCTCAGACCTTATTTTGGCAGGGTTACTGTCGGGTTCCGATCGGCCCTGGGCAATTGAACCCGAATGGGTGGAGGGTCCTTTCAGGACTCTTTGTTTTGTGGAAACAGCTGTGATCTGGGTGAGCCCTCGGTAGGGAAATCAGACACCTCTACCGGTGAAGTGTAGCCCGAAGGATCTTTGGTTGGTATTACCTACCTCCGACTGAAGGGTAAAAGCCCATCACCGATCTCCAGACCTCACGGTGGCAGCTGGAAGAGCAAATTCTTCTTCGTTGGGGAGAGTGGGGCAAGCTGCACCGTGGCGAGGAGTCCCTCCGATCCATGGCATTTCGCACTCCGGTCGTTTATCCATCTTATGGATTTTACTTTTAGTTTTCACGCTTGTATCATTCTCATTACTCTGCTTTGGTCGTGTCTGCGACCTTGGGGTGCTTCTTACTCGATTGGGGGCCGACTTGAGCACGCGTGTGCGGCTGTTCTTCTAACGCGAGCTCGTGCGAGGGGCTGTTGACACCCAGAACTTTTAGAGTCCAATTTAGTACCGAGCGAAGAGATGAGCGGCGAGGATGCTGCGAAATATTGCATAGGCGGCGTGGGGACAACTGAAGGTGCGAGCACCTCAAAGAGACCTCGAGCAGAGGCGAGTGCTCCGCCCCACTGCTCGGCAGCTGCTTCCGCTCGACCAGTCGAGAGGCGGAGGAGGTCCTCCTCGCGAGGAGACAAAGGCCAGCTGCTCGGCTCGACCTCGACCCGGCGGTGTGCGGGAGGCGAGTCGGCTGGCCGTTCAGAGCCTTACGGAGGGCTTTCAATGAGGAGGCGACCAGTGATTCCTAGATGAGATAGAGTCCTGCACTCACGATGCGCTATTCGGTATCTTCCAGTGACTCTCCTCCGAGCTTTGGCGGCCACGACCGAGCTTAATGAGATAGCTCGAGGTTCCGGGAAGAACTTGAGCAAAGGTTCGGAGCATGGAGCGGTCGTGAGCGAGTGAAGGAGGAGAATCAAGCTGTTGGACGGAATGTAGATTTTGCGAGAGAAAGCAGCGGTGGCCGAGCTCGAGGCCTCACGAGCTTGAGGAGGCGGCCGGCACCGATAACGAATTGAAGCACACTCGGAAGGATACGGATACTCGGAAGTCTTACTACGAGCAGCTCGTTGAGGAGAAGCTGCTCGTCTTGAGAGCAAATTGACGCTCTGAAGGTCCAGCTCGCTCATCGAGTACAACATTGAGGCGAGACTCAGTTCTGACGCCTCGTGTATGCTTTTGGCAAGGCATACCCGAGGCCGACATGTCGAGGTTGAAGGGTATGTGGCTGAATACATGAGCAACCACAAGCTACTTCATCCAGAGCCCTAGGTGTTGTCGAGAGGCTCGCACCCTCGCCTTCAATGCCCTCCTGCTGAAGTTCCTGCCGATGTCCCCTCTGCTCTTCCTGCGGATCTTGGTCATACTCTCTGCTGCTTGGTGGCGTCTCTCCTGCTGGTCTTGCCCTTCCTCCTGCTTGCTGAGGATGTCACTCCTACTGAATGATTTGGACTCTTTCTTTCTTTTTTTTTTTTGTTTACATATGTAATTATTTCAAGAAATAAAAAGATACATGTTGAACAACTCTATTGAATGCTCATGTGCACATGCTCTTGCCTTTTATGTTGAATTGACTTTGAATATGCTTGCTAAGTAAAAATTTTCTAAGTGTTGGACTTCCTATCTTCCTTTATGCCCAAGTGTAATGTTGTTTGACCTATGCATGGTTGGATTTTACTTTGACTTCGAGTAAAGCCTTATGTTTATCTTGTGAGTTCATTTAACTTGTTCGAGCCTATGTTTGGCTCTTGCTAGGCACCGTCCCGCCTAAAGCTTAGGCTTAGGGACTTTCGGCCTTTGCATTATTCGTGCATTTCCTTCACTTGTAATTAGTTTTGCCAGGCATGATTCAGCCTAGGACTTAGGCTTTTGGACCTTTGGCCAAGGAGTTCCTCTTAATCTTCTGCTCGGGCCTTTTAATTGACCCAAGCTTCTTCTACTGTAACTCCTGCTCGAGCATGCAATTGACCGAAGCATGGCACCGTCCCGCCTAAAACATAGGCTTTGGGACTTGTGGCCGAGGCGTTCTTCACGAGCTGCTTCCGCTCGGGCCTGCAATTGACCCTCGCTAGGCACCGTCCCGCCTAAGACTTAGGCTTTGGGACTTCTGGCCGTAGCGTTCTTCACGTAGCCGCTCGGCGCCTTTAATTGACCTCGCTAGGCACCATCACGCCTAAGACTTAGGCTTTGGGACTTCTGGCCGTAGCGTTCTTCGCAAGCTTCTTCTGCTCGGGCCTTTTAATTGACCCTCGCTAGACGCAGTCCCGCCTAAGACTTAGGCTTTGGGACTTCGCCATAGCGTTCTTCATGACTACTCGTCCCGCCTAAGACTTAGGCTTTGGGACTTTAGTCGTAGCGTTCTTCCGCTCAGCTCGCAATTGATCAAGCTTCTTCCGTGATACTCCGCCGGGCTGCAATTGACCGAAGCTTGGCACCGTCCCATTGGGACTTCTGGCTAAGGAGTTCTTCTTGATTTTTGCCTTTCATCTTGAACTTACATTATGAATGCTTTTTTATTCTTACATACATTTATACTTTTACATGAGAAATTTTACATTAGCACTTTACAATACAAGGAGACTTACTGGAGTGTACCCTCTTCTATATAAGACTCCATCGATGAGAGTGTACCTGGCTGCTTTACACCTCAACTTCCTTGCCTGCTTCTTATCGGCCGGCACTATCCCTTCCTTGAGGTAAGAGATGATCGGCTCCATCCAGGTGTTGCTCGTCGATAGGCTCATCACCTCGTCCTCCTGGAATCTGCTCCACCTCAACAGCTCGGAAATTCCCCATTAGCTGCCTTACCTTCTGAAGGTAGGCGTCCATCTTTTCCTCCTTTGCTTGGAAGCTCTCGTCGAGGTGATTCGTCACCAACTGCGAGTCTGTTCGAAGCTTTATCTCCTCTGCTTTTACTACTGAGGCGAGCTTCAACCCCGCTATTACAGCTTCATACTCGGCTTGATTGTTGGTGACTTCGAACTCTAATCTCACAGCGTATTGCATCTCTGTCCCCTCTGGACTTAGGAGCACAACTCCCGCTCCCGCTCCCTGATTTCCACAGGATCCATCTACTGTGACTATCCAGGTGTTGGTCGAGGCCTGGGAATCTGGTGTGGGCTCGCTCTCCGTCTCCTTATCGCTCTCCGTCTCCTTATCTCAGCCAACGACTGTGCTTTTATTGCTGCTCGGGGTTGGTAATTAAGGTCAAACTCGCTTAACTCCACTGACCATTTCACCGACCTTCTAGAGGTCTCAGGTTTGTACAAAATTTGCCTGAGAGGCTGGTCAATCAGCACCACCACTGAATGTGCCTGAAAATAAGGCCTCAGCTTTCGGGCCGCTGTGACCACGGCTAAGGCCCACTTCTCCATGGGTGGATACCGGGTCTCTGCTTCTAGCAACGCTCTGCTCGTGTAATAAACAGGGTACTGTACCCCTGATTCCTCCCTTACCAGAACTGAGCTCGTTGCCCATTGGGACACAGCCAAATATAGAAACAGTACCTCTCCTGCTCGAGGTGTTGACAGTAATGGAGCTTTCAACAAATACTCTTTCAGCTGCTGGAATGCCGCCTCGCATTCAGGCGTCCACTTTGTCTTCCTTCCCTTCTTCATTTCCTGGAAGAAGACTCGGCATTTATCCGTGGCTCGAGATACGAACCTGTTGAGGGACGCCAGTTTGCCGGTCAGACTCTGTATCTCTTTGAGGCTGCGCGGGGACCTCATTTCCACCACTGCTCTTATCTTCTCTGGATTGGCCTCGATCCCCCTATGACTCACCATGAATCCTAAGAATTTTCCCGAACCCACTCCAAAAGCACATTTCTCTGGGTTTAGCTTCATTCGGTACTTTCTCAAGAGTGCGAAGGTCTCCTCTATATATCTTACATGCTCCTCTGCATCTTTAGACTTGGTGATCATGTCATCTACATACACCTCCATAGTGCATGGGAATTTGGTTATATCCTGAGAATGCATCCATGAAACTAAGCAGCTCGTGCCCTGCCGTAGAATCCACCAATTGATCTATCTTCGGTAGTGGAAAGCTATCTTTTGGGCAGGCCTTGTTCACATCTGTGAAGTCAAAACACATTCTCCATTTCCCATTTGCTTTCTTCACCAGCACCACATTCGAGATCCATTCGGGGTAAGACACCTCCCGTATGAATCCCGCTTTCAGCAGCTTTTCAACTTCGCAGTTGATGGCTTCGTACCTCTCCTGGTTAACGCACCTCCTCTTCTGCCTCACTGGTTTAGCATCTCTCCGTACTGCCAGCCTGTGACACGCCACTTCTGGGTCGATCCCAGGCATATCCTCGTGTGTCCATGCGAACACATCTTCGTGTGCTCGCAGACATTCCACCAACCTTTCCTTCAACGGCTCGCTAAGGCCCGAGCCGATTCAGACTTTCTTCTCGGGATCTCCTGCTCTCACCTCGACCTCCTCCAACTTCTCGGCAGGCTCTTGCCTTCCATTCCTCGAGTCCCCCCTCGTGTCCAGCGAGGTTATCTGCATAGTTTCTTTGGCAGCTACAGCGTAGCAGCTCCTCGCCACCCTTTGGCTGCCCTTTACGACTCCTACGGCCCCATTTACTCGATACTTTAGGGCCAAGTAATGGGTCGACAGCACGCACTGGCTGATCCTCATAAATGGCCTCCCTAGAATTGCCTGGTATGGGCTGGTTTCATCTACTACCACGAAATCCAGCATCATGTTCTTCTCGAAAGGCCTCGAGCCCATGGTTACTGCCAACTTGATGATTCCCAGGGGTATTAGCTTTCCCCCCCCGAATCCTTTCAACGAAGTGCTCGTCTGCTCGAGGCTCGCGCCTGCTATTCCTAAATCCTCGAGTGTGGATTTGAAGAGAATATCCACCGAGCTCCCTGAGTCAACCAGTATTCGATCAACTTCCTTGTTCGCTACATTGGCTTTTACCACCAGGGCATCCTCGTGAGGGTACAGCACCCCCTCTTCATCTTCATCCATCCACATGATTGGCACCTGCCGAACCTTGGCCTTCTTGGCAGCAGGGACAGTGAACAAGACTTCTCGACCGGCGGCGCATACTGCGATAGTTTTCCGTGCCTATTGGAGCTTCCTGCCATCGTTGGCCTACCTGAAATTACTCTCGTGGACGGCGGCTCCGTGTCTATTTGGTAAGCCCAGTCGCCTTCTTCAGGCTGACGTTCAACCACCGGGTGCCCTCCTTCTACGAACTCATCCAGTACTGGATTTCGACCGGATCCTCCACTGGTTTTCAAATCACCAGACCTGTGATGTGGTGTGGCCGTGGTCTCCATGGAAACGGCAGAAGTGCCTCCTGTTCCGCTTGCTAGCTGGCTTGGTCATCGGCGTTTGAGGGCTCAGCAACCCTCACTCCTCAGCCACTTGAAGTATCTCTTGGGAAACTACTCTTCGACTCTCAAGTACCTCTTGCTCAGTAGCGAGGGCTTTGTTCCACCACTTGTATCGCCCTATCCCTTGGGAAACTTCTCGGTGGGGGTGGCAATGAACGATCAGTCCTGTTGTGGCTCACCTCAGGTCTGCTGGGTGGCTGATTGCGGGATGTGTGGCCATCATGGCGCCTGTACTCTCTGTGATCCCGGCCCGGAGACCTGCGAGGTGGCAGGGGGACCATCCGCGGTGGAGGAGCTCTCTGATATGGGTTGTACAAGGCAACCCGGTCTCTTGCTGCTTTTGGAGCTTGTGTCCCTCGGGCAGGACCCCCTTTCTCCTTCCTCCTTGCTCCATCGACTTGCTCACTCCTCGGTTTGGCGCTTTTCTTCTTCGATTACCATATCCGACTTTACACCGCTCATACGCGTCTGAATATGAACGGATCGAAGGACTCCGCAGATTATACCATGGTCTCCCCATCCGGATGCCGTCCTTTAATCCTCTCAAGGCTTGGGGATGGTTGAATGCACCAAGATCTAGGACCGATCTATGGTATCTTCTGACAAACTCTCGGAGGGATTCCCCTTCTTTCTGCCTCACTTCCGACAGCTCCATCATGTCATCCTCAGGGGTTACTGCACCCGGAATTGCTCTGCGAACTCCCTGCACATCTGTTCAAAGCTCAAGATGCTTCCCCGTGGGAGTCTGCGGTACCATTCCCTCGCTCTTCCTTCCAGGGTGAGTGGGAAGGCCCGGCACCTCTGGGCTGCTGACAATCCTTGCACCCCAGTCATGTCGTTGAACCGCTCTATGTGCACTAACGGATCACTTTTTCCTGAGAATTTCAGATCTGGGAAGCGGAAGTCACGTGGGATCGTGACACTCATGATCTCCGTCGAGAGTGGAGATTCGTTATCCAGCATTATTCGCCAGCTGGGGCTCTTTCCGTTCCCCCGGAGGTCTTCCACAACTTGTGCCAACCTGCGCACCTCTCCCTCCAACTCTTCCGCACGAGAGGTTGGGGCTGTGTCCTGTAAGTGCTGACGGGACCCCCTATCCTCCATGTTTGTTTCTTCCCTCACTGCAACATTCGGTGCCCTAGGTCTTTGGGCTTCATCTCCTACATTTTCCCGAACGGGAGCATTTCCTCGGCTGGACTCCGGGACATCATTACATGCTTTTCTCTGTCCCTCCCTGAGTTCTTGCAATAGGGAGGTCAGAGTCTCCATCTGCTTCTCCATCCGATCCATTCTTTCCTGGATCTCCCTATTCTGGGCCTCATTGGCCACTTCTCTCAAAGTCACCTATTCTTCTGGACTTACTCCTCTTCTGCTGTTCCCCCTCATCGTAGCGTTGTGTCTTCAGTGTATTAGGAAATCAGGCTTTTTGTGCCGATCCCCACAGACGGCGCTAAAAGATGTTGATGCAGCTTTTCCCGCGTGCCTTCAAACAGTGCTTCGAACCTCCAAATAGTGCCTCGAACCTTTAACCAGCTCGAGACTATCTATAGTATCTGTAGCTCGCGATTAGCTCGAGCTCGAGTAGGATTGTCTCTTTCTTCCTGTTCCACCGTCTTTTCCAGAACGATGATCTCCCGGCACTGTACTCGCGTAAAAGCAGGTCGGGGTTGCCGGGTGTGTTCCGGCGAAAACCCTCCGACGCTCAAGTCAGTAATCGGGTTGTTCTTTTTGGTATCTCCTTTAATGAAGGAGACCGGAAAGATGAAAGGGATATTTTTCGCCCTCCCTTTATGAATGAGTATGGTGTTTTTCAAGAATCCAGATAAGAGAAATTAGAAATAGGAAGAACCTGTATGAGTTTACGGATCCTTTCTCAATCAGAATTTCCAACCCTTGTAACGTACCCGTTCGTTTCCTTTTATACTCCATTTTTCCCGCTCTTTCCTTTTCCAGACTGTCCACTCCCGCGTTGGTGGTGTCTGGGTCCTCCTGACAGCCGGGATCGGCGTAATATTCCCTGGGGATGCGTGGCTGTCTCCTTAACCCGGTTCACGTGGCCAGATCACCATGTCGGGCATGTGCGCTAGGAATGATGACACCGTGGGGGCATGTGCCGGCCATCGGCAACATTATCACCACCATTCCATGTGGGACCCTGGTCAGTCATTAAAAGGGTGCCGAGATTCCGAAAGCGGGTCGGGTCGACCGAGCCGGGTCCTGTCCAGCTGTGCTCGAGGACTAATATTTGAGAGCAGAGGAGAAGTGCTCGGGGATCGACCTTGACCGGCTTTGACCGGGAGAAGCGACCTCGAGCAGGCAAGGGAGTGCTCGGGACTCGGGTCGCTCTGAACTCCTCGACCTTGACCAGGCTTTGACCGAGAGAGACGACCTCGAGCTGGTGAGGTCGCTTTTGTGCAAGTAGTCGGGCCTTCTGCTCGAGCTAGGCTGTCCCTGGGGTGTTTTATTCGAGCTAGAAGGGCCTCGAGAAGACCTGCCCGATATTACCCAAACAGGGGACATCTTTCAATCTTCCAGTGGTGAAGGAAGCTAAGCTAAATCTTGCGTTAATAGATTTGTCAGCTCTTGACAATCACTGATTTCTAATGCTTCTAAATTTGCCCTGTTGGAAGCACTCAATTTCTAATTTACACAGACTAGGAAGATTTGGAACTGACACTATCAATTCTTCAGAATTATTTATCTTAGGCTGTATATATGTTTTCATATACAACAGGAAGGGTTGTGTATACACTAACAAAATGCAGTAATAAAGAAAACTCTTAACACTTGTAGTAACTCTGTATATACACTAATAAAATGTAGTAATAAGCAACCTCTGCATTTTTAGTAACTCTCTGTATATAGCTGCACTAATGAAATGTAGTCATAAAGCAACCTCCGCAACTCGCTGTATACATACACTAATAAAATGTAGTAATATGCAATCTCTACACGTGACTCTGCGTCATTTGATTTTATGCGATATCAACATCTCCCTCTTTTATTAGAATTTCCATTTGCTCTGGACACCCAGCAGTACTTGCTTGAGCATCCCAAGCTTGGAGAGTTCCAAGATTAGGAACATCCAAATCTTTTAAGTCATCGATTTGTTCCATCAATGGTTTAAGCTGAACCTGCAGTTAATTACCAATGCAGTCACATTACTAACTCAAAAGAATGACATACAGTAATTATAAAAAAAATTCAAGAAGCAAAAACCTCCACCAGCATGAATCTGAGATTGGCCTAATCAAACGGCCAGCCTAATTAGAAAAACTTGAAGCAACCAGTTCACAATAAAAATGAATTTTGTATAACCAGAAAAATTAGAAACAGGATATGGTATTCGGAAAAATGGAAGGCAAGCTGCAATTGTAGAAAAATATATACACTTTCTGCTTATAGGGGTATGGCAGTGTGTTCATATCACTCAAAACTTGCAAGTTCTTGAGTTTAGGGGCAGAACACACACACCTCAAAAACCACCGGATTTCTGCTGGTCTTCATCTCTCTTTGTAGTTAACGATGCAAGTATGAGACCCCAAGAGCACAAAAATGTCAAGCAAAAACATGATACAGCAAATCCAGAATCCATGTCATAATTACAATTCCTTCGTCTCTTCTTCTATGAAAATTATGCTGCCAATACTATTCTAAACTCTCTTATCTCACGAGTTGTAAATGACATTCAAGAGAAACCTACAAGCAACTCAAGGGAAAGACCTCAAAAACTAAACCTAGATATTGTCATTTCAACCCAATATTTCATGGCCATTGACCATCCACCAAAATACATCAGGTCCAAATTGAAAAGGGGCTGAAAACACAACCAAAAGGTTCTTAACCACGAAACATAGAAACATTCTCACCACACTTTTTCAAAGCTTATCCCCATTATCAAAATCCACAAACTAATGCGCAACTATGTTTTACCATGGGAGGAAAAATGAATTCATAAATACTCTAAAAAATGACTAAAACTCAACCATTCGGTTAAAGGAAATAATAACTTCTCCGCATACTAAATTCAGAGGAGATATATCCAAGACAGTAAACAAATAAACAGACAAACCTCCAGTCTTTGAAACATGTCCTTTAGCTTTTCATGTCGTTGTCCCCTTGCATTCCCTGCCACAAGTTTTCCATTGCAATGTTCACAGTGAAAAGAATAATCTTCTTCAGAAACCAACCTCAATGCATCCAAAGAATTGTATCTGGATTATGCACAGGAAATTCTCAAAATTTTCAGGAACATAAAAAGTAACTTAAAAGATAAAATAAGAAAAAGAGTAACAAATACCTTCGTTCACAATTAGTGCATATGTAATCCTGAACTGCATTATTGCTTTCCAGTTCATCCTTCAGTTTTTTCTTCATATGGTGTATTTTGTAACGAGCAACATCATAGATCTGCAAAATATTGAGTTTTAGGTCTTTAAACAATTCAACAGCAAGATTAATCAATATATAGTAAGATAAAAGTGAACAATAAAGGCTATACAGGAAAGAAAATGGTTCTTTCGCCTTTGCCATCCAAACAAATCAATAACACCCAATATCATGTTTGGTTATGAAAAGATGGATAACCTGTGCATAATCTAGAGAATAGTAAAAGTGACTGTGCAGTTTAATCTTTTTTCGCCCCTCTTTTGCAAATGGTTGACCATCAGCTGTAGCAGCAACTGGGGCATTATATATCTTCACACCCTTAGCAGCCAAAATCAAAACAAAAATCAATAAACATCCAAATGAAAAAGGATCTTGTCTAACCAGGGAACTTGTTAACTAGACTAAAGATGGCATTTATAGGATGAAATTCTCCACAAGTTAAATGGAAATCAAATTCTAAAATTTTGTGAGAGCCAATAATCATAAAGAGTATAAGCAATTGAAAAAGAAACAGAAAGAACAGAAAAAGGTTTGAAGCTGCTAAATACTGGATCAGGTTATCTCATAATTTACATGAACCCAACTCAAAAAAATATTACGATCATAAATTCTACAAACCAATCAAAAGAATGATGTTATCAATTAGACTCCTACAAGTATGCACAAATGAAGAAGCAACAACAAAAATAGAATTGTTAGATCAAGCAAGCCTCCAAAAAGTAGGTCTGTAACATGATTCAAGCCACTCAATTATTCGCTCATCTAAAACAGAGCCTGAGCTCACTGAGATGTTAAATGAGCCTAAGTCAAACATTTTATTTAGCTTTTATTTCTTTCAAGTCACAATAACACATACATAAGCAAAAACTTCTATCCAAAGCTTCGCAAGGCAATGTTGATATCAACTTCTAATTTTTGGAGAAGCAACTAATTAATTATTTTCCTTTAGAAATAAACTAGACACATAATGGCATGGATCACCTTAATGGGAAAAGCAGTATAAAACTATAAGAGAAGGGATTACAAATGGGATTCAAAACGCATAAAGCGCTGATTAGAGCAATTAGTTTACAAGCAAGTTTAAACTGACCTTTTTGATGCGTTCCCGAAAGATTAGTTTTTCTTGTTCCAAAAATACCAAAGTGTGCCTTGGCTGCAGTTTCAAGTCCATTGCTAAATCTTGTTCACTAACCCATTGTCGTCTAAAATAATAAAAAATATATATATATATAAAGTTTAAAGGCTTAAAGATCGGTTCTGTTCATAAGCTGAACATTCAGCAAGATAGCAACCATAACCAAGATACAAAGCTTCAACACTGAACAACATAATAGAAGTCTTATTTATTTGTAAATTCAACAAAATTTCAACCAGTCCTGTCACCACATGACCTAATTAACCTAACCTAAGCATCAAGTACTTGAATGTAGAAGGTGATACAAGTCTGCTCTTGTAATGCTATCTAATAATTACACCAAATGAATCAAACCGTAACTATTATTATTCTTTTTGAATGAAACCCTCATTATTTAACAGAAACATAAAGCAGACATTATTACCTCGTGAGGGCATCAACGACCACCACGGCAATCCCTCTGCCAGCGTCACTCCTCTTGGGTGAATGATGTTCGTATATCCTTAAATCATCGTAAAACATCCTCACAAAAGTTTGTGCTAATCTGTTTATTATTAATATTTTTTAAAGAAATTAAATTTTCAGAATTGGCGCCTATTTCTGCAAAACAAGTACGATAACTAGAGTATTGTCATTACCGATTGAAAGCAATCTTTCTTTCTTGGCTTAATTTGGAGATGAAATCTAGAGCTGCTGAGGGTTCTTGGAGTTCTTGGAAGTTCTTGGAGCTCTTGCAAAGAGCTTCCATAGCAGTCCAAGGGCAAATGAAATCAAATCTAAGTCAAACGTGAACAGGTGTCGAGATCATGTGAATTGAAGACAACATTTAGTTAGGCATATAACGGCTATTCGCGCTATGTTTCGAACCGAAACTGGATCCTTATCCAGGTCTGGAGCTTTGTCAGTTTGTGATCCCCTACAACTGGTCATATCGTAAGCCTCTTCGTCAGCCATTCAGTACTGAGTACACTTTAGTTTGCTGTCCTATACCACACCGAATTCAAATCTCTTATAATAAATTATGTTTTTTTATAATAAATTGTACACAGAAGGTAAAGCAAAATAAATTACTAAAAATTAATAAATTAATGTATTACTAGTAAATAAAATAAAAAACTTACAAATATAACATAAAACTAGTAAATCAACATTAAGTGAAAAAAAATGTAAATTTTAGAAATTGAATATAAGAGTTGTTATGGAAGATTAAACAAATGTAAAATTAGTAAATTAATTTATTATTGATAAATAAAATAAAAACTTATAAATATAACATAAAAATAGTATATCAACACTAACTGTAAAATAAAACATAATTTTTAAAAATGGAACATAAGACTTATAAAAAGAAGGTAAAAGAAGTAAATTATTATAAAACTATAAAATTGATGTATTATTTATAAAAAAAATAAAAGCTTACAAATATAACATAAAACAAGTAAATCAATATTAAATGCAAAATAAAATATAATTCTTGTAGATTATGCCTAAAACTTATGAATAAAAATTAAAATAAGTAAATTAATATGAGAGTTACTGTTTAAAAAAAAAGGGTTCATAATTGTAAAATAAAAACTCATTATAATGTTTCTTACCTAATATATTTTTAAATTTTTTATTTAAATTGAATAATGCTAGTTTTGCATTTATGTAATATATGTAATGTTTTATTAAGAACGAAATTTATTTTCAAAATTAGATTTTAAAAAAATAATAATAATTTTGATATCTTTCATAGTTATTGTAAGATAAAGTTATTTTACATCTTTCTATACTTTCTTAACAACAACCCTAAATGATCTCTAAGTACAAATAAAAAATTTGAAACAATATAAAGTGTGCATAAGACTCAAAATGAAATCTAATTTTATTGATATATTATATATGTGTCTAATAATATAAGATTGTTTTTGCTTGATCTACATCAAGTTAAATAATTATGCTTAATTAACTTGTATAATAAATAGATATTATTATAGAAAATGGAAAAACAAAGTATACAAATATCTTAAAATGAATATAGAATTTATGATTAAACCAATTCAATAAAACTTATTCCACTTTTTTTAGGATAATTTTTTGTTCAATTAATAAGAAATTTTTTTCTTTGTCTAATTAAAGAAAATATTTTTTGTAAATTAATAAAATATTTTTTACTAAAATTATGTAGAAAATTTATTAATTTTTTAAATAATTAATAATATTGTATATATTTACTAGTTTTACTTTACATTTATTATTTCTATATATAATTTATAACATTTATATTTATTACGATGTCGATAAAGTAATTTTCATCACAGCATTATATAATTTTCCTAAATTATATTCAAATCTATTGTCTAAATCAATTTTGACGATTTTGACAATTTTAAGATTTTTTTTGGACCTCGTCGAGTTTGATTAACATGTACTTGTCCTTGAAGCCACACGGGAATTCTTAAATGTCTATACTAAACGATTTTTATAACTCTAAATTCAGTAAAAATTATTTTTGTCACTCAGACAGAGGTTCTTTTTAATGGATGATAAGGCAGAATTTTTTTTCTTTATATGACTGAACTCTTGATTTAATTAAAGCCTCAATATATATGTTTGATTATATATATATATATAACAATACTAAATATCCCAATATCTAAATCTCAATTTAAATCTCAATTAATGTAGTTTTTATCGATTGAAAGATGTCAAGCAATTTTGCAAGTTATGAAATTCATCATTCAATATATGGGTGACATAGTATTGAAATTTAAGTAAGATCTCAAATTTGGGATTCCTAACAATATTGATATATATATATACACCAGCCAAATGCCCTAAGCCCTATAGCACCTACCTTAAACCTCATGGAACTATTACGCAATATTCTTGAATTCATCACCCAAAATCTTTTTATTCTTGCAATCGAGTATTACAACAATCTCAAACACCATTCCTTACACCACACCTTCTAGATTGACATTGTCCTAGAATTCAATCTTCAAGCTTTAAATCGCATGAGGGCTTTTTCCTAGTTTAATGTTGTATTGGATACTAAAGTTGTATCTGAAGGGAAAATAAACTAGGTTTTTCAATTTTTAAATTAAAACATTTTAGGACCGATCTCATACAACATATAAGAATTAAGTAATCTAGAAATTCATACCTTGATGTTTTGAGAAGATGAACAATTGAGAGTTGTAAAACCGCCTCCAAACGATTTTCCAGATTATGACTTAAGTTTGATCAACACTGGACGTGTGGGCGTCTGTTTCACCACTCCCCAAATTGTAACTAGCACTTCTTAGATGTCTTCTTTATTTTTCTTAAAAACCCTGGGGTTCTCTTTTTCTTCCCTCTTAATTTAAGAGTATAAAGCCCCTTTTATAATATCTTATGAAAAACCCTAGTATGTTAGGATTAGGATTTCTATTTAAAATAGAATTCCTCTTTTAACTATCTCTCCACTTACCTAAAAGTGGAAGGAATGTGTAACAAATTAGGAGACTACCTTAGAAACATTACAAGCTCCAATTTACACTTTAATATAACATACTAGGCCTTAACAAATATTATAATTATAATTTTCATCTAATATGCCAGTTTTCTTGCTTTTGGGTCCAAGTGATGGTGTTGTCAATTAAATGAACTAACCCGGGATCATTTGGGAACATACAATAGTGGCTACAATAATTAAATTTGTAATTAAACAAATATAATTATTTAATTCCAATTCTACTCCACTATAAGATTGAACCGACCTCCATAATTGTATGCTCGAATATAATTAGCCCAAGTCACATTGATTTCTTTATCGCACAATCCTTTCGTACCACATCATTAATTTAAATTGATATCTCAATCTGTCCAATCAATTTAATTACATCTTTTCCTTGATACTTACTCGGTTTTCTCTAATTATCATTTTCAACATACTTATTTATGTTGAGACACTCTGCCGTAGAATTTTATGATCAAGTATCGAAAACCCATCAAGAGATGTATCGTACAAATTCTATATTGTTAATCTATAATTTCAATACTTGTAATTGCTCCCACCAAGATACCAGGTAATCTAGACTACATGTGTATGTCATGCCCATTGGTAACTCAAATGAAATAACAACAACAATCATGAAATCATAACTAACTCAAGATTAAGATTACAAGAAATCAATGCCTATGAGATTTAATAAGTCCGATAGCTTATTACTAGGTTAATTAAATCTCATATGTGATCCAGATTCAATGTAGACATACTACATCAATAAATTCATACATGATTAAGACAAATCACTCAATGAATTTATTACAGTCTATACCTAAATAAAGAGCCCAACTTTATTTATCAACTGCGAACTTATTTTATTTAATCATAAGATAACTTGTATTTATGTCTTCTGCGAATCCACATGGTGATCGCATAAATACATATAATATGATTAAATGGACTTTACTCAAAATATTAATGCAATAAAGAAATATGAATAATATACCTCTTTTTTTTTATTAATCAGAAATATTATTTATTACAATAAATATAAATATGCTTTAAAGAGCTTATTTTTCCAACAGTATCCTAACCCCTAATTCTCAACTATTTATTGATGTAATATGCTCCTACATCGTATCTTACAATAGGTGCCTTACCATTTAAACTCACAACTATTATTCAACAGGTCACTAGTTTATTCGAGCTAAATCAACACTTAGATGATCTTGTAGACCTTATTCTCTGAATATCTATCATATCTTTCGATTGTATATTAAATTTATGGTTTCCACTAGCGCAAATTCCACCGCTTCAATTTGCAATTTAAGGTGAGAAAGAATTCCACATTGGTAACAAATAGTTATCTATTAAGTGGGGGAAATACTATATAAAAAAAGATTATCTTTCTACTCTTGCAAGAATGGACTAACAAGGTCAGCTACCCCACCAATCTTCATAATTAAATACCGTTACGATATAAGGTCTAACTTGTTATGAAAGACCTATTACTAGAAAATTCATGGGTAGAGCTGAAGGGTGGTAACTGTACAAGTTACCAATAGAATTGATTAAATGAAGGAAGTGGCTCTGGTGAATAGAGAGGGCCTCACCATTTAAGAAGTAATTATAGAGACGATGGAACCCACAATTTCTTTATCTATTTACTACTTTATTTATTTTTTTACTATTTTCTTTCCAA
Organism: Murraya koenigii; assembly: GCA_025617385.1. Taxonomy (NCBI): domain Eukaryota; kingdom Viridiplantae; phylum Streptophyta; class Magnoliopsida; order Sapindales; family Rutaceae; genus Murraya; species Murraya koenigii. Next base: position 7,168,712 of record CM046813.1, on the reverse strand, counting down.
TGCCTCGATAAAAGGTAAAAGCATGGTCGGGAAGGTTAGAGTAGCAAAAGCCATTGGAATTTTTATTTTATAAATTGGAAGAGTCCGTTTTGTTATTAATAGACTAGGAAAGGGGAAAAGAATAACTGAAAGAAAGGAAATCAATTAGTTATTCATCAAAGTTTCATTTATTCAATGACCAGAATTAGACGAGGATATATAGCTCGAAGACGTAGAACAAAAATGCATTTATTTGTATCAAGCTTTCGCGGGGTTCATTCATGACTCAGCCAACAACAGGTAGCAGACCACCTTCAGTCCAAATTACAAGTAAGGCCCAAATCCTATTCCTTGTCGAAGAAGGATTATTTTCAGCCAATTCACCAAGAACACGTGGACAGATCAAAATCTTGCCAAAACAATTGGTGACATACTGGAAAATAAATAAAAATTTTATCATTATTCGAAGAATTATACAAATAAAAGGGATATCAATGAACATTTTCTGCCATAGGTCCCCAAAAAACTTTTTGATGTTTCTTATTAGAAACTTGGAGTTTGCACGATCATTTCTTCAAATATTAAGTATAGTTGTCATTTTCCATAAATTTTGTTTTCTAATAAGATAGTTTATATTATGTAGTTTTTTTTTTTATAATGCTCTGCTGTCTTCTCCATTTGGAGATTTGGTTAATATCGTAAGCCTAGGGTCATCCGTTGTCATGAAACAACCGAATTTTGGATCCACCTCAAGTGTAATTGTTTAACTGGGATAAAATATATGTATCTTTGATTTTAAATTTATGTCAATTTCACTCTCGATTATGTGTCTTGGCTATTAATATGTTGAAAATTGCTTATCCTGGTCAACATAATGATTCCAGTTGAAGCAGTGGAGCGAAGCATACCAGCATGGCACAATCAACTTATTTCCTATCGCATGAATATCTAATTAGATCTTATTTGAGATTAAGGTACCTGTAATATTAAAATTATAATTACTGTTAAAAAAATTAAAGTATGTTGTAATTAGTAAATATAAGATAAAAGTTGATGAAATTTGTTAATATAATAATTATTAAATTTTAATAAATTTCTGTTAAAATTATATATATTAATTCCAATACACTTATTTTTAAAATTAATTAAATAAATTACACCGTGCAACAATAAAAAGATCAGCTAATTAAAGCCCAACTGATCCGTTTGGGACTGCTGCCGAGCAACTCGGCTGTGGCAGCTGTCCCAAACGGCGTCTTAATTTGTCTTTTTACAATCAATTACGTAAGGTAAAGATTTATTATCAAAATCTAACAAAGCGTTTCCAACCATCAAACAACTTCATAATGTTATTTACTTAAAATAAATTATATATTTAATAATTTTTTATTTTAAATTACCATCATATATAGCTGATTAAGTTTTCAAATTCAAAATTATGGTGAGGATAATAAAAAAAGAAAAAAGAAAAAGATTACAACGACACATACCCCTCAAAAGAGATTGAAAGCTGAAGTGCTGAAATCAAAAATTCTGTGAAAAGCACAAGAAAAAGCTGAAGTCAGCAAAATCTGTACCAAGCGAAACCATTAGAATCCTTGCAAAGAAATGTTGAGGAAGCTCATATTGATTTTCGTTTGCTTTCTCAGCTTCCAAACAGCCTTTTAATTGATTTTAACTAGAAATAACAACCTGCCACATCTCAACAACCGAACCAGCTTCGGCAATCTGACGTAAAAATTGTAGAAAAACCTACTATGAGCAAAAGTACAAGCAACGAAGAGATGGTTAGCCATAATATTATATGACAAAATATTTTTAGTTTATTGGTAAGAGTGCTATTGAATGATTTTACAGACATAGTTCAAATCTCAATAGTCATATAATTTTATTTTTTTAGATATTTAGTAGAACTTACTTAAAGACTTAGTTGAAATCCTAATAGTTATATAATTTTGTTCTTCTAAATATTTGGTGGAAATACTTAAAAAAATGAAATTTTCATAAATGTTACCAAAATGAAGTCTAACATTTAAAATAAATAATTTAGTACTATTAATTTTAAAAATTTATGAGAAAATAATAAAATTAGAGTTTTTGACACTTGAATAAGAAGTCAGGCATTCAAAATAAATAATTTATTACTATTATTTTTTAAAAGAATTTGAATTTTTGAGATTTTAAATGTACTCAAGTGAGAAAAAATAAAAAATACCCTAAATTGAATTAAAATTTTTTGAATTAAGCCCCCTTAATTTAAGTGTCTGAGTCTGCCACTATATATATACATGGTCTTTTTAACAATAAATAAGAGTAAATTGATATTTCACACTTCAATCTAAGTACGAGGTAAATTAAAATGTTACTATGTCCATAAACAATTAGACGAAGTCAGACAATTAAATCTGAATTCTGTTTCTTCATTTCTTGAGGAAATGAGACAATCAAACCACGCATTACGAAAAGATTGCTGAAATGGTTGCGGACCACGAAATTGCACGATCAAGAGCTCCTAAGGTGGAATTAAATTTATGATTTTACAGATTCACTATAGCATTTATAATTATGTGTTATACACGTCAGAGAAATTTTATAATCAAAACTGTTCGAAATTAAATCCACAACAGTTAACATTAAAAATATGACTAGCTAGTTTATAACATATCAAACCCTTTTACCATTAAAATTCTCCCTAGCAGCACATAATTTTGCTACAACATCTGTCATTTGTATTCGCTCAGATGGGGATTCCATTGAGCAGAGAACTCCAATTCTCACTATGGCAACCAAGCACTCCTCAATTCTCGCTCTTTCATTTCCAAGATCCAGCAAAAGTGCAGAATCAATAATTGCCATTACTTTTTCTGGCAGAGCCATCTTTGCAAATCCATGGAGAGTAAGGCCATCATTAAACATGTTATGGGTTGGCCGTCTTCCTGTAAAAATCTCAAGCAACAAAATTCCGAAGCTGTACACATCTCCTATCATGCACACATTCCCGCCCATACCGTACTCTTGAAAGGTAAAAACTAAAAAAAATAAAAAAAACAATTCAGATTCTTTGTGTGAGATATAAAAATTAAGTACTTAGAATCATGTGTATAATGTTTATTTTTAAAGATCAAAATATATTTTTATCAAATAATTACCTGGAGCAATATAACCAACAGTTCCTTTTATCCCAATTGAACTAGATGGAGTTTCCTGAATCGAGCGATCAGATAGAAATTTCGCAAGCCCAAAGTCACCGACATGGGCAACCATGTCATGATCAAGCAACACATTGCTTGGCTTTAGATCACCATGAACAATTGGTGGTTGGCAGTGATAGTGAAGATATTCAATTGCAGAAGCCACGTCAATGACAATGTTTAGTCTTTGAACGAGATTTAAATTGCCTTCGACTTGATCATTGCTTTGCTGTAACCAATCCTCTAAACTTCCGCTTTGCATATAATCATAAACAAGCGCCTTGAAGTCATCCCCTTTGAAATCAATGCTTGAGCACACGGTGATGATTTTGATGAGATTTCGATGACGAATACTTTTTAATGCTTCACATTCAGCAATAAAACTCTTGACTGAACCCTTTTGCTTGAGATTAATTACTTTCACTGCTACTGGCATCAGATTTTCACCCAGATTTCCTCTGTACACAAAGCCAAAGCTTCCCTGACCAATCATGTTTGATAATGAAAACTCATTGGTCGCTTTATTCAACTCGGCATACGAAACCATCGGAAATTGTTGTTCCCTGGACAACGACCTAGATGATTTTTGTGCTTGTTTCCTTCTTCGAGTGCAAACAACAATCAAACATGCTGATAAAACTGTCAATAATACAATCACTGGAATCAAAACTTTCAGAAGGGTGATTATTGTTTTACTTGGTCCAGTGGTGTGGCAAGCTGGTAAATGCAATTCATCTAAACCCCCACAAAGCTTACCATTCTCAATTAGTGAAATTCTTGTTTTATTGCTGAAGACTCCTTTTGTTGGTACCTCACCTTCAAAGTGATTGTAAGACAAGTTCAAGTATTCCAAGAATGATAGATCCTCAAGATATTCTGGAATCTGGCCAGAAAAATTGTTGCAGGAGAGATCTAATACTTTAATGCTTTTCAAGGAAATCAGAGAGGAAGGAATACTTCCGCTGAAAGAATTGTCTTGCATGTTAAGATATTCTAAGCTTGTACAATCACTTAGAGTAATAGGAATCTCACCAGAAAATCGATTTCTAGAAATATCTAATTGAATGAGATTCTTCAAGTTACCTACTACTAGAGGAATAGAACCACTCATAAGGTTACCAGAGAGATCTAGCAGAGATGAAAGGGTCGTTATCTCAAGAATTTGTGGTGGCAAAGTACCGGTGAGTTTATTGTTGGAGACATTCAATAGCATCAAATTCGTAGAATTTCCGAGAGATGAGGGTATATTGCCTTGGAAATTATTGAATCCTAACCAAAGGCTACTCAGTACTGATAGGTTTCCAAGAGAGTCGGGGATAATCCCATTGAAGTTATTTGCAGAGAATTCTAGAGCTTGCAGGTTTTTAAGTTCACCAATTGTATATGCAATGGTGCCTGTTAATTGGTTATACTCTAGACCAAATGCATATATATTGGCAAGATTTTTTATTTCAACAGGTATGGTGCCAGATATTTGGTTGAGTCCCATAGCGATTATGGTTATTGTTGAGAGGTTGACCATAGAACGAGGCAACACTCCTCCAAATTTATTTGAATTCAAACCAAGAGTTTCCAATTTGCTACAATTTGTGAGAATGTTTATAAAATCAAGATCACCAATTGTTCCACTTCCTAAATTATTTTGACCCAAATTGAGCCCAGTTAGATTTGGGAGACGATTGAAATCAATACCCACTTTCCCACTGAAATGGTTTCCTGAAAGATTAAGAATTACAAGATTTGATGCATTGGAAAATGATTGTGGGATAGAGCCTGTGAGGTTGTTTTGAGCAACGATTAGAATTTGCAGTTTCGGAAGATTGAAACCTATGTTAAGTGGAAGTCTTCCTTCGAATCTATTTGTGAGTAATGAAATTTGCTCAAGGGAAGAGATGTGGAAAATTGGAAGGGGAAGCATACCAGAGAAATTATTTTCAGCTACGCTTAAAAAATTCAAGTTTCTTAGTTGACCAAGAATTTCAGGAATTATCCCGTCCAATTTGTTCTCCCCAACCCCAAGTTGCTGAAGAGTTGAAATATTTCCAATGGAAGGTGGAAGCTGTCCGGTTAACTGATTTTCAGCAACATTCAGGTTCTCAAGTTTCAACCAGTAGTAGCCGATATATGCTGGAATTTCTCCAGTAAGATTGTTTCTACGAACAGAAAAATTGATGAGGTTAGAGCAGTGGGACAAATTTGATGGAATTGTACCTGAAAAAGAATTAAAATCCAATGCTAGAACTTTAAGCCTTGAAAGACGACCAAGTTCATTTGGAATTTCACCGTGGAGGTTGTTGCTAGCCAGGTTGATGAACCTGAGAAATCTGAGATTCCCAACATAAGGAGATAAGAAACCTCCTATGCTTTGGTTTCTCAAATATAACTGGATTACTCTTTGGTGTGGTTGACCACAAGTCACGCCTCTCCATTGGCACAAGCTTATAGAATTGTTCCATGAACTTGTAACTCCAAGAGGATCCTGAAGCTGTGACTTTATGGCAAGCAGTGCAAGACGGTCTGTGTCGTTTGAAAGGGCGAAACAGCTACCAGATTTAAGCAGAAACAAGGTGAAGCACCATACGAAAGTGGCAAGGCAACTCATGGAAATGGAATTTAGCAGCATTTTTGAGTTTGACTATAGGCTGTTGTGCTCGATCTGAATGTTTTGGACGAATATTCAGCTTTCTTTCATTCATATATTAAAATTAACGTGGGGTCTGTAGTGGGACCCTTCAAACGTGTTTCTCCGGCAATCTAGCTGCTGGCATCATTGATATGTTTAAAAACTGGGTCGAATTAGTAAACATTCGTAGTCGTTTACGCAATGTTTGATACCGAAGTTACGTTATTTTTAAATTACAGTTATTGTAAAAAAAATAAAATTATAAAATAAAATTTAATATTATATAATAAATAATATTTATAAATAATAATTTTAATAAAATTAATAAAAATATAATAAATTTTTATTATATAATATAAAATTAAATCAATATAATTTTTAAATTATAATAATTAATATTTATTAAATATTTTAATATTATAATTTTTAAACAACTATTGTCCAACTTCATTATAAGCAATAAGCATGACGTTAGTTTGAATTAGAGCTCTATCCAAATTTGCTCATAAGTCAATTACAAATGTCCTCTACTGGTGAATCGCTTTCCTGTATTATTAGTTTGTTGGTCAGTTAATTTGAATTAATTTGCATAATATAATTTACCATGATAAAAGGATAATACAAAAAGAAAATGCAGTTGGATGAGGATACAAAACGCAACTAGATTAAATGTGAATTCACTCGTGGCTAATAAAATATGTTTATTATTGGATAAGTAAGACAGGCAGGACTTTGTCTAACAGCTGTCCTGCCCTTAAACTCCGTTAATTAACTTTGTAGTCTGCAGATGCTGCGGGATCTTAACAGAATTCTTAGGCTTGCCAATAATAATATATATAAATCATATCTCCAAATACTCATTCGGAAGACTAAAGAAAGGCTATAATCTAAAAATTATGTCCTGAAGCCTGGAGTCATATGGTGAAATAAGCAACTGAATTGTCGTTTTCTAATGAATTGTCACAGCATCTGTTTATATTTTTGATTCTAAATTTATGTCAATGGCACTATCTATTCAGAGCCTTAGCTATTATAATCATTTGAAAATTGTTGGCCGCCATCTTATCCAATGAATTTTTTCAAATTTTATTAATATCATCTGTTACGTCTTGTTTTGATCGAACAGTATAAAAAAATAAATTGTAATAGCGTAATTTTCTTCTAATACAGACTGCAAGACCATATAATTAAGAATCTTGTTGGTTCAATATTTTCTTGAAAAAAATGGTTCTAAAATGAGCAGTGATATTTGATTTCTTTAATTAACCTTACTAATTTTTATTTTTTAATTAATGCCATTTATTTTTATATTTATCTTTATGAAAAATTAAAGTGACATGTTAATTTTCTTTTTTTGTGCCTCACCTAATCTCATTCTCTAGATCTCAAACACCCAACGCCTATCTTCCTCGCCACCAAGTTCATCATCACCATCATATTCACCATAAATTAAAATTGCAAAACTCAAAATTTTGGACAAAGATATCCACTTGTACATTATTTTCTGATAAAGAAGATTTCATTTATTCTTGTGAATATTTTATTTTGCATTGATAAGGGTATTTAAATGCAATTAGATGACTACAATCATTTTGATTGTTTACACACAAGTCAACAACGAACTTCAGCTTAGCATTTAAAAAAACTTCATAATTTGCATGTGTCATGTTGTCATAGTTTTTCCTGTATAATATAAAATCACTTGGTGACAACATGACACGTGCAAATTCCAAGTTGTTTTTAACTTGAATTGAATTACTGCACAATATGTGAGAAAATAATAGAACCAAATATCCCCAAAATTATGATAACTGCAAAGATATACTACCAGATTGAAAATTTATTAGTATATTATAATATTATCACTAGTATTAGAAAGTTATAAAATAATATAGTAACAAAAAATAATAATATTTTCACAATTTGATGGTTTATTTCCTTTTCAGTCATATTTGCTCTTTTTTTTTTTCATTAAGTTAAATGACTCAAATATATCACATTCTCTATACCATTAAAATGAAAAAGAGTTTCATAAAAAAGCAGGTTTAAGAAACACTTTTAAACACAATATTTTAACCACTAGATTAAAATGAATGATCAAGATTAAAATTAATCAATAACTGAGATTAATTTTGACATGATTTTTTTAAATTTTAAAAACTAAAAAATTAACTTATTATGTTTTTAATAATAATAAATTATTATTCATTCTTGTCTCTCTTATTTAATATATTCCTCTCATTAATACTCTACCTTTCTTATCTCTTTAATATTTATCTTGGCTTTCTCTCCTACTTTAACAAAACCCAACACGAAACTATTATCTAGAAAAAGGTCAGCTCCATTGATGGCAAGAAACCATTAGCATTAGCTTCAGGTGTAATAGCATGGCAAAATCATACGGTACATGAAATACTTTTACAATATAAAAGCCTTGAATTAAAAAGTAACCGAAAATTTCTCTTTTCAAAACTTCATATGCCTGAGGAGCAAGAAGAGAAGCCAATACTATCAATTTTGTTGAATCTCCAATTGCCATTAAAATCTCTTTCAAATGATATTTTTGAAGAAATCATTTTTGAAGAAGTACAGAGACTAAAAAGGAGAGAAAACTAATATACCAAAATTTTTCAAATACAAATAGCAATTTCTAATTGATAAGTAAATTAATTTTGAATTTTTGAGGGATTTAATTATTCCATATATTGATTTATAAGATTTGTAAGAAAGAGAAAAAATAAAATTTTAAATAAAAGAAAAAATGTAATTAAACATTAAAGAGAGGATAGAGAAAATTATTAATGAAATTAAAAACTCATGTTATCTAATCTTAACCATTCATTTTAATCTAATCTAGTGGTTATACTGGTGTTTAAAAGTCTCTCTCTTGAACCTACCACACACACACACACACACACGTGTGGAAGGAGAAAAAAAATTCCAATAAAAAATCCCTTACTTAAATAAAGGATATTCACACAAATATTTGCCATAAATTCACAAATTAGTTTGAAATTTTGATGGGTAGAGAGATTTTGGCAGCAACATTAATTATTATAAGCTATCTCCAACTTTCATTTTACCTTTTATTCCTTATCAAATGCCTTCTGTCTGTTTTCAAATGAACGATATGGTATATATAGCAAGAATTTTATTTAGTTGGAACGATATTAATAATCTTTTCCCTTTCAAACAAGTTGTTTTTGAAGTAATAAGAAGTCATAAACCCACCTCTGATTGCAGACTTTTCTGCCCGAAAGAGACATGTTCATGTTAAAAGTTAGCGAGCCTATTCATAATTTTTAAGTGTTTAGGGCATATATTTAAATAAATAAAAACCCCGAGTATTATTAGGTAGAAGTTCTTACCCCGGTCCAATTTCATCAAGCCTATCAGAAATTATATGAAGCCCATTTGACCTTTTTCTTGGATTTTTTGACCCAACTTGAAAATCAATTAGTACTATATATCCAAATTGATAGTGGTTGCACCACTTAGAAAAGCTGGTAAGAATTGAAATTTTGAAGTATTTAAAGGAAATTTCATGAAGATGAAATTTCAACTATTGATGATAACTATCAATTAAATATGAATCTCCTTTATTTTATAGTAAATGTTTTTAATTTTTAGATTATTTTGTTCACACTTTAGAATGGATTTTAGAAAAGAGAAATTAAAAGTGTGTTATGAAAACTCACTCAATTTTTATTCTTATTTAAATGTTGGACCCTCTCAAAACCAAATGAAACTGAAAACAAATTTCAATTAATTAGTAAATCATAAATTTGTCAACTGATTGTCATAAGAAAGAAAGCTCAAAGATCCTTGAGTGGCCAGGCCATGATGAATAAAGTTCAAATCAACCATAAACACAAGCTTTCTAACCAGGCTTATAATGCTTCCGTGTTGCAACATGTTCATGCAAAATGCTTAAATTATTGTACAGCCTGCAACAGATAAACTTAGCAGCTTACCTATATTCGATCCAACGCAGTCTTAGCACATAAATATCCACATCTTGAAGAAAAAAAATAGTACTATGCATTAAAAAATTCAAGCAACTTTCTGTCTGGCCATCCATATTTTACAATCCTCAATGGACTATGCATATAATTTAGAAATTTATATATCAAACCCTACTGCTACTAATAAAAATCTCCCTGACAGCACCTAACTTTGCCACAACATCTATCATTTGCATTCGCTCTGATGGGGATTCCATTGAGCATATGACTCCAATTCTTACAATAGCAACCAAGCACTCCTTAATTCTGGCTCTTTCATTTTCATGACTCCTAGTGTTGCTCACCATTGCTTCCAACAATAATGAAGGATCAACAATTTCTACTACATTTTCAGTTAAAGCCATCTTGGCAAATCGATGGAGAGTCAAGCCATTATTAAACATATTATTGGTTGGTCGTCTTCCTGTAAATATCTCTAGCAATAAAATTCCGAAGCTGTACACATCTCCTGTCATGGACATATCGCCGCCCATACCATACTCTTGAAAAAATGAAAAAAGAACAGATTTTGTGTTAGATATTACTATATATTTTTTAAAATATCAAAATATCAAATATGAAAATAATTACCCGGGGCAACATAACCAATGGTTCCTTTTATCCCAATTGAACTTGGAGGAGTTTCAAGAATTGTACCAGGCGAGCGATCAGAAAGAAACCTTGCAAGCCCAAAGTCACCCACGTGGGCAATCATATCATGATCAAGTAAAACATTGCTAGGCTTTAGATCACCATGAACAATTGGTGGTTGGCAATGATGGTGAAGATATTCGATTGCAGAAGCCACGTCAATGACTAAGTTTAGTCTTTGAATGAGATTTAAATAGCCCATTTCGAGCTGGTCATCGCTCTGGTGCAACCAATCCTCTAAACTTCCGCACTGCATGTATTCGTAAATGAGAGCCTTGAAATCAGCCCCTTCAAAATCAATGCTCGAGCAAACAGTGATGATTTTGATGAGATTCCGGTGGCGAATACTCTTCAATGTTTCACATTCTGCAATAAAACTCTTGCTTGCACCTTGTTGCTTAAGATTAATTACCTTCACTGCTACCAGCTTTCCATTTTTACCCAGATTTCCTTTATACACACAGCCAAAGCTTCCTTGACCAATCATATTTGATGATGAAAAATCATTTGTTGCTTTGCTCAACTCAGCATAGGAAACCATTGGAAACTGTTGTTCTAACTGCAACATACTAGATGATTTCTGTGTTTGTTTCCTCCTTCGAGTATAAAGAACAGTAAAACATGCTAATAAGATTGCCAAGAATACAACCACTGGAATCAAAACTTTGAGAAGGGTGATTGATGGTTTTCTTTGTCTAGTGGAGTGGCAGGCTGGTAAATGTAATTCATCTGAACCTCCACAAAGCTTTTCATTCCCAGTTAAATAAATTCTTGTTTTGTTGCTGAAAAGTCCTTTTCTCGGTACCTTACCCTCGAAGTGATTGTAAGATAGGTTTAAGTACTCTAAAAAGGACAGATTCTCAAGATATTCTGGGATTTTGCCTGATAAATTGTTGCTTGAGAGATCTAGCTTTTTAATGCTTTTCAAGTTATTTAGAGAGAGAGGAATGCTTCCACTGAATGAATTAACCTGCATACTTAGATACTCCAAGGCTGTACAAGAACTTAGAGTAACAGGAATCTCATTGGAAAAACTATTTCTAGATAAATCTAATTCAATAAGATTTTTCAAGTTGCCCACTGCTAGAGGAACAGAACCATTAAGATGGTTATCAGATAGATCTAGGAGAAATAGGGTTGTTATGCTGAGAATTTTTTGTGGGAAGGCACCAATGATTTGATTTTTGCTAATATTTAATTTCATCAAATTCTTACAATTGCCAAGGGATGAGGGTATACTACCTTGCAAGTTATTGAATCCTAGCAAAAGGTGATTGAGTAGTGTTAAGTTTCCAAGAGAGTCAGGGATGATCCCATGTAAGTTATTTTCAGACAAATCTAGAGCTTGCAGGTTTCTAAGCTCGCCAATGGTATAAGAAATAATGCCAGTTAATTGATTATACTCTAAACCAAATGCATTTATATTAACTAGATTTTTTATTTCAGGAGGTATGGTGCCAGATATTTGGTTTTCTCCCAAGGCAATTATGGTTATTGTTGTTGAGAGGTTGGCTATAGAACGCGGCAACTCTCCTCCAAATCTATTCGTATTCAAACCAAGAGTCTCCAATTTGCTACAATTGGTGAGCAGGGTTATAAAATCAAGATCACTAGTTGTTCCAATCCCTAAAATATTTCGACCCAAATTGAGCCTAGTTAGATTTATGAGATTGTTGAAATCAATGCCCACTTTCCCACTGAAATGGTTTTCTGAAAGGTTAAGAATTTCAAGATGTGATGCATTGGAAAATGAGTGTGGGATAGAACCTGTAAGGCTGTTTTGACCAACAACTAGATTTTTCAGTTTTGGCAGATTGAAACCTATGTGAAGTGGAAGAGTTCCTATAAATCTGTTTGTGAGTAATGAAATTGTCTCAAGGGAAGAGATGTTGAAAATTGGAAAAAGTGTACCAGAGAAATTATTTTCAGCTAAGACTAAATAGCTTAAGCTTCTTAGTTGAACAAGACTCTCCGGAATTTTCCCGCCCAAACTGTTCCCTCCAATCTGAAATTTCTGCAGAGTTGAAAGATTCCCAATGGAAAGTGGGAGTTGTCCGGTAAATTGATTGGCATTAAGGTTTAAGTCTTCAAGTTTCAACAAGTAGCCGATAAATGATGGAATTTCCCCTACAAGCTTGTTTACATGGAAAGACAAAATGATGAGGTTAGAGCAATGGGACAAATTGGATGGTATGCTACCTGAAAAAGAATTAAAATTCAATACTAGAGTTTCAAGCCTGGAAAGACGGCCAACTTCATTGGGAATTTCACCATAGAAACTGTTGTTTGCAAGGACGATGACTCTGAGAAAGCTGAGATTCCCAACAAAAGGAGATAAGAAACCTCCTATGCTTTTGCTTCTCAGATCTAACTTAGTTACTCTTCGGTGTCGATGACTACAAGCCACGCCTGTCCATTGGCACAAGTTTATAGAATCATTCCATGAACTTGTAACTCCAAGTGGATCCTGAAACTGTGACTTTATGGCAAGCAATGCCTCACGATCTGTCTCATTTGAGTGGGCAAAACTGCTAAGAGTACTAAGCAGCAACAAGCTGAAACACCACACCAAAGTGGCAACACGGCTAAAGGAAATGGAATTTATCATGTTTGAACTTCAACGTGTGAAACTGTAGTGAACACATTCCCAACTTCATGTGAAGGGGTATTTAAAAAAGAAAAATGTATTCAATGATTTCATTAGATAGAGTGAATGTGGAGAATAACAGCGGATTGATTTATTGTCCAGCTTCTAAGAAAAACCTTGTGTCACACATTGAGAAAATCTGTTAGCAATCAGTGTGCAAGTGTGTCGGTGGATTCTTTGAACAGGAAATAAAAATCCAATTATTTTTGTGCGTTCTGATTGATTCATGGACAAGATGCCACGAGAAAAATACGTGAACATGGAGAAAATCTGTTAGCTGCCCATCAGTACAATTAATGATTGAAGTGCAACTTGCCATTAATAATTGAGTTATTTAAATGTTTTCTGCGAAGGCCTCATTACTATATTACATTATCTGATCACCTCAAATAATGTGCCTTTTTTTTTAATTCAAATCAATATATTAGAAGAAATGTTCTGGGTGGTATATGACATTTGTAATAATGGTGGCATGCGTTGAGTTTGGCTTATAATCAACTCAAACCAATCCAAAGCTCTTACAACTCAACCTAACTCAATCCATTTCACTTTAGTTTGAGTTTGGATATAAATGATTTAGGGCAAAGTCGCAAAGTCAGTTATATAATATGACATAATAGAAATAAATTATCAATTGTCATAAATTAAATACCCATTTTTAAAGTTTTAAATGTCAAAAAAAAAAATCCTGTCTAGTATCTTTTTGGTTGAAGTTGATGTATGGTACTTTCCCTGGTGTTGATTGTTGAAATTGAGAAAAAAGAAAAATAAAATAAAATTATAAAAAAGAAACATCAATCTCATTGTGGGAGTGCCACTAATCTGTGGTGCCTTAATCAATGCTGAAATTGGCAATTTAATTCTTAAAAAATACTAGTGGAGGCAACTATAATTTGAGTTGAATGAGTTAAATATATAAATAATAATAATTATGAACCAAGTGGGTTAAATGAGTTTGACCCAACTCACACCCATCTCAATCCAATCCAAACTACCTACTTTGAATTTAAGTTGTAAATTTTTTTTCCCCAACTTGTATGTATAGGTTGATATTTCGAAAAGAGTAGTACTATTAGCACATCTCTATGATCCTTATCAACACCTCCCCTTCTAATTTAAATTCTTTTAATTCCTAAAATAACTTCCTCAATAACCCATCAAATGTGTATTTGATGTTCTTGCAACATGAAAGTATGCTTGTCTTCTTCATAACTAATAAAGAAGACGTATGTCTTCTTCATAACTAATAAAGAAGACGTAGATAACTCAATTGTATGTATTTTAAATTTATTTAAGTATTCCATTTTGAAAAGAAAATAAAACTAGCATAAAGTTTAGTCGTCCCCCAACATACTCATAAAGTTAATAATATATGAAAACTTCACAAAATTATCTTTCCTTCAAACACAATTTGAGAAAAAGTTTTATATCAAATTTTTACTCTTTTACAATTGTCTTCTTTTTTATGTTTGTAAGTTTAAAGAGTAAGTAAATGACTTGAGTAAAAAGAGGTTTACATAAAATCCAAAGAAGAGCCTAATTTTATTTGGAAATTCTTGTGAGTTGTTTGTATTAACCACTTAACACATAGTATGCCTAGCATTCCTGTAACAAAGATTAAGGTACAGAGTTTGTATTTTAAATATATATGAAATAAAAATTATACTAAGTTAGCTGGGATATAAACTTTGCAAATCTAGTTACACTTAACATAGACTAATTTCGGGTGATTTATTTGTTTTAACATAATTGGATTTTGTACTTGACACATGTTGATGCTAAAATCTGGTTGCTTCAACTTCGAGCAGTTTCTCCAACTAATACTTGAGTTTCTTTAGTCATAGAAGTGGGTGATGTCCTCTAGCCTCTGTTCACAGAAAAATGTCGGAGATCGCCGAGTGTTTTTCCAATGAAGAACCTTCGATGCTCAAGTTAGTAATTGAAAAAATTCTCTTTTTAGAAAATTGGAAAGAAACAATATAGAATTTCCTCCTTTTTTTAAGCAAAAAACAAAAGGTTGATCATAGGTCAGAGGCTGAATCATTTTCCAAGTCAGACCTCTCAGCAGGACCTAGATAGACTTAGTGAGACATACTATATTTCTAATAATGTTGACCTTCGCCTACCCAACAAAAATAGCACTCTTAGCCACCTCCTCAAGGATATATCACCCTATATCTCGAATATTTTAAATTAAGTGTCAAGTTGACTTTGCAACCTTATTTTGCCCGAATTCTTTCTCAATTGCACCTAGCACCAGGGCAGTTAAATTACAATAGGCAGAGGATTTTATCTGGTCTGTT
This sequence comes from Murraya koenigii, assembly GCA_025617385.1. Taxonomy (NCBI): domain Eukaryota; kingdom Viridiplantae; phylum Streptophyta; class Magnoliopsida; order Sapindales; family Rutaceae; genus Murraya; species Murraya koenigii. Next base: position 7,153,314 of record CM046813.1, on the reverse strand, counting down.
TATTTTGTGGAATTGGTATAATATGAGTTAACCCATAGTGGAGGAAATAAAAAACTTGTATCAACTGAAGAGTAGTCCAAAAGATGCAGATTGGTATTTATTCACTTCTTGTTCAAAAGACAAGAAACCTATTTACCAATATCTTTACATTTGGTGGCAATTGAAAAAGTAAATTCTTTTTCATTGGGGGCGATTGGAGACAAGCAGCCTCTACATCAGGAGAAGTTCCCCAAATTTCTTCTTGCTTTTGCATTCCATGTCATTTGCTGCTCATTACAATTTCTGATTTGGTCCTTTCCCTCACACCTTCTTGTTATTGTTTTGTGGTCTTTACAGTTTCTTGGAGTATGTCGTATAAGATTAAAGAAGAGCTGAAGGTGCATGTGGACACTACTTTAGATAACGTCAGCCCGTGCAAAAAACTACTAATGCACAACTATCTAGTCGAGTTTAGTCTAGCGTCCGAGGAAGAGAAGATGAGCAACAGCATCCTTGTCAAGTTGAAGAAACGCTCCAATGTCGTTGACAGTCCAAGCAGCTCCTCTACTCCGCCGAAGAAGCCAAGGGTCGACCTCACTGCTTCCCCTATCAAAATTCTTCCTCCTTCTTCAGACGGTAAGAATGTGGTCAATAAAACTTCTTTGAAGGACTCTGCTGCTATTGTTCTCGTCAGAACCCAGTCAATGCGTCCAAAAGAGCAAATTGATTTTACTGCACCTTATGTTAAGGAGTTTACAAAGCACATACAGGAAGATTTTATTGCTAAGTTGGAAACCTATAGCCTTAATGATCTGGCTAACTCCTTCCAGCGTTCTGCATGCCAAGTTGCTGCTACTTCCACAGCTTTCAAGTCAAGGATCCTTAATTACTGAAAGAGACTTAAAGTTGAGAATCAAAGCTTGAGAAATGATCTGGAGCAGGAAAAGAAAGAATCGGCAAAGTTTCGAATCGATATTTCTACATTTGAGGAGAAAGCTGTCATGGTTGATTCAAAGGTGTTTCAGCTCAAGAGGAGCTATCCATAGTAAGAGATGAGCTTTTGAATGATAAGAAGAATCTTGACGTTCAGAGATTCTCCTTTGAAAGGACTATGAAAGCTGAAACTTCGCGCCTCCAAAGTCGACTGGATACCTTGGGTAAGCAACTTGCTGATGAGTACAACAATTGGCTAACATTCTACTATGAGTGGATCATGTCTATCTTGGGAAAGGAATACCCTGAGCTAGATATGACTAAACTCGAAGCTGGTGTGGATGCCTATATGAGCGAGCAGGATGCCAAAAGCCAGTAACAGAGATATTCAACTCCAAGTGTGGAGGATGCTCCTATGGGACCTGAAGAAGTTGCTCCCTCAAACTGCGTTAGATGTGGACCAAACTACTCAGATTACTGATCAAGTTGCTGACCAGTCTGCCCAAACTCAGTTTTTTATTGTAACTTCCTATGCAGGAGCATTGTAAACTCTAACTTTTATTGTATTGAATAAAAGAAAAAATTTATTTTATCTTTGTTTTTTCTTATGCCTTTGACTCATTCCACATTCTCTAAGCTCAAACAAGCTTTAGCAAGTTTCAAGTTTTGTCCTGTTTTGAATAGACTCTCGAACTTTAACTTGTTACATTTGCCCTGTTCGTTTCTAAGAATTTAGTCTGCTCGAATTAACTCTTGCTAACTTTGACTTCTCGTCTTGCAACAAATAACCTTTTAGACTTCTGGTCTTAACAATTTTTAGAGCTTAACTCACTTGAGTTAATTCTGACAGGCTTGGGCTCCTCGTCTTCCCTCGAGCAAGCTTTGAAACTTTTGGCCTTAGCAATTTTTAGAGCTTAGCCTGCTCAAATTAATTTTGACTGGCTTGTGCTCTTCGTTTCGCCTTGAGTAAGGTTTGAGACTTCTAGCCTTAGCTTAATTTAGAAGCTTACTTTGCTCAAGCCAACTCTGGCTTCACTTGGCACTTCATCTCGCCTTGAGCAGGCTTTGAGACTTCTAGCCTTAGCTTAATTTAGGATTTTACTTTATTCGAGCCAACTCTAGCTTCGTTTGGCACTTCGTCTCGCCTCGAGCAAGTTTTGAGACTTCTGACCTTATCTTAATTTAGGAGTTTACTTTGCTCGAGCTAATTCTGACTTCGCTTGGCTCTTTGTCTCACCTCAAGCAAGCTTTGAGACTTTTGGCCTTAACTTAATTTTAATAGCTTAATTTGCTCGAATTGAATCAATTCTGAAAGCATTCCTCCTTGCCTTTATTCATGATCAATATATTACATGCTTTAAATTTAAGAAAGTTGAATACATTAATTGAAACAATATTGTTTTACAAGGAAACTTATTGGAAGTACTTTTGTAAATACTCTGTATTCCATAGTCTCTTAACTTTCCGCCTATCGGGATAAGCTAATCCGTATATCCCCCGACCTGTCACCTGCGACACCCTGTAAAGACCTTCTCAATTTAGGCCTAGCATCCCCTGATTGAGATCCTTAGTGCTATAGTTCACCATTCTAAGCTCCCAGTCCCCCACTTTAAATCGACGGATGTGCACGTTTTGGTTGTAATAACGGGCCACTTTCTGCTGGTTGTCCGCTATGTTTTTACCAAAATATATGCATGCATTAAGATCAATTCAAACTTAATCCAAATTCACATCCATTTAGAGTTCAGCCAAGAAAATAAATACCACTTCATTTTCAAGTCAAGCTTAAGAAATCACCAACAAACTGTCAAACATATTAGTAGAATTATTCCTCTCTAAGCAAGCTCAAGAAATCACCGAGAAACTCTCAAACATAATAGTAAAATCATTACTACTGACTGGTGGATTAACTAGACTTGCTTTAATAATTTAACTAGTGGTGGGACTCTTATTCTTGAATGGTATCTTTGCATTTCTTTGAAGCAACAAGACCAGAGATGCAACACTCAAAGAAGCAGCATGCTGACCTGAGGATGCCTCCGGAATCTGGCTGGACTGTTGAATGCTGTTTCTCCGCACCTAAGGCCTTGAGGCTTCTGATGGATTATTATAGAGCTGGACAGTCTTTAGCATGCATACAAGAGCTCCGACAGCAGCACCTTGGGATTTCCTGATTGGAAACAATTTTCCAGGCTCAAATGGCTCACTCTCAAAAGTGCTCTTTGATCAAAACATTCAGGTCTGCAAGATGCAATACTTTCCATCAGTGAAACAGAATTGAAAATCTACAGTAGCCTAAAAAAAATTTCATGTCCTCAAATAGATTTAAACAAGAAATTAAATTCTATAAATTTTAGAAATTACTTCTCTGAATCCCTTCTCCATGCATGCTATGATAATTTTCCATTATTCTTTGAAATAATATAAGCATTTTTGTTCCACCAAGCACATAAAGCCTATTGAATAAAGTCTTCTTTGCTACATAAAACAACTATCAAAATCCATCTACTGTAGTATAAACATATATTAGATAGTCCAGTTACATAACCTTATAAAAGAGGAGTTGAAGCATTCAAATAAAGCATTACCAAGGAAAGGAATCAGACAGTCCTCCATGCAAAACATTCTGTGTCTCTGTCTCTCACTCTGTCATTTGCATTTTGGGCTATTATTAAAAAAATAGAACCCAAGCATCCAGAATTATTTGGTCACATGTCAGCTTCAAAAACATCTTTCCATAAAACTCACAATTTTTAATAATGACCTGAATTACTCCCAGCATTATTTGGCTTTGTAAAACTTCTTAATTTCTCAATGGCATAACAAAATCCTTCCAAAAAACCAATATCCCATCCATATCACCAGTCATCACCTCCCACAAAAATTGTTTCTCACTATTTACTGTACAAACAAGGAAATCTAGCAATTACTGAAAGGAAATCCAAAATCTAGCAAGGAATACAAAGAGATATTCACACAAGCAGAGAATCAAAAACCATCATAACCCTGGTTTGATTTTCCGAAACTACAGAATTCAAGGTGATTCTGTGTCAGGAAGCGAGTCTAGTATCATCGCAATAAGAACTATTTTGCTCTTGGCACTAAGCTTGTGCATCCATGTTTCACTCTTTTACTAGTGCAACTGGTATAAATTTTTTTGTGACAGGAAAAATCCTTGGTCAATAGTAAAAAGTGAATGGCTTTTGTTCGATCAATTACTATACTAAATGAACAAGTAGCCACCAATAGATTCAAAGTCTTTGACCCCTCAAAGTCAGTGCAATCATAAAGATGGCCCAAGTCATAGTGAATATCCTATGCCTACAGTTACAATATTGATAAGATCAGTATCCAGAGCTGGTCCACGCAAAATCAGGAAAAATGAGTTCTTATAGAATCTAATAATGAAAAGATTTTCTAAATATTTTCTGGACACGGTGACTATCTTCAAGGTATAAACACAGCATTAGCACTTACGAGTTCAGGACTTCCATATTACACAAAGCAAAGGAACATTACATTACAATACCACATTCTCAAATCTAACATACCTATACAAGTTTGTAACGTCTTCCCCCTATCCTCTTATCTTCCTGTGTTATATCATTTTCTGAAATTCAGCCCACACACCCCCATCCCATCTCATTAGCCATTTAAACCCAGCCCACACAAGTGCAGATTTAGATGATCCAACTCAAGTTAACAACACTGAAAAATGATAAAAGGATACTGAATAGTTACAGAAACCAAAATCTCTTTGGCCTAAATGATGTGCAAATTCCTAGAAACTGTCAAGATCAATCATAATCAACATATAAACAGTTGATCATATGGCAAACAAATAGCCAGTAAAACTTCAATTAAGGAGTAGAAATACAGCATTTATCATAGTATATTTACAATCAGAAACTCACTCCTTTAAAGATGTAAGTACCTTAACAAACAAAATTTAACAATATCATCAAATCAAAGAGCTCAAAATAAGAACAGCAAGTAGTTATAGAACGGATAACTTAATGACTCCTCATTAACATATCTTACATATCAATTTGCAGTTCTAGCAAGCATGCCAGAACAAAATAACCAGAATGTCACAAACTACAGTTTGTACTTCTATCTTCTTATATGGTTGATATAACAGCGAACTAGATTTCTATGGGAGAAACAATCACATCTAAAATAAATTTGGTAGGCATACATAATACCTTTTCAATTGCTGCACCAGGTTGAGTTGGACCATACGTCCGTCAACCAAGACTCTCATTTAATTAGTCATAGCATACGTCTGATGGAACAGAGAGAAACCCCAATGGCAGCACAACGAAATAGACAAAGGTGTGGGGGATGGCATGCAATTGACCAACTACGAGAGCTAACAAGAACAAACCACACTCAGCAAACAACTGGGGGTAAACGACATCTTCCTCGCTGTTGGAATCATTTAGCGTAACAAATTTTCCAAATAGGTCAAAATTCAAGACGACCAACCACACATTGTTGTGAGCACATAACTCTTCTGATACCCCTGGGTCAAGTCTCCATGGATAATGTGGTGAGAATTTAGAATTTCCAAACCTGCTCCTGCAACAAGGATTCAGTCACATTTTTATGTCTTGCTTGATATGGGGAAGTGATTGAAGCAACAAAAATGCGCCGGTATTGGCTAATGGCTAAAAACGAGATATCAAGCTGCTGAAGAAATTTCCTGGCAGTCTGCTCTGGAACACCTCTATGCAGCCGAATACAACATGACAGATTTCCCCCAGTACAAAACTTAGCCACAAGGAATGAGCGGCTTTTAAAACCAGGCGAAATTGGTGGCTGCTTACATTTAGGAAGGCTCCAACTTTGACGTCAATTTATTAATTAGTATCATTAATATTTTTTAAAATTAAAAATAAATTTAAATTATGTATATATAAAAAAAAAATTCTAATTTTTAAGCTTTACTTTATTATTATTTTAATTCATAATTACCTTTCTTATTATAATCTTCACCTTAAATATAATATATATCTTAATAATATAATAATTATTACGTGAATGTTACTTGATTATTTTTTTACTATTTTCTAAAAAAATTCAATCCTTTCCTTTTTCAAAAATAACTCAAAAATAACTCTCATTAAATTGTTAAGGTTCGATTTTGAATGCTAACTTTTAGTATTCTTTTAAAGAACCGAATTGAACCGATGATCTGAATCGACCGAATCTATTCGGTTCGGTCTACCAGTTCGGTCGACATTTGATTCGGTTATCTAAGAATATGAGATGAACAGTCACTTCGGTTGCGAGCGATGAAACCGAAACCGAACTGATCGCAAGCCAAAAAAAAAAAAAAACCTAAAACATTAAAATACAACACACTAATCGCCTCTTTCTTATCCAAATTTCACAGCCGACGACACGTTCTGCAATCGCGTCTCACATGGCCAGGCAGCCAGCTGTCGAGTCTCACATGTCCGGCATCGCCGTCCGGCAACCGCAGTCGAGCTTGCCATTTAAGGTCAGTTTCTCTCTCTATCTTTGCTGCACTTTCTTGTTTATTTTTTGTTTTTGTTTAATTTTTGGTCAAATTCTGTCTCTCTACTCTCATGGGCTTGATCCAAAACAAGCTCTGGTTATGTTTTGTTTAATGGTTGATAATGGGGGTTTCTGTTTATAAAGTTCTCAGCGTCGTTAGTTTTGGAAGCGTGTTCTCGGTTGGGTTTGATTGAGGAAGGATTGCAAATTCATGGCTTGGATCAGATTTGTTTTTGATAAAATGGTAATAAGAGACTCGGTTTCAAATAAGTCCATAATTGATGGGTATGTTAAGAGTGGTAATATCTTGGAATTCAATACTTAATGGTTGGTTATGTGCAATTGAAAGCTGGGCTTGTGTTCGCTAGCCAGATGTTTGAGAAAATGCCTGAAAGCGACTTGATTTGGTTTTGCATGATGTTTTGTTTGCAACAATATTTTTTGATGTGATTAACTTTTAAGCTCATTCTAATGGACTTTATTAATGGTTTTTCTGTAGTCGAGAAGGCATTTGCAGTAACAACTGTGATCGCATTTGGTGGGGCTAGTGTGATCTTTGGGTTCACGGCCTTCAAGCTGGAAATACAATATGTATTTTATGGTATTTGTTTCTCTTCCATTTTTCATAAAGTCATTAAGGATTCTGATATATGTTATTCACTGTAATCAATAAGTATCAGAAGTTCTCAGAGGTGAAAACTGATGTTTGTGCATGCATGAACCTTTATAACCTGTATATGTATTTTATGTTTTATATTTAATGTTAGTGTTGATGCAGTTTTTCAGAGTCGCCTGGCGGTCGCCGAGCGCTGAAGCAGTGCCTCCAAGCAGCTCGGCGGGGCTATGCAGAGCCTTACGCTCGCGGATTCAAGCGAGTACCTCTATCATTACGCTCGCGATAAGCTCGATCTCGGCGGGATTACCTCTTTCGATCTGTTCATTGTCTTCTTGAGCGGAGATCTCCGGGACTGTACTCACGAGCCAGGGTCTCGAGGAGATCATGCGATATTACCCAAGCAGATATTGTTGTTAGATGGCCAAGCATGCCCCACGGTGTCATCATTCCTAGCGCACATGCGAGCGAGGTGATCAGCCACGTGAGCCAGAGTAAAGGAGGCGACCACGCATCCCAGGGAATATTACTGCAGATCCGGTTGTCGAGGGACTCGAGACACCACCAGCGGGAGTGGACAATCTGGAAAAGGAAAGAGCGGGAAAAATGGCGTATAAAAGGACATGGCGGAGTGCGTTACGGGGTTGGCATTTCAATTCACGAAGGGTGGGCAACTTTGATTCGCAAAGAGGTTGGAAATTCGATTCGAGAAAAGAATCAAGTAAGCTTATCTGAGTTCTCCACTTTACAATTTCTCTTACACGAACTTTACGAAAAACACCATACTTATCCAAAGGCGAAATAATACCCTTTCATCTTTCAGGTCTCCTCAGCTAAGGAGATGCCAAAAAGACAAACCGATTCTTGACTTGGCGTCGGAGGGTTTCGGCGGACTCGCCTGGCGACCACGACCGGTTTTACGTGAGTGCAGGTCAGGAGATTTTCGTTACGAAGAGGCAGTGAGCAGGACGAAGGAGGTAATCCTGCTCGAGATTGAGCTTATCGCGGCGGAAGGTTCGAACAGATCCTGCTTCGAGTTGTTTGGAGGCACCGTTTGAAGGTTCGAGGCACTTGTTGAAGGCCGCGGGAAAAGCTGCATCAACATCTTTTGGCGCGATGCAGTGGGGATCGGCCTGAGCATGATTCCTAATACATTCAAGACACGCAGCCTAGCGATGAGGAAACAGTAGAAGAGGAGTAAGTCAGGAAGAGTCGATAACTTTGAGAGAAGTGGCCAATGAGGGCCCGGAATAGGGAGATCAGGGAAAGAATGGATCGGATGGAAAAGCAGATGGATACTCGACCTCCACTGTTACGAGAACTCGGGGAGGGACGGAGAAAAGCATGTAATAATGTCCGGAGTCCGGTCGAGGAATGCTCATGTTCGGGAAAATCGCGGGAGATGAAGCCCAGACCTGGGGCACCAAATGTTGCGGTGAGAGAAGAAACAAACATGGAGGAAGGGGTCTCGTCGGCATTTGCGAGGATCTGACTGACCTCTCGTCGCGGAGGAGTTGGAGGGAAAGGTCTGTGAGTTGGCACTGAGTTGTGGAAGATCTTGGAGAGCGGAAAGAGTCAGGCTGGCGAATAATCTTTGGACAACGAATCTCCACTCTCAGTGGAGATCATGGGTGTCACGATCAGGCGTGACTTTCGCTTCCGGATCTGAAATTTTCGGGAAAAAGTGATCCGTTAGTGCACGTAGAGCGGTTCAGCGACATGGCGGGGTGCGAGGATTGTCACCGGCTTCGGAGGTCTAGAGCCTTCCAGCTACCACGGAGGGAAGAGCGAGAGGCTGATGCCGCGGACTCCCAGGGAAGCATCTTGAGTTTGAGCAGGATGTGTAGGGAGTTCGCGGAGCGATTTGAGCGCGGTGACCACTGAGGATGACATGATGGGTAGTCGGAGTAAGGCGAGAGGGAGGAGGTCCCTCGGGAGTTTATCAAAGATACCATAGATCGATTCTAGATCTTGGTGCGTTTAACCATCCCGAGCTACGAGGAGGATTGAAGGATGGTATTCGGATGGGGAGACCATGGTATAACTGCGGAGTCCTTCGATCAGATTCGTATTCGGACAGCGTCACGAACAAGTAAAAGCTAGATATGGTAATCGAAGAAGAAAAAGGCATAGGCGAGAAGTGAGCGGGTTGGTGGAAGCGAAGGAAGGAGAAGGGAGCCTTGCAGGGACCACGAGGCTCAGAGCGTGAGGCCAAGGCTGCCGTGTCTGACCCATGTCGGAGAGTTCCCATGGCGGATGGTCCCGAGCCACCTCGTGGAGTCTCAGGTAGGGATCGCGGAGAATCTTGGCGTCATGATGGCCACGCACCCATGACCGAGCCAAGGCGGACACGAGTGAGCCATGCAGGGGTGATCGTTCATTGCCACCCAGCGAGAAGCTTCGGGGATAGAGGCGATCTGAGTAGTGGAGCAGAGCCACAACTACGGACGATATCTGAGGTTGAAGGTATCTCTTGAAGAGATACTTGAGTGGGTGAGGCGAGGCTGCTAAGCCTTCGACCCAGATGACCACGCCGGTTGCAGTAGGAGGCGAGGCGATTCTGTCGTTCCATGGAGACCATGGCCACGCGCATCACGGTCTTAGTGATTTGAAAAATCGGTGGAAGATTTAATTAGGAATCGATACTGGATGAGTTTGTAGAAGGAGGGCACGCGTGAGTCGAACAACGACTGAGGAAGGTGACCGGAGCTTACGAAATAGAATCATGAGCCACCATCCACGAGAGTAATTTCGGATGGGCCAGCGATGGTAGGAAGTTCAACGAGGCTGAAAAACTATTGCAGATATCTGCTGCGTAGAAGTCTGTTCACTGCTCCTGCTGCCGAAAGGCTGAGGTTCGGCGGTGCCAATCATGTGGACGAGATGGGGACGAGGAGGGGTCTTTGTACCCTCGTGAGGATGCCACAGTGGTAAAAGCCGGCATGTGAACAAGGAAGTTGATCAGAATCTTGGTTGACTCGGGAGCTCGGTGGATATTCTCTTGAATCCACACTCGAGGATTTAGGAATAACGGTAGTGAGCCTCGGCGAGACGAGCACTTCCTTGAAAGGATTCGGGGAGGAAAGCTAATACCTCTAGGAATCATCAAGTTGGCGATAGCTATGGAGCTTGGACTTCGAGAAAGAACATGATCTTTGGATTTCGTGGTGGTAGATGAAACCGACCCGTACCGAGGCGATTCTAGGGAGGCTAGTTTATGAGGATCGACCGATGCGTCTTGTCCACCCATTACTTAGCACTAAAGTGTCGAGATAAATGGAGTTTATAGGGGTTCGTGAAAGCGACGAAGGGTGGCGAGGCTGCTTCTGTTGTGGCCATGAAAGCTATCTGGATTACCTCGCTGGACACGAGGGGAATCGAGGCGGAAGGCGAGGCTGGTTGAGAAGTTGGAGGAGCTCGAGGTGAGGCGGAAGACCCAGGAAGAAAGTCAGAGATCGGCTCGAGCACTTGGTGGCCAGTTGAAAGAAAAGTTGGTGGAATGTCTGCGAGCACCGCGGATGTGTTCGCATGGACCTGCGATGATATGCACAGGATCGACCCGAGTGGCGTGTCACGAGGTTGGCGATCTGGAGAGATCTTAGGCCGGTGAGGCGAAGAGGAGGTGCATCGACCGAGAGATCTGAAGCCATCAGCTGCGAGGTTGAAAAGCTGCTTGGCGGGATTCATCTGGGAGGTATCCTACCAGAATGGATCTCGAGATGTAGTCTTGAGTGAAGAAAGCAAATGGGAAATGGAGAATGTGTGTTGACTTCACGAGATGTGAGCAAGGCATGCTCGAAGATAGCTTTCCATTCTAGAAGATAGACCAGCTAGTGGACTCTACGGCGAGGCACGAGTTGCTTAGTTTCATGGATGCATTCTCGGGATATAATCAAATTCCCATGCACGAGTCAGACGAGGAATGTCTGACCTTCATCACTGATCGAGATTTGTCTTTCTGAGTCATGCCTTCGGCCTAAAGAATGCTGAGGCTGACGTGTCGGAGGCTAGTAAACAAGGTCTTGAGCCATTGATCGGTCGGGACTATGGAGGTATGTAGATGATATGATCACCAAGTCTAAAGAGCGGAGGAGCATGTAAAACATCTAGAGGAGACCTCGCACTCTTAAGAAATCTTAGAGATGAAGCTAAACCCGGAGAAATGTGCGTTTGGAGTGGGCTCGGGAAAATTCTTAGGCTTCGTGGTGAGTCGCGGGGGATCGAGGCCAATCAGGAGAAGATAAGAGCGATGGTAGAAATGAGGTCCCACGTGAGCCTCGAAGAGATCTGAGTCGGCCGTGGCTGGCGTCCCTCAGCGGGTTCGTATCTCGAGCCACGGATAAATCGTCGAGTCTTCTTCGGGAAATGAAGAAGGGAAGGAAGACAAAGTGGGCCTTTGAATCGCGGTGGCATTCAGTGTTGAAAGAGTATTTGTTGAAAGCTCAATTCTTGTCAACACCTCGAGCGGGAGAGTCTTGTTTATACTTGGTGTGTCCCGATGGGCAGCGAGCTCGGTTTTGGTAAGGGAGGAATCGAGTGCTGATGCACTGTTTATTACTGAGCGAGCATTCTTAGAAGCGAGACCGGTATCGACCATGGAGAGTGGGCCTTAGCCACAGTCGCGATGGCCGGCGAGGCCTTATTTTCGAGGCACGTTCGGTGGTGGTATTGACTAACCGACCTCTCAGGCAAACTACTACACAAACACGAGACCTACGGAAGGTTGGTTAAATGGTCGATGGAGTTAAGCGAGTTTGACGCTAGTTACCGACCCGAGCGACCATAAAAGCCGGTCTTTAGGTGACTTAGTGGTCGAGTGCAGCGGGGATAAAGAAATGGAGGCGAGTCCTCGTCGAGCTCCAGGGCCTCGACCAGCGCATGGATAGTCACGATAGATGGATCACTGTGGAAGTCGGGGAGTAGGAGGCGGGGTGGTGCTCGAAAGTCAGGAAGGGGTGAAGATGCAGTCTGTTGTGAGATTAGAGTTCGAAGTCACCGACAATCGAGTAGAGTATGAAGGCTGTAATAGCGGGGTTGAAGCTCGCCTCGGTAGTAAGCGGAGGAAATAAAGCTTGAGCGGACTCGCGGTTGATAGCGAATCACCTCAGCGAGAGCTTTCGAGCGAAGGGAGAAGATGGGCCTACCTACAGCGGTCAGGAAGTGTAAAGGTCGGTGGAGCAGATCGAGGAATGGAATTTCAGGTGTCGAGGTGGAGCGGATCGAGGGAAGAATTTTCGGCGAGATATGATAGCTCGCATGGCGGTAGCCTCGGACCCCAGTTTCCAAAGTCTATCCCTACGGAAATGAAGACTGCTTTCGAGTATCGGCGGGAGGACAGGTGATGAGCCTGTCAGCGAGCAACACCTGGATGGAGCCAATCATTTCTTACCTCGAGGAAGGGACGGTCTTGGGGTGATAAGAAGCGAGCAAGGAAATTGAGGTGCAAGCGGCCGAGTACACTCTCGTCGATGGGGTCTTATCTGAGACGAGTGCACTCTCCCACTAGCTGCGGTGCTTAGACCGAGGGAGGTGATTCGTCCTCAGGAGATACTGAGGAGTCTGTGGAAATCATTACAGCGCGAGGTCCTTGGCTTTCGAGGCCTTGAGGCAAGGGTATTTTGGCCTCGCATGCACCGAGATGCTCGGGAGAAGGCGAGGCTGCAAGAGTTGCGGAGCTTTGCCAACCACGACTCGACCTCAGGAGAACACTTACGGTGATGAATTCGCCATGGTCGTTTGCTCGATGGGGAATTGATTTGATTAGACCCTTCTTAGAAGGAAAGCATCCGCCACCCATGTCGTAGTCGTGATTGATTATTTCACCAGAATGGGTCGAAGTGGGAGCCTTGAGCGGCGTCACGGAAGGTAAAACCACGACTTCATTTGGAAGAATGTGATTTGCGGTATGGGATTCCTCGTCGTTAGTCACTCAGATAATGGGAGGCGGTTTGATAATGGCAAGTTCGGAGACTTACTGTAGAACACGGGGATAGAGTGAAGTTTTGCTCTCCTCGCTTGCAGAGCCGATGGGCAAGTAGAGGCCATGAATAAAACTATAAAGCGCCTCTTGAAGACAAGGCTGGGCGAGCAAAGGGGCATAGGTGGACGAGCTGCACGGTGTCTTGTGGGCTCTGAGAACCACCACAAAGCAGCCCTTGGAGAGACCTCGTTCTCCTTGGCATTTGGGCCTGAGCGGTGGTTCCAGTTGAGATAGGAATGGGGACACACGGACGGAGCACTTGACGAGGAAGCAAAACAACGAGCGGATGTGTGCGAGGCTGGACTTCTTGGAAGAAAAAGAGAAGGGTGGCTGCCGAGATCTCGGAATATCAGCGAGGTGGCTCGTTATTACAACCAAAAGGTACACGTTCATGGGTTCAGGTGGGTGATTGGGTGTTGAGGAAAGTCAGACGAGCCACGAAGGACCCGAGGCGAGGTGTCTTAGGATCAGCTGGGAAGGTTCTGTCGAGTCACTCGATTAGCGGGACCGGGAGCATCTGGGTGGCTCGTCAGGATGGACGAGAGGTCGAGGCAGTGGAGCGCACTGACTCACGAGGAAGTATTTTCGGTGGAGTCTTCTTGTATTGTAAAATGCTAATGTAATATCTCTCCCAAGATGGGATATGTAAGAGTATAAATGTATGTAAGAATAAGAAAAGCATTTATAATGTAAGTTCGAAATGAAGACCGAAGCGGAAGTAACTCCTTGGCGGAAGTCCCAAGCTGAAGTCATTAGGCGGGACGGTGCTAGCTCGGGTCGATTGAAGACCGAGGCGGGAGTAATATCGAGAAGAAGCTCGGGTCGATTAAAGGCTCGGCGAAGTTCGGAAGAACTCCTGGCGAAGTCCAAGCCTAAGTCATTAGGCGGGACGGTCTAGCTCGGGTCGATTGAAGACCAGGCGGGAGTAATATCGAAGAAGCTCGGGTCGATTAAAGGCTCGGCGAAGTTCGGAAGAACTCCTGGCGAAGTCCCAAGCCTAAGTCATTAGGCGGGACGGTGCTAGCTCAGGTCGATTGAAGACCGAGGCGGGAGTAATATCGGAAGAAGCTCGGGTCGATTAAAGGCTCGGCGAAGTTTCAGAAGAACTCCTTGGCGGAAGTCCCAAGCCTAAGTCATTAGGCGGGACGGTGCCAGCTTCGGGTCGATTGAAGACCGAGGCGGGAGTAATATCGGAAGAAGCTCGGGTCGATTAAAGGCTCGGCGAAGTTTCGAGAAGAACTCCTTGGCGAAGTCCCAAGCCTAAGTCTTAGGTTGGACGGTGCTCGTGAAGCTAATTACAATTGAAGGAGTTCATCGATAATCTTAGACCAAAAGTCCACTAGCTCAAGCTTTAGGCGGGACGGTGTCTAGCAAGAGCCAAAGTGAGCTCGAGCAAGTTTAAATGAACTTGCAAAATAAACATAAGGCTTTTAGCCTAAGTTGAAACAAAACTCTACCATGCATAGGTTAAGCGATGATTGCACTTGGGCATAAAGGAAGATAGGAAGTCCAACGACTTAGAAAATTTTTTATTCATGACGTATATGAAATCAATTTAACATAAAAGACAAGAGTATGAGCACACGAGTATTCGACGAGTTGTTCAACATGTATCTTTTTATTTCATTAAAATGATTACATATGTAAAAAAAAAAAAAAAAAAAAGTCTTAGTTTTTATGTGAAGGGCGTCTTGACGGCATGTGGATGACCGGCATCCGCGAGGAGCGGCGGGAGGGGCGTCGGTAGGAGCTTCGGCGGGAGGAGCATTGGAAGGAGAAGGGCGAGCTCTCGACAACACCTTGGGGATCGGATCGAGTAACCGGGATTGCTCATGTATTCATTACATACCCTTGACCTTGGACATATCGGCTTTGGGGTATGCCTTGCCAAAGCATACATAAGGCGATTGTTCTTGGAGTGCCTTGAGTGTTGTACTCGATGGCGGTTGGACCTCGAGTGTCGATTCGCTCTTGAAGGCGAGCGACTTCTCCTCAGTGAAGCTGCTCGTAGCAAGACTTACGAGTGTCAGGATCCTTGAGGCATGCTTGACTCGTTCTTGGTCTCGATCGACTCCTCTCGAGCCGGAGACCTTGGAGTCGGCCACTGCTTGTCTTCTACTGCAAGATTTATATTCTCGTCCGGCTGACGATTTTCTTCCTTGACTCGTTCACGACTGCTCGAGCTCTGAACGCTTGCTCGAAGTTCTTCGGGAACTTAGAGTTATCTCGTTAAGCACAGTCGCGGATGCAAGCTCGGGAGGAGGCCGTTGGAAAATCTTGAGCAGTGACTTGAGTGCGAGGACTCTATCTCGTCCGAGAGCGTCTTTGGTCGACTCTTCGTTGAAAGCCCTCTGGTAAGGCTCGGGCAGCCGGTGGCGTTGTTCTGCGCATGGCGGTTGGAGGGCCAGTGGGTCGGTGATCCTTTGTCTCCTGCGAGGAGGACCTTCCTCTGCCCTACTCGGTTGGTCGAGCGGAGGAAGAAGCTCGGCGGTGGGGCGGAGCACTCGACTACTCGAGGTCTTTTGATGTGCTCGCACCTTGGTACGTCCCAGCAGGTCTATGTAACATTTCTCGCATCTTGCTGCTCATTTCTCCATTTGGTACTAAATTGGACTCCAAAAGCTCAGGGTGTCAGCGGTTCCACCTGCGAGCTCGCGTTTGAAAGAACGATCTGCACTGCGTGCTCGGTGACCCCGATTAAATAAGAAGCACCCGGAGGCTGCAAAAAAAGCGACCAAAGCAAAACAATGAGAACAGAGCGGCGGGAAAATTAAAAGTAAAATCCACAGGCGGATAGATGACACAGGTGCAAAAGTCTTGCAGAGGTTGGAGGGACCCCTCTGCTACAGTGCAGCGTGCCCAGCTCTCCCAGCGAAGAAGAATTTGCTCTTCAGGTTGCCACGGAGGTCGGGAGATCGGTGATGGGCTTTTACCGCTTGAGTTGGAGGTAAGGTAATACCGACCAACATCCTTTGGGCTACAGCTCGGTTGGTAGAGGTGTCGATTTCCCTAGAGGGCTCACCCGGATCACGGCGTTTCCAGCAAAGCAAGAGTCAGGAAAGGACCCTCCACCCGTTCGGGTTCGATTGCCCGGGGCGAGACGGAACCAGACGAGACACGGCCAAAATAAAGTTTGGAGGCGGCTAACCCCGTTTGAAGCACTCGAGTAGAAAGTTGTATATCCTTGGGGGACGGTGGGGATTTCACCCTGCTCGTCGACCTTAAAACTACACTATCGAGTATATTGTAAGTGCGCTAAGTCTATCTAAGTCAGAGGGTGGTTTCACACCTCGGGAGGTTAATGGGGAATTTCCACGTTAAGACCTTTGGTGGCCCTCGTCCTTTCTTTGCGGTGGGTCTCGACCACGGGTAACTCTCTCTGGACTAGAATCCCTCACGGGGATTATCTTTGAGGGTTGTGCCTCACTAGAGGAGGAAGAGTCCTCGGCGACATCCTACTGAGGTTACGAGGATTTGACATTTTCTAAGGGTGTGAACTAGCGAGGTGCGGGGAAGAAAGCGAGTAGTGGCGGGAAGCGGAAGAATGACTTGCACGAACACGAAAGAAGTGTGGTGGCAGGAAATCACCTTAGCGGGAACACGAAGGAAATCACCTGGCGGAAATCACCGCCGTGCCACGTGGGGCCTGTCTCGACATTAAAGGTGTGCGGGATTACGAGAGAGCGGGTTGGGCGCCTACAGGCGAGTGCAGCATATCCTTCGTCTTGTAACCGAGATAACCCGATTGTGCTCGGGAGCTCACGGTTTGCGAGCGAAAGAGTGTTCGGTCCTCGACCTTGGCCAAGCTTTGGCCAGGGGTGGGCGACCTCAGTATACATGAGCTCGGGGCTCGGGTGGCTCTCGGTTCCTCGACCTCAGCAGCTCGAGGCCGAGGCGAGATAGCCTCAGCGAGGCAAAGGAGTGCTCGGGACTCGAGTGGCTTTGGATTCCTCGACTATCCGGGAATGGCGTTCGGGTGAGGTCATCTTACGTGCAAGTAGTCGGTCCTTACACTCGAGATAGAGTCGTCCCAGGGTACTTTATTCGAGCTAAAAGGGCCTTGAGGAGACACTGCCGATATTACCGAACATCGGTCCCAGGTTTACAGTCTTTTAAGTGAAGCGAGATAAGGCTGGAAACTAGATTAATGATGGGTCAATTCGTGACCTTTTACTCTTCCAGCGTTTCCAGCTTTAATCATTTCGCATTTAAGGCGGGACACGTTGGTTGATCAGTAGTGCATTTGTAATTCGAAGGGACGTGAGCTAAAGGTCGTGTCCCTCAAGCATCTGTGCCTGAGTCGAAGGCAGCGTTCACCTCTTTAAAAATCTGACTTCTTGACTGTTCCCTTTGTTGCTTACTTTTCGTTCAAACTCACAGATTAATCGCTCTCCATAGCTTCTTGTCCTTAACTTCTTGTCGAGGTGATTTCAGGCCGATACACTTCCTTTCGTGTTCGGTACTAAGCCATTCTTGGTTTCACTGCATTCTCTGTTTCTTCTCACTGCACTAGTTGGTTCACACTGCAGAAAATGTCAAATCCTCGGAACCCGTAGGATGTTCTTGGGAGGACTCTTCCTCCTCTGGTGAGGCCTGACCCATAGCGTAATCCCAGTGAGGGATTCTAGTCAGAGAGAGAGTTGCAGTGGGTGAGACCCGGTAGCGACGAGGACGAGGGCCGGTCGAAGGTGCGAGGCGTGGGGAATACCCGTTGACCTCACGAGGTGTGAAACCACTCCTTGAGACTTAGATGGACTTAGGCGGACTTCTGATATCACGATGGTGTAGTTTTAAGGTTCTTTGGGCAAGGGTGAAATCCGGTAGTCCCGAGGATATCTGATTTTTACTTGGAGTGCTTGAATGGGGGTTAGGTGCCTCTCGACCTTATTTTGGTAGGGTTACATGCGGGTTCAAGTCGGCCTGCAGGCGATTGAACCAGAATGGGTGGAGGGTCTTTCAGGACTCTTCGTTTTGTGGAAGCTGTTGTGATCTGGGTGAGCCCTCGGCGGAAATCGGACACCTCTGCCGGTGAAGTGTAGCCGAAGGATGTTGGTTGGTATTACCTACCTCAGGCTGAAGGGTAAAAAGCCCATCAGCTGATCTCCGAGCCTCCGGTGGCAGCTGGAAGAGCAAATTCTTCTTCGTTGGGGAGAGTGGGAGCCTGCTGCACTCGTGGCGAGGTCCCTCAGATCCATGACACTTTTGCACTCAGGTCATCTGTCTGCCTGTGGATTTACTTTTAATTTTCACTTTCGCATCTGTTCTCGTTGTTTTGCTTTGGTCGTTTTTTTTTGCGGTCTCACGGGGTGCTTTTTATTTGATTGAGGTCGACTCGAGCGCGTGTGCGGTTGTTCTTTCAAGCTGAGCTCGTGCGAGGCTGTGACACCTCGGAGCTTTGGAGTCGATTTAGTACGAATGGAGAAATGAGCGTGAGATGCGAAAAATGTTACATAGACCGTGGGAGACGGTGAAGGTGCGAGCACATCAAAAGACCTCGGCGAGTCGAGTGCTCGCCTCGCTGCTCGAGCTTCTCTACTCGACCAGTGAGAGGCGGAGGAAGGTCCTCTCATGAGGAGACGAAGGGCCCGTGACCCGGCTCGTCCTCCAGTCGGCCATGTCTCGAGAACAACGTCGGCTGGCGGTTCAGAGCCTACGGAGGGCTTTCGATGAAGAGGCGACCGGCACGTTCTTGGATGAGATAGAGTCCTGCACTCTGCAGCTGATTCGATATCTTCGGTGGTTCTCCTCCGAGCTTTGGCATACTGACCGAGGCTTAATGAGATAACTCTAAGTTCAGGAAAGAACTTGACGCAAGGTTGGAGCTTGGGCGGTAGTGAGCAGTGAAGGAAGAAAATCGGAAGGCTGTTGGGCGAGAATATAAATCTTGCGAGAGAAGGCAGTGGTCAGAGCTCGAGGTCTCCGGGCTTGAGAGGAGTTGGTGAGACCAGAGCAGTGAGCATGCTCGGAAGGATCTGGACACTCGGAAGTCTTCTTCTGACGACTTCGTGGAGGGAGACAGTCAGTCGCTAGAGGCTTAGGCTTAGGGACTTTTGGTGCTAGCATTGTCGATGAACTCCGATTCGATTGTAATTAGCTTGCTAAGACCTTGTCGACTAAGACTTAGGCTTTAGAACTTCGGCCGGGGTTCTTCTGAACTCTGCTCGAGCCTTTTAATTGACGGAGCCTTACGATACTCCTGCTGCGGTCTTGATTGACTCAGGTGAGCCTTATCACTTTAATGACTTAGGCTTTGGGACTTCAGTCGTGGCGTTCTTCGCGGTGCATACCTCTCGGGCACTTTAATTGACCCTCGTTGAGGCGCAGTCCACTTTATGTCTTGGGCTTTGGGACTTACGGTAGTAGCGTTCTTGTGTTGCTTACGCTCGGGCGCTTTTAATTGACCCTCGCTGAGGCAGATTCAGCTTAATGACTTAGGCTTTGGGACTTCAGTAGTGTCGTTCTTCGTGTTGCTTACGCTCGGGCACTTTAATTGATCCTCGTTGAGCCATTGTCACTTTAAGTCTTGGGCTTTGGGACTTCAGCCAGGAGTTCTTCGAAACTACGCTCGGGCACTTTTAATTGACTGAGAGCTTACAATATTACTCACTGCTCACGGTCTTTAATTGACTGAGGCTTGGCAGATCACTTCAATGACTTAGGCTTTGGGACTTCGGCGGAGTTCTTGAAAACCTGCTCGAGCCTTTTAATTGACTTGAAGCCTTACGATATTACTCACTACTGCGGTCTTGATTGACTGGAGCTTGCGCAGATCACTTTAATGACTTAGGCTTTGGGACTTCGGCGAGAGTTCTTTGAAACTACGCTCGAGCCTTTTAATTGACCAGAGCTTAACGATATTACTCACTGCTCACGGTCTTGATTGACCAGGAGCTTGGCAGATCCGCCTAATGACTTAGGCTTTGGGACTTTGGCAGGAGTTCTTCGAAACTTCGCTCGAGCCTTTTAATTGACCAGAGCTTTTACGATATTACTCACTGCTCCGGTCTTGATTGACCAGGAGCTTGGCACGATCACTCTAATGACTTAGGCTTTGGGACTTCCGGCCAGGAGTTACTACGCTTACGGTCTTCGTTTTGAACTTACATTATAAATGCTTTTCTTATTCTTACATACATTTATACTCTTACATATCCCATCTTGGGAGAGATATTACATTAGCATTTCTGATACTAGAAGACCTCTTGAAAATACTTCCTCGGGGTTGTGCGTTCAGCGGCCTCTTGACCTCTCGTCCATATGGATGAGCCAGTAGAGTATGCTCTACGGTCCTGCTAATTGAGAGACTCGATAGGGACCTTCCAGTTTGGTCTAGTACACCTTGCCTTGGGTCGCTTCGTGCTCCGGTTGACTTTCCTCGACACCGATCACCCGCATGAGCCGGCGAATGTGTACGCTTTTGGTTGTAATAACGAGCCACTCATTGTTGATATTACGAGATCTTGGCGACTACCCTTTCTCTTTTCTTCCAGTGAGTCAGAGCTGCACACATCCGCCTTAGGTCTTTGGGCTTCGTCTCCGCATTTTCCGAACATGAGCATTCCCTCGATTGAACTCGGGACATCATTACATGCTTTTCTCTGTCCTCCACGAGTTCTTATAGCGGGAGGTCGGAGTATCCATTTGTTTTCCATCCAGATCCATTCTTTCACGGATCTCACTATTACAGGCCTCATTGGCCACTCTTTCAAAGTTCTTGACTCTTACGGACTTACTTCTCTTGGTTGTTTCCCTCAGTCGTTACATTGTGTGTCTTGAATGTATTAGAAATCGAGGCTTTTGTCTGCGATCCCGAGACGGCGCCAAAATATGTTGATCGCGATTTTTCGCGTGCCTTCAGCGGTGCCTCGAACCTTGAGCGGTGCCTCCAAGCGGCTCGGCGGGGCTATGCGAACCTACGCTCGGCGATTCAAGCGAGTACCTCTATCCTTACGCTCGCGATAAGCTCGATCTCGGCGGGATTACCTCCTTCGTCTGTTCATTGTCTTCTTGAGCGGAGATCTCTCGGACTGTACTCACGGAAAATCGGGTCGAGGGTCGTGAGGCGTGTCTGCGTGAAACCCTCAGGCGCTCAAGTTAGTGTCGGGTTTGTCTTTTGGTATCTCCTTAGTGAGGAAGGCCAGGAAGATGAAAGGGTATTATTCGCCTCCCCTTTTGGATAAGTATGGTGTTTTTCGAGAAAGTTCGGGTAAGAGAAATTAGAAAAGGAGAACACTGTATAAGCTTACGGATTCTTTTCTGAATCAGAATTTCCAACCTCTTTTTGTGAATCAAAGTTGCCCACCCTTTGTGAATTAGAAATGCCAACCCCCGTAACGTACCCCGTCGTGTCCTTTTATACGTCATTTTTCCCGCTCTTTCCTTTTCCGGATTGTCCACTCCGCGTTGGTGGTGTCCGGGTCCCACGGCAGTAGGGATCGGCGTAATATTCCTTGGGGATGTGTGGCTGTCTCCTTTACCCGGTTCACGTGGCCAGATTACCCTGTCGAGCATGTGCGCTAGGAATGATAACACCGTGGGGGCATGTGCCGGTCATCGGCAATAGTATCACCACCATGCCACGTGGGGCCCTATTCGACATTAAAGGTGTGCGGGATTACGAGAGAGCGGGTTGAGTCGCCACAGGCAGGTGCGGCATATCCTTCGTCTTGTACCAGATAACCCAGTTGTGCTCGGGAGCTCACCGTTTGCGAGCAAGAAAGGAGTGCTCGGTCCTCGACCTTGACCAGCTTTGACCGGGGTGGACGACCTCGAGTATACATGAGCTCGGGGCTCGGGTGGCTCTCGGTTCCTCGACCTCGACAGCTCAGACTGGGGCAGATAGCCTCGAGCAGACAAAGGAGTGCTCGGGACTCGAGCGGCTCTGGATTCCTCGACCTGACCCAGGAATGACGTTCAGGTGAGGTCATCTTCGTACAAGTAGTCGGTCCTTCTACTCGAGATAGGCTGTCCTCGAGGTACTTTATTCGAGCTGAAAGGACCTTGAGGAGACCTGCCCGATATTACCCAAACAGTTAGCATACCTGCACTTAGGATCTCAGTAATGACATTGGTTTGGTACCTTTAACATGCCCCTAAAAATGCCATCAGTTGTCGACACAAGTTGTTGAAAGTGTTTTACATCTTGCCTCTTGTATGTACACACGCGATAGATTTATTATGTGAATTTTAATTTTACTTTATGTTGCATTTGACTGCCCTGTACCTGACATTTATAGTCCAATTTTATTTAATCTGTTAATATTAAAATATCTTTAATACGTGAGCTTAGAGATATATCTTTTAAAAAGCGGAACAACTTTGGAAATATAATAACATTAATATTAATTTAAGCACCTTTTGAAATGATAACAGCTAAGTTGTCATGATTATCATTAGCTAACTTATCATTAGCTAGCAATTAAGTTTTCATGATCATAAAAAGGTTGCTTTGTTATTCTTTTGTGATTTTTGCTGTCAAGATGATCATGCATACAAAGTAACATGGAATATGGCAAATTTGGTTACCAGGTGATTTGAAAATTATAGTTTTATAAATTATAGATGCATGCAATATGTTATATACATGGATTTGCTGCCTAGTAAATTATAGTTTTATAAATGTCTTTAATAACAAGTATCTTTCTTTTTCTTTTTCTTTTTTTATGAACACTCTTAGTAAAAGCTTATAAAATGAAGATATGCAAAATGATATTATTGTACATCAACTTAAAGGTCCAACATCTTTTTTTTTTTTAGAAAATTATACAGGAAATAGTTTTATGTCTGTTATGATTTCAATTAGAAATAGAACCAAAATTTCATGAAAAACATATAATTCATAGAAAAAATAAATTTGGTAAGAATAATAATAAAGAAAGTAAGATTATTTTAGAATTGATTACTTTCTATATATAGTAGATCAAGTTATTTCTTCCTTCACCAATATATTTGAGCAGTTTCAATTCCATGAAAATATTTTGGTTTTTTATTTAATTTTGAAAAATTAAAATCATTAGATCATGAAAGTTTAAAAGGTTATTGTATTAATCTTAAAATATAAAATGTTTTTTAATATTGATGGATTAAATTTGTTTTCAGAGTTAAAAATCTTAAAAGAAGTTTACATATTGAAAAAAAAAAATACTCCACTTGATATACTTAATTATATTAAGAAAATAGATTCTTTTCTAAATGTATTTATAACTTATCAAATATTATTGACCGTACCTTTATCTATTGCTTATGTTGAGAAAAGTTTTCTAAATTAAAGTTAATAAAATCTTATTTAAGAATAATAAAATTTAAATTAAATATTAAATAGATTAGCTATATTAGTTGTTGAAAATGATTTGCTAGTTAAATTAAAATATAAGATTTTAATTAATAATTTTGCATCTCAAAAAGTCAGAAGAATAAAAGTTAATTGATTAATAATTTACATTAATGATGGCTTGCTGCAAGAATCATAACAATTAGGAGTAATGATTTAAAGTTTATGAACAAGAGAGACTATAACTGTAACTCCCCTCAAATTCCTGATTTTCAGTTTAAATTATTTTAATAATTAAAGGTAAATTAATTAATTTTTTATTTTAATTAGAAATTTAATTAAACACTTAAATAAATTATAATTTTTATGTTCAACCACGGTCAACAATTGTCAAAGATCCCTTTATTGATTGTGAATTATGTAGCATGTACATAATAATATTATAAAAAATTAAAAACATAAAACGATCGTCAATAGTTTATTTTAATTGAAAATAATAACAATTAGGCTTTAAATTGTCAAGCGCAAATTGATAACTCAGAGAATCACCCAAAACTCATCTAATTTTATTTTGAGTGGGGTTATCTGTGCTTTAAAAATTATTTTGAACACTCTAATTTTTATAAAATATGTATTACAAAAATACTTATTATAGAAATTGTTATTAAAGATAATTTATTATAAGTCAATATTACATAATTACTTTTAACACATATATAGCACACTCATTACTCAATTTATAATTCTCATACATTGAATCCTAAAACTTTTATTTCCAACATCTTAATTAATATTTATATGAACAATGAGAAAATTAATTTTGAGAAAAAAATTTGACTACAAATATGTGAAATGGTTTTTAATTTTAAAAAATAAAATACAACAAAGTATTGTATAATAACTTCTTCTTCTTTTATTTTGGGCTTTTGCCATTCTTCTTCATCATCATCTCTTCATCTTCTTCTTCTCCTTTTCTTTCTGGTTTTTGTAGTATTTATGGAATATTTTCTATTATTGTGTTATCATTGCACGTTATTGTGGGTGCAAAATTCAATATTGAACATAAATAAACAAAAAATAATAACTAAAATTATGTTCAATAATTTATTTACAATTTAATTATATTATTTTTTTGTAAGTATTTATTAAATCTCCTAAAAATAGTGTGTTGAATAATTTTATTAGTGTTTTAAGTAAATAAAGTTAAGTAATTTAAATATTTTAAGTAATAATATTTTTGGAATTTTAAAGAATATGCAAAGTAAAACTTAATTTTTTTATAATTAAATTATGAGTGTGCAAAGCAACGAGTGTTGAAAGTAATATTTATAGCGTAAATAATCTTATTTTTTTTACTTTTTAAATATTTAATTGATTATTGATATGGTAAAAAGAATAGTAAAAACAATACTATCTCTTCTAAAAAACTATTAAAAAAAGTTAATATTATTTTAATCAAATTATTTTATTACTAAATTTGAATATTTTCTATTTTTTAATAATATAATTATTATACTTTTCTTTTGAATAATGATGACACAAAAATAGTATAATATTATTTGAAGAGGAAGAACTCACTCTTCAAAAAATCTCTCTTCAAAAAAATCAAATAGAAAGAAATTTATATTATTTTAATTAATTTATCTTTTCACTAAATTGGACTATCATTTATTTTTTTAATAATATAATTATTATATTTTTCTCTCTTAAATAAAGATGACACAAAAATAGTATAATGTTATTTGAAGAGGAAGAAGTCACCCTTCAAAATAATTTTATTTAAAGAATTTTATAAAATTATTATTTCTTACGTGGCTCTTTAAATCTCATTTAACTCTTTTAGATTGTACAATATATTAATTCCTTTTTGTGCCGTCCCACGACTTACACTGAGTCCACCACTTTGTAGATAATTTTAGTAAAGGTTGTTGTTGCCTTGGACATAAATCATCTGAGGCGGTAAATTTTTTGACACGAGTGATGGGAGATTATATATTTTCTATTGATGGGCCTACAAATACAGTGCAAGTCTGAAAGCCGAAACTCAAGCAAAAGTGCTGAATTATTGAAATGAGACCATTGATGTGTACTTAGAAAAGCCATTAGCAATTTAGCATAGAAAAGCCGAACGAGTGCTACAGAACAAGAACGGAACACAGAAAAGCTTAATCAAAAAGCACGTTTATTCTTCTCGGAAAACAGGACGATATGTAGAATTAAAATAACAGAAACTATTTAGAGAAGAAATTGGAGTGATTTTGAGCATATTACTAAGATTAAATAGTTATTTGATGAGCTTAAATAGAGCATCTCGATCAAGTGATTATCTGACTAGTTCAAACACATTATTTCGAACAAGAGTTTATCTTTGAACTCAACTAGATTTTTATTTGAAAAGCCTGAAGAGATTATCTCGATCAGGTGAACAGATCATCTGGTGCAGATCACCTTGCCTAGGTAAACAGATCATCTAAACCAGATCACCTCGACTAGGTGAGCAGATCATTTGGTGCAGATCACTTCGACCAGGTGAACAGATCATATAGAGCAGATCACCTCGACCAGATAAATAGATCATCTAGAGCAGATGATTGTCTAGTAACTTGAGCAGAACACTTCGACCAGGGGGTAATTAGACCAGATATGTACAATAAATAATAATTATTATGACAATTATTATGATAAATGTTATTATAGTTATTGTTAAAGTGGTTATTACTATGTTTATTATGGCACTTATTAATACATCAATGATTATAATTATGGGGTTACAACAATTATGATCATGAGGGTCTGATAATGATGATTATTTATTTTGATGAAATATTGATTATAGAGGACTCCTCTCCTCGAATAAAATAGATCATTCTTCTTGTTCATTCTATTGAGAAAAAAACTTTTTTCCTCTAAGAAAATAAATGATTTTTCTTGTTCATCATTGGGAAAACTCTCAGCTGAAAAACAATAATAACTCAACCACTAGGTGCGTGGCAGAAGTTAACCCGCAAGAGATCCGATTACTGACTTGAGCTTTGGAGGGTTCACGCCGGAAAAACTTCCGGCGCCTCTGACCGTCCTTTGTGATTTCAGGTAATTGGCGACAATCTGTAAGTATTAGCAGGTGTTCATGGTGATTGGCAAGCCACTTCCGCAAAAAACAAATTCAATGATAATGGTGAAGTCGGGAGATCAGCTCGAGATAACAGCGACCAAATTTTTGGTATCAACATTTGGCGCAGTCTGTGGGGAACGGTACAAAAAGCTAGTTTATTATCTTTTTATATTTCATTCAATATAAGCATTAAACTAGTTAAAGTGCATGAATATATATAGTTAATTATTGATAAATTACTGCTATGCATAGAAAAATATTAGATATTAAAATATCTATATTTTTTTATTAAAACAAATGTTTGTAATTCATATGTCATAATTTCTAATAGCTGTTGAAAAGTGTTATAATTATAAAATGTTAGCAAAAATTATTAAGACCATGTGGTTAACTTTAATTGCTTTATTGGGCATAAAATGCTTATAGGTGACTAGGAATAAAATAATATATTTTTTACACATAGTGTGAGCTTTAGTAGATATAACTTTGAATAAAATGATGTAATAAAAAATTCATTCTTTGTTTTTTTTCTTTTCAAATTTTCTCTGAAGGGGGTGAAAAGATTAAAAGCTATAAAACCTTGAACTAATAAAAGCAACTTAAAGTTACTTCAGTTAGTAAAATGTTAGAAGTCTAGAAGTCTTCTATAGGCAAGACATAAGACCTTAAACTAATAAGAGTTGCTTGAAGTTGCTCAAATTAGTAAATGGTTAAAAAGTTTGAAGTCTCAAAGCCTGCTCGAGGTGAGACAAGAATAAGAAAACCTGTCTAGGTGTGCTTAACTAAACGAAAAATGAACAGATAACCAGTTTCAAAATATTTTTTCAAAATACTTAAAGGCAAATAGAAAGGCTTAAAGTCTCAAAGTCCGCTCGAGATGAGACAAAAAGCTGAATTTTGCCAAAACTCATTTGAGCAAGATTAAGCTCTAAAAACATATTAAGACTTTAAGTCTCAAAACTCGCTCTGTATGATTATGCGAGCAGAAAAATAAAAAAAGGCATGTAAAGGTCTTGTCTGTAATAATACTAATTCAAGTATTCTGAACTAAGTCACTTCAAGATCACTTTAAACTTTATATAGTTTCTAGTCCTAATTCGTTAAAACTCTCATCACTAGAAACTGGGGGACTGGTGTTTGGGAAAGAAATCAGAGTGATTTTGAGCAGACTACTATGATCAGATAGTCATTTGATGAGCTCAGATAGAGCACCTCGATCAGGTGGTTATCTAGTTAGTTCGAGCACATCATCTTGACCAATAGTTTATCTGTGAATTCGACCAGATTTTTATCTGGAAAACCTGAAGAGATTATCTTGATCAGGTTAACAGATCATCTGGAGCAGATCACCTTGACCAGGTGAGTAGATCATCTGGTGCATATCATTTCGACCGGGTGAGCAAATCATCTAGAACAGATCACCTCGACCAGGTGAATAGATCATCTAGAGCAGATGATTGCCTGGTAACTTTGAGCAGAACACTTCGATCAGTGGGTAAATAATAATTATTATGGTCCTTATTATGACAATTATTATGATAAATGTTATTATGGTTATTGTTAAAGTGGTTATTATTATGTTTATTATGGTACTTATTAGTATATTAATGATTATAATTATGAGAGTTACAACAATTATGATTATGGAGGTTATGATAATGGTGATTATTTATTTGGATGGAATATTGATTTTGGAGGACTCCTCTCCTCGAAGAAACAAATCATTCTTCTTGTTCATTCTATTGAGAAAAAAAAATCTTTTCCTCTAAGAAAATAAATGATTTTTCTTGTTCATCTTTGCGAAAACTCTCAGCTGAAAGGCAATAAGAATTAAGTCACTAGGTGCGTAGCAGAAGTTAACTCCTGATTACTCACTTGAGCGTCGGAAGGTTCACGCCGGAAAAATTTTCGGCGCCTCTTACCGTCTTTTGTGATTTCAGGTAATTGGCGATAATCTGCAAGTATTAGCAGGCGTTCATGGTGATTGGCAAGTCATTTTCCCAAAAACAAATTCAATGATGATGCTGAAGTCGGGAAATCAGCTCGAGATAACAGCGATCATATTTTTGGAACAAGTACTAAGCTTAATCTTTAATGGCATGCATTGACTCAATCGGAAAGTTCATGCAAAAGTTGCAATCTCCTCAACCCTTCCGATAATTTCCAATATATCTTGCTCATTTCTCTTGCCTTCTCCCTGTAAATCTGTCATTCATCTTCCGTAATTATGATCCTCAGAGTCTTGGCCGCACTATCGGCCGTAAAATGACCCATTTTGTTCATCTCTTGGTATTTCAATCCCTGCCATTTTATCTTCAAAAACTGTAGAGTTCATACCTTGCTCAATGTTATAAGGCAAAATAATAAGTGAACGTCTGAAATTTAGTCCTTCAATGAGTCAAGAATCCGCTAACGGAACTGTGAGCCACTATCCTACGTTGAGGTGCCCAACGCTTCCAAACAATGCCACGTCGCTTGATTCTTTCCTCGAAGCTGTCGGGTAAAACCAAGTCACCATCCAGTTTCCTTAATGCCCAAAAAAATGCAACCTAGATAGCTTTAATCCTAGAGCTAACTTGTTCAGTTTTTCTTGACTCAGAGTTCCTTTACTTCCTAGGGCAACATAAACTACTGATCCTCTGTTTTGTTTGCTTAGAAAATCTCTGATCGTAGCCCAAGAGATGTCGTCGCCAGTGCTGTCTACGCCAATTTGATTGTCCTGAGTGTTTGAGGGAGAAATCAGAGTGACTTCAAACAGATTACTATGACCAGATAGTTATTTGATGAGCTCAAACAAAGAACTTAGACCAGGTGAACAGATCATCTGGAGCAGATTATCTCGATCAAGTGAACAGATCATCTGGAGCAGATTATCTCGACCAGGTGAACAGATCATCGGGAGCAGATTACCTCGACCGGGTGAACAGATCATCTGGAATAGATGATTGCCTGGTAACTTTGAGCAGAACACTTTGACCAAAAAGTAATTCTAATTGCCTTAACTAAATACATACAATAAATGATAATTAGTATGGTCATTATTATAACAATTATTATGATAAATGATATTATGGTTATTGTTTAAATGATCATTATTATGTTTATTATGGTGCTCATTAGTATATTAATGATTATAATTATGCCGGTTACAACAATTATGATCATGAGGTTATGATAATTGTGATAATTTATTTGGATGAAATTTTTATTTTTGAGATCTCTAGCATGGATCTTATGCTTTCTTCCACTTAAAAAGAAATGATTTTCTAGTACATTCTGTAAAAACCTGAGAGCTGGAAGGCAATTTGAATAAAGCCACGTGAGAAGCGGCATAAGTTTTTCCATATCCGATTACTGACTTGAGTGTCGGAGAGTTCACGCTGGAAATACTTTCGCCACCTCTGACCATCTTCTGTGGTTTTAGGTGATTAACAAAAATCTGCTAGCAGTTGCAGGCATCCGTGGCTATTGGCAAGCCGCTACCCCAAAAAACAAATATAATGATAATGCTAAAGCCAGGAGTTCTACTCGAAATAATAGCGATTAGAAATCAACATCAACATTTGGCACCGTCTGTAGGGATGGTACAAAAAGCCATTTCTCAAATTTTTATCGGGCCAAGGGAAAGGGTGAATATTATCATGCACGAATATGTGAACTTACTTTAATAAGGAAACCAATAAGACTAGATAGAATGTTACCTATGAAGATTCCAATTTATTTATCTTTTTAAGTATATTGTTATTAAAATTTAAATTGCAATTACAATGATTATTCCTTTATCCAAAGGATGATGCTTAGAAATTATTCAGTAACATGCATGATATCTTGTTGAAATTGAATATTAACACATGGAATTCATTAATAATATTTCCTTATGAAATTAATTTATTGTTACATATTTTATTTATAATTCATTGAGTAAGATTACATAGTATTACATTTACAAATAAATTTATTTTATATATGCTCACAATATGCTTGGCATAATGTCTTAAACAAATGATAGTTCAGCTTTATTCTGTCTCTTTAGATTTTGTACAATTATTATCTTGTTGGCATATTCATATTCCTTGATTAATTATTCTCATTTCATTGGACTATGGAAGTAAAGTCAGCCCAAAGAATAATTGATTTGTTGTATTATTAGTGTTCAAGTTCTTAAATAAAGATTACTCATAAACGTATTTATTGATAAACATAAAAGAATCCATGGATAATTGGTTTCTTCAATATATTTTTTGGCTGGTTTTATAACCTATTATGCAGCATTAGCTTGTTGTCGTGAGGAATATCCAGGGAAAGGATTCCGAACAATTTTGCTATGAAATTCAGTTCACTACAAGTTGATACAAAATTCTCAAAATTCAAGCAAGGTACACTTGTTCTTTAACTTCAACTTTATATTTACCTTTATATATATTATTGACTTAATATATCTGCTGGGTTGGGTTTTGATTCGCCATCATTAGCCATTCTATGGTATTAAGAGTATATGTTATAGCACATATAAAGTTCTATATTATCCTAGCACCGTATTTCTTTTGATATAATGGTATCATTTTGTAGTTGACTACGAAGAATGTTCAAAGGCAAGCAAAAGATCTGAAGCCTCAAAACCTACTCGAGATGAGGAAAATGTCAGAGTTTGTCAAATCCAACTCGACTAGATGAGGTTAAGTAAACAAGTTGAATATGAAAATACTCTAAGGCAAATAAAAAAGGCTTGAACTCTCAAACCTAATCAAGGTGAGACAAAAGTAAAAAATTTGTCAAAGTTAATTCAAGCAGATTAAGTTCTAAGAATAAGCTAAGGCCAGAAGTTTAAAAGCCTACTCGAGGCGAGATAAAGAACTAAGCAAAGCCCTACAAGGCTTGAGTAAATTAAGCTCTAAAAACATGTTAAGGGTAGAAGTCTCAAAGCCTGCTTAAGGCGAGACGAATAGCTAAATTTAGTCAGAATAAGGCTCGACCAGATTAAGCTCTAAAAACATGTTAAGTCCATAAGTCTCAAAGTCTGCTCGAGGCAAGACAAAGAGCCAAGAAAAGTTAGAGTTTGCTCGAGCAAAATAAGCTCCCAAAATAAGCTAAGGCCAGAAGTCTCAAAGCCTGCTCGAAGCGAGACAAAGAGCCAAGTGAAACCATGATCAATTTGAGCACGTTAAGCTCTAAAAGTTGTTTAGAAGTCTCAAAACGTACTTGAGGTGAGACATAGAGCCAAATTCAACCAGAATGGGTCGAGTAAATTAAGCTCTAAGAAAATGTATGAAATCTCAAAGCCTAATCAAGGCAAGACAAAAGTAGAATTTGCTAATCTCGCTTGATTAGATTAAATTGAGAAGACAATCAATTGTGAATAAATTTTGAACTAATTTACCTTGAGGTCACTTTAAACTTTATATAGTTTCGAATACTAATTCATTAAAACTCTCAACACTGAAACTAGCGAACTGGTGTTTGAGGGAGAAATCATAGTGACCTCGAGCAGATTACTATAACCAGATAGTTATTTGATGAGTTCAAACAGAACACCTAGACCAGGTGAACAGATCATCTGAAACAAATTATCCCGACCAGGTGAACAAATTATCTGGAACAGAACATCTCAACTAGGTGAACAAATCATCTGGAGCAGATTATCTCGACCAGGTGAACAGATCATCTGGAGCAGATCACGTCGACCAGGTGAGCAGATCATTTAGAGCAGATGATTGCACGGTAACTTTGAGTAGAACACTTCGACTAGGGGGTAATTCTAATTACTTCGACCAGATACATACAATAAATAATAATTATTATGATAAATGATATTATGGTTATTTTTTAAGTAATCATTATTATGTTCATTATGGTACTCATTAGTACATTAATGGTTATAATTATGGGGGGTACAACAATTATAATAATGGGGGGTTATGATAATTATGATTATTTTTTTTAAATAATCTCTATAAATATTTTTATAGTGGCTCGAACCCTTACTCTCAACATTATGAGTGCAATAGCTCTCCCATTAGGATATAAGCCCATTAGTTATAATTATGATTATTTATTTGGATGAAATTTTTATTTTTAGGATCTCCGACATGGGTTTTATGCTCTCTTCCACTTAAAAAGAAATGATTTTTTAGTACATTCTGTAAAAGCTGAGAGCTGAAAAGCAATTTGAATGAAACCGCGTGAGAAGCGGCATAAGTTTTTTTCATACCCGATTACTAACTTGAGCATCGGAGAGTTCACGCTGAAAAAACTTCCAGCGCCTCTAACCATCTTCTATGATTTTAAGTGATTAAAGAAAATCTACTAGCAGTTACAAACATCCGTAATGATTAGTAAGCCGCTTCCCCGAAAAATAAATATAATGATAATACTAAAGTCAGATGATATGCTCAAAATAAATCGGCATCAACACTGAGTAGTACAGAGTGGCAATAATCGTGAAGGCATTACATTTTTCTAGTGTAAATTAATCTTCTAGGAGTTTTAACCATTCTGATTCAATCTCCAAGCAACTTCGCTGAACAAAAATGTCGCAGCCTGAAATGATGGGCGCCACCCCAATCGATAAGCATCTGAGGGTCCTGAAATACTTGTTTCAGGATTGTGTGCAATAAATTTCTTTGCCTCGTGGATGCGAAATGCCACATTGCTGGTAAACGGGAACCACTCGGGCGGAACAGTGAAGTCCTCAAACTTTCTTCGCGGATCATCACCGATGATCAAGGACGACGGTGATGGTCCAAGGAAACATGTCGACCATGCGTTGAATATGGAGAAGAAAGCTCGACAAATTCCGAGCTTAGCTGAATTGGTGGTACTCAATAATGAGCAAAGTCGTAAAAATCCCTAACGGGACATGAAGCTTCAAGGAACTGACCCAAATGTTCTTGGAGACCATCAAATACCTTTTTGAGGTGAAGGACCTTGTCCTGGGGAATATCAGTGGTGGCTTCAGCATTTTCTGGGAGATTTTCATCATGAGGCAAGCTCAACTTCAGAAAGTTTATCAAAGGAGCTAGTTTTTCTGGAATTTTTGGGATACGATCAATGTTTCTTTTGCTGGATATAAAGGAAATTTTGTGACCCTTTTGAGCTATGAGCATGGCTAGCTCAAGGTATGGGATCAGATGGCCAAAGGCTAGCCATGGAATAATGGCTATGTGAAGCTCAGTTTCAACGCATTGATCTACTCGTCAAATGAATTTTAAAGTGATATAGTCTCACACGAAAACAACCACGTTATATTATATGGAAATATAGATGCCCAAATCTCTGCCAAATCTTAAATATATATTTTTTTAATAATTCATCTTATTATATACAAATATTTTAAATAAAAAATATACATATCACGTGGATTAAGTTTATTATTCGACCTTTTGATCATTAGATACAATTAAAGATTGAGATCGCTGTTGTAGTTGACATGTGATAGCTGACAAGACATTATGAGATCTGAGATTTTCAGACTGTATTATCCAACAGCTGATAATTAATCGTTTCAATTTTTCTCATTAATTACCACTTTTTAATTAATATCAGTTATTTTTTAAATTATTTTTATTATAAAAAATCTAATTAAAATAAAATAATATCTATAAAATTTAACCACCTGTCACCTCCATCGTCATTGCCTTAATACATCGCACCACTTTGTCGCAAAAGAATTTGCTAAGAAAGGAATTAAAAAAAAAAAAATCTCTCACTTGCATTACATGAGTTTGTTAATTAATTGCTTCCAAAAACTTCACGCAAAGGAATTTTTGACCGAATTGAATATATATCCTAAAGTTTCTAACAAAAAAGGTGCAGCAATATCATCAAATCAAGGACAGAAGATGATGGGAGCAATTGCTTCCGTTAATTTCTTATGAATAAATGAAAAACAAATATAATAACCCCGGGGTTTGTCAAAAAAAAAAAAA
Source organism: Murraya koenigii (assembly GCA_025617385.1). NCBI lineage: Eukaryota > Viridiplantae > Streptophyta > Magnoliopsida > Sapindales > Rutaceae > Murraya > Murraya koenigii. Next base: position 7,118,979 of record CM046813.1, on the reverse strand, counting down.
CACCCATTAACATAAATTAATCAAATAATGAGGGGCTTTGGTCGTTGACCACTTAGGGAGTTTGCTGGTATGGTCAATCGGCAATATGGTGCAGTGGCTTTAGCCGGAAACAGTTGTGGTGGGAGGTGGCAAGGGTTATAGAAAATTTTTATTTTTATTTTAATTATATTTTTATTTTTTAATAAATGTAATTTTAAAAATAAATAAATAAAATTAAAAAACAAAGGCCGGTAACAAATATAGAGGGGTCAAATATCACCTTTCTTTTTTATTTTTCCTAGGCTGCACATGGCAATAATGAGTTTTAAATTTAATCCAAAGGCCATTATCTTATTTAATCTAAAGGCCATCTCTTACGAGGGTAAAAGTTTATTTTGGTGGTCTTTATATTTTTAATTATATTAAAGTTTGGCTTAATAATATATCTGCACTAACTCTATTAAATTACATGATTTCATAGTATGTTTGCACAAAAAAAGTTAAGGGTGCCTATATGAGAATAGCGTGTCTGCACAATAAAAAAAAGGTGTGCTTGCATCTAAGAAATATGTGTGTGTGTGTGTAGTTTTTCTTTAATACGCGTATCCACACCTTTTTAAAATACAAGTTTGCTATTAGAAATTCTTAAATGCGGACACCCTTATTTCCTTTATACAGATATACTATTAAACCATATGGTTTAATAAAGTTAGTATTTAATTCACTATAAACTCATGTGGTTTAACAATGTATCTGTATGAAAAAAAAAAGGCCCAACAAGTATATATATGTGTATGTGTATAAAAATTTTGTGTGTGTATAAAAATTCTCAGAGGTGTTGATACTCTCATCTTTTTTAATGCAGACACGTTATTAAGTATTATGGTTTAATAGTATATCTACACTAACATTATTGAACCACATGAGTAAATAAAGTGTCTTCATGGAAAAAAAAATTGAGGGAGCCACATTATAGAAATACTATATATATAATCATTTTCAAGTGTAGGCGTTCTTATTTTTTTAATGTAGATATATTGTTAAACTATGCGATTTAATGGTAATTTTTTAATGCATTATAAAACTGTATAGTTTTAATAACGTGTCTGCACTAATTCTATTAAGCTGTATGATTTAACAGCGTGTCCATATTAAAAAATAGAAAGAGATACCCGTATAAGAAAAGGAATATGTATATATATATATGCAAGCATTTTAATTTTTTTTAATGCAATCATGTTATTAGACCATATAGTTTAATAGAGTCAATATTCAATTCACTATAAAGGCATGTGGTTTAATAGTGTATTTGTATTAAAAACATTGAAAGTGCTCATATAATTTAATAGTATGTCTATATTAAAAAAAAATTAGAGCTCCGGCATGAGAAAGTTAAATACACACACATAGACATAGTTCCCTTCTACTAAGGTTTTCTTACTTTAATATAGAGGGGACAAGATAAAAGATAAAAAATATAATTTCAAGACACTGCATGATAAAAGGTACACTCCATCGAAATATATATATTTTTTGTCTTTTAACTTATCATATATATATGTGTATATATATATATATATATATATATATATACCCTCATTTTTTTTCATGTAAACACTTTATTAAGTTATATGATTTAATAGAATTAATATTTAATTCACTATAAAGTCATATAGTTAAATAGTGTGTCTACCTTATCTTTTTATTAAAGTTCAAAAAATTATTAATCTATGCGATTTAATAATATAATAAAATATAATATTAAATTATATGACTTAATAACTTTCACAAACTTTAATAAAATTTATAATTTTATTTTTTTAACTCATCCTTAATTTTAATATGATCAGGAATCCTTAATTAAAATATTTATAATAATAATAATAATTCGTTAATAAAACATTCTTATTTTAATAAAGTATGAGTTCCATACTTTAACAGAGTGCGGGAAAGCTACTACACCAACTAGAAACAACGGGCCTGCTATGTCATTTTGGCTCTTTTTTTCCCAAAATAAAAAATAGATTTTACAATTAACATAATACAAGTATTTTAAAGAATTCAAAAAGTAGCCAAAAATTCTTGATCTTCGTAGCTTGCGCCAACAATTCTTATCTTCACAACTTGGGCCAAAAATTCTTGTCTTCACAGTCTGCATATGAATTCAAAATAAAAATATAATTCTATTTTGATCTTAGTAAAAAAAAAAAACTAACGACTCTTTAAATATATCCTAAGAAAGTGGCTACATAAGTAATTCAAATTTAATAAATACAATTAGTAATTTAAATCTAACAACTTAGAAAATATTTCTCAAATAACATAATCCAAGTTTAAGCAAGTGGACTCAAGTTTCAACTACTTTGATAGGGAAGCAAGCCTTAACAACAACAAAGTTCTTTCAGGAATAGAATAGAAGTGAAAAAAATTCAACAGAAAAGAATAAAGCAGAGGCTGCTGCATACGCATGATGAGTAGTTGACAAAAAAAAGTTGGATAATTTACAGCAAAACAAAATAGAAATAGAGAAACCATAATTAGTCATTTACCCCATATTATATCATTTTACCTCTAATTGATTAGAGTCCGCAATCTTGAAAGTGACTTTAGGGTAGGAAAAGCAAGCTTATCATGGAAGAGGAGGTTATGCCAAGCGCTGTCTCAGTGTCACCATATTTGGACAGCTGCTCATTTTCCCTGTATTATAGGAATATCAAACCACACAAAATGTAATTACATGGTATCAGTGTGTCATTAAGTCAAAAAATCTAAACAAGCAATATTATAGATACCTCCCTACTAAAAACACTTAAAAGCATATGGATTTATAAGGACACAATCTTCTGGTGAGCTAATGAGAAAATAGAGGAAAGATCAAGCAAGAAATCATAATATTGTCATAAATATTGCTTAATCTTTATACAAAATTAAAAACTTTTCAAGACTCTTCACCTAAGCTAAGTTTCTAACTCTTTTTCATTGAAAAACAGAGCTTTTACTTGAGCTCAATCAAACAATGATTATATTTTCTCCAACCCCGAATATTGGGAAAAAAACAACATTTTTTCAGCAACCTAATTCATCATAAACAAAATTTATATTATCAACCATACCTTGCTATCTAAGAGATAAACATGAAAATATAAGTTGGAAGGAGGCTAAAGAAAAAAAATCACCTGCAATTGCTAAGTGTTAAAAGCTGTGTGATTTCTTTGCACAATTCCTGATTAAATGTCGAGAACACTTTCAAATCATTCACTAATATATCAACTGCCTTGCCTGTAATATGAATTAAACGATCAAAGGTGAAGATTATACTCCTCCGAAATAAAGATAAAATATAGATAATTTTCATACCAATAACCATAGAGTGTATACACCCATCAAGCACTTCAAGATACTTCTGCTTCCTAATACCTTGCTATCTAAGAGATAGACATGAAAATATATTTTGCAAAGGGGTCAAAGAAAAAACTTACCTCTAATTGCTGAGTCTTGCACTACTAGAAAAATTAACTACTATAACAGAGAATATCTGTCATCCAACCCCCTTTATGATGGGGTTTCTATCTGTTATTATAGCCTGTATCACAAATTCGTGATAATTTTATCTATCACATGATCTTACGACAGTTTATATCTATCACACGTGAAAAAATATTTTAATTAAGATTTGTTTTGGTACATTTATTATTTTTTAAATAGCATATTTAAAAATATATATATTTTTAAATCTATCTCTGAACTGAAAATTAATTTCTCATTAATCAAAATGAAGTGTCTGAAATTTTCATGTACACTCGTAATGATACCAACAGAAGGCACAGAAGATTCAAATCGAAGTCTGTAAATAGTTCCATTATTATAGATCAGCTACATCTAATCCTCAAGTTTTTGGGAACCATTGCTAGCAAAGCAGGCATATTATATAATCAAAGATGTGAGAAACAGTAAAAGCAGATTTGAGAACAGCAGATCTAATTTGAAGAAGATCGGCAGCAGTAGCAGTGGAAGATTGGCAGCAGCAGCAGCTTGAATTTGAAGAAGATCGGCAACAGCAATGGCTCAAAGATTGGTAGCAGTGGCAGCTCGCAGATCGGCAGTAGCAACTGGAATAGCTTGAAGAAGATCAACGATGGCAACAGCTCTACAACGATCAACAACAGCAGCAACAACACGAAGATCAGCAGATTTGAGATAAACATGATCACCGAAAATAAACTAACTACAGTTACCTGTGCAAACAAAGCAACGCAAGGGATTTGCTGAAATAATAATCTATCTGAGTCACAAACCTAGAATGCAATTGAGGGTCCGGAGCAGGGAAAAATATAGCATGAGGTGGAATTGGTGCAACAAAAGGCACCGCCTCTGGAAGTGCAGCAGCAACATAGTACACAGGAGATGCAAACTCTGAGAATATGGCATGATATTAGAGGAAAGTCACAAATTAAAAATGTGGAATTCAAATATAATAATATTTACCAGGAAAGCCAATCGGACTGCCAAAAGGCCGCATTGGCAGGGGTGGAATAAATGGGGCAGAACTAGGTGGTGGTGGTGGTGGAGGTGGATGTGGATGTGGATGTCTTGTAAACCTTTGAACAACTTCTTGTGGCTGCACGTGGGCATCTCTGCCATTATAATTTCGGTGAGAATTCTAATCTTGATTTCCACGATCTTGATCACGCCTACTACCATAATTGTGTAGGTGAAAACCATCTCCACGAGGATGTGAGTTACCGTGAACCACGTGGATGACGATGGTCATTACTACCATGGAATTGTGAGCTAAACCCACTTTTTTGTGTATGGTCTCTGGGAGAAAGATTGTTTGAGCAATCTTCAACAACAGGACCTTAATATGCTGCTGGTGGCCGAGTATTTGAATTAAGTTAAAAATGTGTTTGATTACTGAGAAAATAAGAAGGAAAATGAAAGAGAACTACTTTTTTATTTATGTCAAGAAGAAGTTACATATACCTGAGTATGATGCTCTGTATTTATACTTGAATCAGTACATAATGAATACAAAATTCTATATTTTGCACTATTCTGGAATCTAAACACAAACAAACAACTAAAGGCTACTGAATCTGTTATAACTAACAATCTAGGTCAGCATAACCAACTCTCCAAGTCAGCATAACAAATTACAAACTCTCAGCAAATGAGTTAAGTTGTAGTCTAAACCACCGAGCTTACTGTGTTCTTCAATCATGCCTCTATCAGTATCAACATTATTACATATTCTAACATCGCCTCTCAAGAAACCAGACTATTACCTAAGAACACAGTATACCCAGCCACTTATTTTCTGTCATCTCTGTCACAAGCCTAGTCTGCATCAGCAAAACAATTTAATTGTAAATCCCCATTGTGATAGAAAGCCTGCAAGCCTGCCAGTGATCAGTAGAAGGATTAGAAAGAAATTGATTTAATTTATTGATTGGAAATGCAATATCTGGTCTGGTGAGTGTTAACATATTGTAAAGCTCTAATAATGCTTCTATATTGGGAATGACTGTCAATGGTAGCACCAGAATCTTTGATAAGATGATGAGAAGTAGCCATGGGTGTAGCACATGGGCTGCATTTATCCATATGATGCTTAGCCAACAAGTCTGCAATATACTTTGACTGAGATAAATGAATACCCTTCTCTGTTTTAGTAACCTGAATGCCCAAAAAATAGTTCAGCTCTCCCAAATCCTTAAGAGCAAATGTGTTGTGCAATTTAGCAATAACTTGAAGGATCATAGATGAATTAGAGCCAGTAATGATTATTTCATCAACATAGACCAGAACCAATAAAATATGGCCATCATGCCATTTTTAGAATAAAGAAGAGTCTGATCTGCAGTTAATAAAATACCATTGATGAACTATGGCTGTTTTGAATCTGTCAAGCCAAGCTCTTGGAGCTTGCTTTAAGCCATAAAGAGCCTTGGTAAGTTTGCAACCATGATGAGGTTTGGATGAGTCAATGAACCACTCAGGTTGGGTCATGTACACAACTTCTTCAAGGAATCCATTTGGGAATGCATTATTAACATATACTTATCTATTAACCCATCTTTGCATCACAATCATACTAAGAACAATTCTGATAGTGGAGGCTTTAATAATTGGACTGAATGTCTCATTATAATCCACTCCTTGAGTTTAAGAAAAACCCTTTGCTACAAATCTAGCCTTGTATCTAGAAATAGAACCATCATGGTTGTATTTGATCATAATACCCACTTGCTAAAGCTTAACATACAGATATTGGTTCTGTAAGAGTAGAAAGTAAGGCTGCTAAATATTTTTTTGGTTTGAATATACCAGCCTTAGACCTGGTAATCATAGAATGACCAGGTGGCTGAAATAAAGGCAGTGTATGAGATGGTAAAGAGGGAGATGATGAATTTAGGTTATTATTTGAGGGAGATAATGAAGTTGAAGGAAATGAATCAGGTAAAACAGTTGGAGAAGAAGCAAAAGGTACCTGTGAAGTAGAAGAATTTGGGAAATCACTTACTTGAGAAGGTGCTGAGAAGGCTTGAATCATTGAATGAGAAGCAGCATCATTTGAACTATCAGATGAAGGAATTTGGAAAGAACAAGACTCTTGTACTGAGAAGAAATCAACACCACATTGATAAGGAAAAGGGTGTTCATCAAATACAACATGATTAGATATATACACCTTTCCAGAAGAATGTAAGCACTGATAACCCTTATGATGAAGGGTACAATTAATAAAAATACATCGTCCTGTTCTGAATTCAAACTTGTATTTGTTGTATGGTCTAAGATAAGGAAAACAAGAACATCTAAAAACTCTTGAGTATGTTATAATCAGGCTGTTGATGAAAGAGTTTGAAATAAGATGTCTTCCGATTGTTAAGAACAGGTGTAGGTAGTCTATTAATAAGATAGATAGCAGTTTGAAAAGCATTCCACCAGAAAAATAAGGGAAGCTTAGCTTGAGCTAACAATGTAAGACCAGTATCAACAATATGTTTATGCTTCCTTTCAATTCTACCATTTTGATGATGAATGTGAGGATATGGACGTCTAAAGTGTATCCCAGAGGATAAGAGCAATGAAGAGAATGACCTGAACTCCCCTACCCTATCTGATTCAACTGTTTTGATCTTTTTATGCAAATGTTGTTCTATGAATGTCAAAAGACAGAAAGAGCATCAGATTTTGCTGTTAAAGGAAAAATCCAAGTAAATCTTGTATAATCATCTAAGATGGATAGGAAATAAGATTACCATTGTGTAGATAAGGTAGAAGATGGTCCCCAAAGGTTTGCATACAGAAGTTGTAATGATTCAGTAATTTTGGTTTCAACAGAATTAAAATGCTGAAGATGATTTTTGCTATATTGGCAAGAATTACAAAAACTGACTTTATGAGTTTCATTGATGTCAGCAAACTGATTACATGACTTCAATACACTTTTAAGGGCATGAATGGCTGGATGACCAAGTATTTTATGAAGTAAATCTACATATACTGACATTGGAGAGACTGTCATAGCAGTTGGAGTACAAACACTTTTATTCAAAACAGACAAATGATTAATAGAATCAGAGCAACTTGACACAGAAGAGCTAGGCAAATAAGCAAAAAGAGAGACAGGGGGATTGAAGGTTTTGAAAGAAACAAAGCTGCAAATTCATTATCTTGATGTCGAGAGAGTGAATGAACTGCTTGAACTTGATACAAGCCTTGCTTAGCAATCCCTTTTAAGTAAGATAATCCCTGTATTCTTGGCCTTAATATAACATGTATTGTCAACAAATTCAACAACATCATTTTTATCAGTGAGTAATTTAGAAAAACTTAATAGGTTTTTGGTTATATGAGCAATATGTAAGACATGATGGAACATAATGAAATCATTAGGTAAAAGAATAGCAAGCTTAACAGATCCAACATGAGCAATTTGCAAGCCATTACCATCGCAAACAAGCAACTGTTCAGAGTTATTATAAGGCTGTATATTAAGTAATACCTGAGTTATTAGTGACATGAGCAGAGGCTCCACTGTCAATATACCAGAGAGGATCTTCTACAGCTTCTGCAGAGGAAGGTATAGGAGTTGAAGGAATGAAAAGCTTAACTGTATTATCAAATGGACCACTATAACAATTGAATGCTGCTAAATTATAACTTGAAGAACCAGCACCCTGAGGTAAGAAATTTGGACTTGCAATAGGAATTTGTTCTGGATACACCATGTTTCCCTGATAACCATAACCTCTCAGATTATATTGTCCATTAAATCCTTTGCTATAACCAGGAAAATAAGGTCTTGCCACAAAACCTCTACTAGAACCAAAATTAGGTCTAAAGTTTCCTCTTACAACCTCTGCTATAGTTCCTTTGAGGTACAAAAGCAGGATTAAACCTGTTCTTACACTTATTTGCTAACAAATCTGACAGATAATTGGATCAGTATTATTGTTTGGACTTGAATTAGGCATATCTCTCTGATTTCCAGAACCACTCCTAAATATTCCTTGATTTTTTTTAGCAAAGTTTGCAGTTAAATTGTGCAACACGTCAGTATTCAACTTGCTTCTTTTCTGTTCAACTCTCATTTCATGACTTAAGAGTAAGGCATACAAATCATCAAGACTCAGACTTTCACTTCTGGTCAATAAACTTGTAACAAGAGATTCATATTCCTGAGTATCTAATCCAATCAAAATATGAGTAACAAGATCAGCATGTCCAACAGGTTTACCAGCAATAGCAAGTGTATCAGCCAATCTCTTCATCTTAGCAAAATATGCACCAGTTTGTAACTGCATCTTAATAGGCATTATACAAGCTTGAGTTTGAGAAACAAACATACGTGTTAAGCAATCCCACAGCTCTTGAGATGAAGCACAGTGAATCACAGAGTAGAGCAAAGTTTCTTGAATTGAAGATAGCATCCAGCTGAGAAGAAGCTGATCTGTTCTGATCCAAATAGAAAACACAGAATTATCAATTCTTGATACAGATCCAGTACTAGATGAGCCAGCAGCACTTGGATCTTAAATAAGATATTGATCTGGACACTTATTTGCACCAGTGATGAATCCTGCAAGGCCATTACCTTTGATCGATGTCAACACCCGAATTCTCCACACAATAAAAATGTTTTGATCGAGCTTTACTGGTGTTACAAAGTTATATGAGGTATTTGTTTGATTAGAAGTAGCTGAAGACTCTGATACCATGTTTGAATTAAGCTAAAAATGCGTTTGATTACTGAGAAAATAAGAAGAAAAGTGAAAGAGAATTACTTTTTTATTTATTTCAAGGAGAAGTTACATATACTGAGTATGATGCTCTGTATTAAACTTGAATCAGTACATAATGAATACAAAATTCTATATTTTGGACTATTCTGGAATCTATACACACACACACACACACGACTAAAGGCTTCTGAATCTGTTATAACTAACAATCCAGATCAGCATGACCAACACTCCACGTCAGCATAACAAATAACAAACTCTCAGCAAATGAGTTAAGCTGTAGTCTAAACCACCAAGCTTACTGTGTTTTTCAATCATGCCTCTGTATCAGTATCAACATTATTACATATTCTAACACTGAGGGAGACCACCATTAGAAGATGAGTGGGAATTATTGCGTTTCATAGATCTCTGGCGAGTTGGTGCTGCATGGTTAATAGTTGAATTTGGGTTTCCATTATTACTATCTTGTTTATGTGATGAATTAATGGTTCCAGTACCTTGTGGTTCACATATAGCAATATAAATCAAAACTAACATATAGGAAAAACCTTAAAACCCATTATAAAATGTTAAGACTATAAATTATCGGTTAAAGAACCCTCCGCTTGGAAGCTGAGAAATTAAGGAAAAATATTGAACAATTCAAGAATGTCTTATAAACTTGTCTTCTATTCTTTAGTCCCACCAAACAAGAACTTGTTTGGCAAGTTCATAAAAGTGTCACGAGTAACAAAAATATTTTCCTCTTAAAACTTTCTTAGCAAACAAACACTCTTGCACATAAATATTTTTGGCCTACGTCAACTGAGCTGAATGAAAAGCTAAAGACTTAATTTGATATAGTCTTTTATATCCGAAGAAATTATATATTGCAAGATCCAGCACTGGAAAATTTATTTAAGATTATTTAATACTAAAAGTTCAACTTTCTTGATCAAATGTTGCTTAGCCCGGTATAATTTTTTATTTTTTAAATGAAAAAAGAAATATTTATAGAACAAAATTGAAATAAACTGTAAAAATTCAGTAATCACTACGCTTTCTCAGCAACGAAACAGAGAAACCAAACCTAGAAAACTGATGATGATCTATCAACTAAACCTTTTAAGGAATCCAAAGATTGACTTTATTGAAGAAGAAGATCCTCTGGTAGTCGCTGACAAAGCTGGCCACGAGTGGGCCCCCCTCATCGGCCCTACTTCCTCAGCTCCATTTGACGGCTGCTTGTTACACGCCGGCCTCTTGCTTCCTGCATCGCCATTCCCACACACCACACCATTGTCTTCATCCGCTTCCACCAGTTCAATCACAGACGTCGATTATGAAGGCAACAACGACAAGCCAATAGAATTCCGAAATGAAGATATAGCAGCAACTCTAAATTAAAGAAGATATTTGTGCTAGCTTGAAGTTGAAGAAGGTAGCAGAGTAACAGCAGTAACCATTAAGCAAAGAAACAAAGGGAAATAGGAACAGCTAGCAAGCAAAGTGGGGACGAAAATGAAGACGAAGAGGAGATGACCTAAATTTTTATCGGCGGCTTTATTTTACTTGTGTGTGTGATAAAGTTAGGGTTTGTGTTCAACACTTAACTTTTTTTTTTTCCGGTGGTTTCAAAATACGGTGTAGTTTTATTTACAAAATGATTTACCCAAACTCATCGTTTCATCAAATTTTAAAATATTATCATGTCTATGTGATAGATAAATAAATTATCACATATTTATCATGCACTTATGATATATAAAAATTTGGTCACATTGCTATCTTACTCTTTTGATAAATAACTAATTTTTTCATATTTATCATAAAAACTCTATCATAATAACTAATTTTTCTAGTAATGTTGCCTGTAATATCAATTAAACAATCAAAGGTGACTAAGATTATACTCCTCCGAAATAAAGACAAAATATAGATAATTTCTAGACCAATAACCATAGAGTGCATATACCTGTCAAGCGCTTCAAGATATTTCTGCTACCTAATTTCAAAGAATATCTTCATAGAATATCAATTATCATCAACTTTGGTAAATTCGGATAAGTACTTCTCAACTTCACCCCAATCTCCAGCTTGAACTTCCTCCTTAAAGTACTTCATGTTGAAGAAAAACCGCAATTCTTTCTCAAGCCTACCCCAAAAGAACAAAAGTAAAAACCTTAACAAATATTGATTATCATTCAAATAAATCAGTTATGAACTTCTACACACTTACTCTCCACTATACCAAGCCTAATAAATCAGTTAAAACAAAACAAAAACTCTTCTTTAGGAAGTAGTAAATACATCCATTGTACCAGATCATCCATACAAGAATCAGAATTTTCTTATAAGTTTCATGTTGATTATGGAAGGAATTGAAAGGAAATTTGAAAAAAAAAATTACCTCTTCAAAATCAGATGGTTGTAAAGCTCAATGACAACGGTCGTAAATTACACAAAACGCTTGTAACATCATCAAGAACAAGAGCAAAACGGCAGGCAGCAAAGTTAAAAATCAATTCAAAATCACACCATTTTCTCTAAGCAACTTAGCAAATGTAAAAGCAAAACCCATAAATTACCTGCATCACAGTGAAGCCATATTTGGGGAAATCAAGATCCATCAATTTCTTCAATTAAACGCATGCCATCTTGGGATGCAATTGCTTAGCAAGTTAAGGGGACTAGTTGGGTGAAATTATTTCTAAAGAAATTATAGGAGATAAGGATTTTAGGTTTCAAAATCTAGTAGAGAGAGGACTCGGGAGAGAAGAAGACTGAGAGTTTTCAGTGATTTTAGGTTTCCATGGCGGCAGATAATTTTTCCCGCGTCCTTTTTTTTCTCTCTCTTTTGGTAGCTTTTTTATGTTACCCCTATATTAAAATTGTTTTTATAACATTTATAAAGCGCAATGGTATTAAATAATATATGTAGCACTTATAAATACGTTACTATAAAATTATTATTAAATATAACATTAAATTGTAGTATTTTTAAAGTGGTATAATATTAAAAATAAAATATAACAGTAACAATATACTATAAAGTAAATGTAAAATATAATAAAAAATAAAGTAACATCATTAAATATTTAATTGTAGTATTTTTTAATAAAGTATTACTATAAAACAACAATTGGTAATATTTAAAGAAAAATGCTACTGTGAAATACAACTATAAGTTACATTTGTTGTTGTGCGTCAAATTTTTTCAGAGCCTTTCAACTGTGCTCGACAATGCATTTGATGAGTCTGGGTCTTTTTCTCACTTGCTCTTGGAATTATGCATTGAATTAATCTTTTGAAATTAGTGCAGTGGATGTATTTTTTTTAATTTAAAATTTCATAATTGATGTTATATTATGTAGGATAGTTATGTGGGATGAATATGGTGCCTTATTGAGGTTATAACTTGAGTTATAAATATCCGTTTTTAACTTATAATATATTTTTCAAAATTTACAATGAGATAAAAATTCAAAATTGTTTATACCATTTTACCTTGTGGTCGAGTCAGAAATTATGTTCTTTTCTAATCTTTTCTCAATTTAAAGATTGTTTTCCATTTGTTCTATTTCCTTTAGGATTTTTATTTATTTTTTCTTTTAGAAATCGAATTTCGTCACTTGTTTTGATTTTTTTATTTTAATTAGAATAATTTTATTATAAAATAATATTTGAAATTGTCTATTTTAATAAATTTGCGATACCTATAATTGTTATAAAAGAGAGCCTAAAATCATAATTTTATTCATTCAGACTTTTTCATTAAATCTTTAATATTCAGAAACCTAATTTCTTCTATCAATCAACTTTTTAACGTTTATGCATCATCATTATTTATGGTTAATACAATTTGTTTTCATGATGTAGGGATGACGAATTTGGAAACAATTACGGAGTTGAAGATTTGGAAGAACTAGAAGACAATGATTTAGATGGAAATAATGAAGAAACTGATAATATTTGAGATGTGAATCCGAAAAAGTATGAGCCAAGGTTTGGGTTGTCATTTGATGTATGATTATTATAAAGGTTTTTTGGTAAAGCAACAAACTAATAACATAGGATTCGATGGGATTGTGTAAGATATGTGATATTTGCATGTTGGAGTACCAACCTAGTGTGAGAAATGGTTGTGAAGCAAAATTTGGTGGATGTCTCAATGAAGATAGAAAATGAGTTGTTCAAAGTTTAGTTCTTGAATACAACCATGGAGTGAGTTCGGACAAATCAAAGTATTTTCCACCGCATTAGTTCAAATGTAAACAAATGCCTTGATATAAATGATAAAGTAGTAATTAGAGATGCATAAAATTTTATTTCTGTTGTTATTGAAGTTGGTTGATTTGAAAAATGTCTGATTCATAGAAATAGATTTCGAAAATTATATTGATCAATTACTTGGTCGTGATATTTGTCCATCGTTTCCTTTTGATTCTTACATTTTAAGTTGTGATCCAACTTTTATATTTCATGCCTAACTAATTTTGCCGTTTTTAGAATGTATTATGGTTCTTGTTTTGTGCAAACTAGCAACTTCCATCACTCCCATTGATCTAAACTGTAGCTAGGTCAATACTCTCTCTGTGACTTTGTCACATTTTTTTTATTCAAAATTTGAGCATGCATGCATGAAGGCAAATGTTTAGGTGTGTGTTTGTTTATCAAATTTTGTAATTTCCAATTTGTTTCAGATTTCTTGGTTTCACTTCACTTCATTGCATGCATGAACTAAAAAATGTATTTGGTTTATCTGTAATATAATAACACAGCTATATAAAAATTTAATAAGTAAAAATTTTGTTTAATTCTGAGCGTATCAGAGTAGTCATGAAATTGCTCAATTTTTTAATTTTTTTTTCTTATGCCAAGAAATTTTTAATTATTTTTATCATAAGTTAGCTTTAATAAAAATTATTTGTCATTAGGCTGTGCTTCTATCCGTGATTCTATGTTCTGTTTATTGTTTTATAAATATTTTTTTTTAAACGATGTGATTCTGTTCATGTGCCGGTTTTACAATAGATTTAGTAAAGTTGATTTTGCATTAATATTGTAATGAACTGAATGTGATTGGCAGATTATTTCTTTGACTGATTCCACTATGGTTTGAAAAAATTCTATAAAAGGATGAGAAGGTGTTTGACAGAAGCTGTTTGATTGTTCAAGGCATGTTATGCTAAATTAATATATATATATATATATATATATATGATCCTAAGACTATTAATTTAATGAGATCCTACATAACAATCTTTATTAGAAAATTAAATGGCTTGGTGGGTTATCATCGGATCAAATTTCCTTATATCAGAAGCCAAACTAAAAGTTGCTGGGTTAAAAATACCTTCATAGGAACTTCGCTATACAAGCCTTTTCGTTTCTTTTAAAGAAATTAAAAGTCCTTGGCTAAGCCAGATATATTAAAAGAAGGAAAAAGAATACTACAAAAAAGAAGAGCTGGAGAACAATTAGGAGAATTCATAATTAGGAAAGCCATACTTAGTCTTGAATAATATAAAGGTTCTGTAATAGACTGGAGACTCCTAAAACCAAGTAATTATTAGGACAATGCAAACCCCAAATTGCCAATAAATTTGCTATTCTCGGTAGCCATGATAACAACGAAAGAACAATTTGGAAATTGTAGCTCGACAATTTAGCCATTCATTCTTGACGCATCCGGGAGGCTTAAAAGCAGTTGTCTTCAAGGATGATGGACCTTCGTGCTTTGGTTGCTTATATAGTCACTCTTCGATGCCGATGACCACAAGTCACGCCTGTCCATTGCCACAAGTTTGCAGAACTTTTCATGAACTTGTAAGTACTCCAAGTGGATCCTGAAGCTATGACTTTAGGGTAAGCAATGCAAGGTGATCTGTCAAGCAAAAGAACTATAAGTGTCAGGCAACAAGCGAACGTACAACATCGGAATGGCAAGGCAGCTAACTGAAATGGAATTTTGCATGTTTGAGCTTGAGGCCGGGACTACTAAATGTTATGTGTGAACGATCGTTTCGACTTCGTGTGGATGGTTTTTAAAGTAGAAAAATGTATATTAAATATTTATCCGTCGCGCACGTTAATTGACAGTTGACTGATGTCGCGCACGTTAATTATCAGTTTTCATTAATTATATCGGAACAATAATATTTAAATAGAAAAAATATGACAAAATATTAAAAAAAAAGTATAAAGCAGGCCAATTTTATCATATTAATTAAAAGGATTTTTCTAAGTTACATTACATGTAATTTACAATTCTTATAAAATTATGAAAAAATTTGTAATAATTCCGTGAAATTTACTAAATTTTATATAAGTTATATATATCTTAGCATGACTCTAATTAAAAATTTTTCAATCTACATTGTAAAACGACCTAGTTCACTAGCATTGTGATAGCTTCAATTTCTTTTATATTTTTCTTTGTATAGTGCCACAAATTATTGGTGGGTGCTGGTGGATCCCTTTTGACAATCAGTGATCCCCATTAATTAATTTTGCGTTTCTGGAAATTTGTAATTGGAAACAAATGGTGAGCAATCCACTATCTAAAAAAGAAAAGCTTTTATACACCCCCAACGGAAAATAATGGACATTAAAAACTTGAGTAGCCATTTAATTATCTATAAACCCTCCTGCCGATAAAAATCTCTCTAGCATGATATAATTTTGCTACAACATCTGACATTTGTGTTCCCGGCGATAGAGATTCCATTGAACAGAGAGCTCCAATTCTCACTACAGCAACCTAGCACTCCTCAATTCTGTCTCTTCCGTTTCCATGACTCCTAGCGTTACTCGCTCTTGCTTCTAACAGTAGTGAAGGATCAACAATTTCCGCCACTTTTTCAGGCAAAGCCCTCCTGGCAAATTCATGGAGAGTCCAGCCATCATTAAACATGTTATCAGTTGGTCTTCTTCCTGTAAACACCTCTAGCAACAAAATTCCGAAGCTGTACACATCTCCTGTCATGCACATGTCCCCGCCCATACCATACTCTGGAAAAAGGATATCCCACATTCTTTTTGTTAGTTATTAAGTACTTAGAATCATGTGTGTACAATATTATTTAAAAGAGCAAAATGTCTAATATATATAAATGAAAATAATTACCTGGGGCAATATAACCAACAGTTCCTTTTATCCCAATTGAACTTGATTGACCTTCAGGAATTGTACAAAATGAGCGGTCAGACCGAAATCTTGCTATCCCAAAGTCACTCACATGGGCAACCATGTCATGATCAAGCAAAACATTACTTGGCTTTAGATCACCGTGAATAATTGGTGGTTGGCAATGATGGTGAAGATATTCCACTGCAGAAGCCACATCAATGACTAAGTTTAGTCTTTGAATGAGACTTAAATTGCCCATTTCCATTTGATCATTGCTTTGGTGCAACCAATCCTCTAAACTTCCGCATTGCATGTATTCATAAACAAGAGCCTTGAAATCAGCCCCTTTGAAATCAATGCCTGAGCAAACAGTGATGATTTTGATGAGATTCCGATGGCCGATATTTCTTAATGCTTGACATTCAGCAACAAAACTCTTTGTTGCACCTTTTTGAATAAGGTTAATTACCTTTACAGCTACTAGCATTCCATTTTCACCTAGATTCCCCTTATACACATAGCCAAAGCTTCCCTGACCAATCATGTTTGATGATGAAAATTCATTTGTTGCTTTACTTAGTTCAACATAGGAAACCATTGGAAATTGTTGTTCCATCAACATACTTGATAATTTGAGTTTCCTTCTTCGAGCATAAACAACAATAACGCATGCTGATAAGATAATAAATGACACAAATGGAATCACAATTATGAGAATTTTAAAGTTCGGTCTTCTTGATCCACTAGAGAGACAAGCTGGTAATTGCATTTCATCTGAACCTCCACAAAGCTCTCCATTCTCAACAAGTGAAATACCTGTTTTATTCTTGAAAACTCCTTTTGTTGGTACTTTACCCTCAAAGTGATTGTAAGACAAGTTTAAATGTTGCAAGAAAGGTAGATTCTCCAGATACTCTGGAATCTCGCCAGAAAAATTGTTGCAGGAGAGATCTAGCTCATTAATGCTCTTCAAGGAATTAAGAGGAGGAGGAATGCTTCCATTAAAAGAATTGCCCTGCAGATTAAGATACTCTTAAGTTTGTACATGCACTTATAGAGTAACAGGAATTTCACCAGAAAATCGATTTCTTGATATATACAATTGAACAAGGTTCTTCAAGTTGCCCACTTCCAAAGGAACAGAACCACTAACAAGGTTATCAGACACATCTGGGAGGAGTGAAAGCGTGGTTATGCTAAGGATTTGTTGTGGCAAACCACCAGTGAGTTTATTGTTGGACACAATCAATCGCATCAAATTCTTACAATTGCCAAGGAATGAGGGGATATTTCTTTATTGAATTCTACCCAAAGGCCATTCAGTAGTGTTAGGTTACCAAGAGAGTCAGGGATGATTCCCTGCAAGTTGTTTCCAGCCAAGGCTAGAGCTTGTAGGTTTCTAAGTTCACCAATGGCACGAGGGATAGACCCTGTAATGAGTTGGTTATACTCTAAACCAAATGCATTTATATTGACAAGATTTTTTATTTTAGGAGGTATGGTGCCAGATATTTGGTTTTGTCCCAGGGCGATTATGGTTATTGTTGTTGAGAGGTTGGCCATAGAACGCGGCAACACACCTCCAAATCTATTTGTATTTAAACCAAGGTTTTCTAATTTACTACAGTTAGTGAGAAGGGTTATAAAATCAAGATCACCAATTGTCCCCGTTCCTAAATCATTTCGACCCAGATTGAGCCTAGTTAGATTCGGAAGATTATTGAAATCAATTCTCACTTTTCCACTGAAAAGGTTTTCCGAAAGGTTAAGAATTACAAGATGTGATGCATTGGAAAACGAGTGTGGGATAGAACCCGCGAGGTTGTTTTGACCAACAACTAGATTTTTCAGTTTCGTAAGCTTGAAACCTGTGTTAAGTGAAGACTTCCGTCAAATCTATTTGTGAGTAATGAAATTGTCTTAAGGGAGGATATGTTGAAAATTGAAGAAGGAAACGTACCAGAGAAATTATTTTCAGCTAAGACTAAATGGTTTAAGCTTCTTAGTTGACCAAGACTTTCAGGAATTTTCGGAATTTTCCCGCCCAATTTGTTCCCTCCAATCTCATTTTTCTGAAGAGCTGAAAGATTTCCAGTGGAATGTGCGAGCTGTCCTGTTAACTGATTGTCATCAAGGTTCAGATTTTCAAGTTTCATCCAGCAGCCAATATCTACTGGGATTTTTCCAACAAGGTTGCATCTATAGACAGAGAATTGATGAGGTTAGAGAGCAATGGGACAAATTGGATGGTATTTTACCTGAAAAAGAATTGAAATCTAATATTAGAGTTTCAAGTCTGGAAAGACTGCCAACTTCGTCGGGAATTTCACCGTAGAAGCTGTTGTTTGCCAGGTTGATGAACCTAAGAAAGCTGAGATTCCCAACATAAGGAGACAAGAAACCTCCTATGCTTTGGTTTCTCAAATCTAACTCAGTTACGTCGATGACCGCAAGTCACGCCTGTCCATTGGCACAAGTTGATAGAATTGTTCCATGAACTTGTAACTCTAAGTGGATCCTGAAACTGTGACTTTATTCTCGTATGAATGGGCGAAGCAGCTATAAGAATTAAGCAAGAACAAGCTGAAGCACCATACCAAAGTGGAGAGGCAGCTCATAGAAACGGAATTTGCATTTTTGAGCTTCAATTAATGTATGAATGACCTAATTAACCTCAATTGAAGGGCATTTAAAGGAGAAAAATGTATTAAAAAAATTTCATTTGATAGAATGAATAAAATACAGCTGGAGAAAATCTGTTAGCCGCCAATCGGTGTACGTGCGACTTGCCATAAATAATTGAGTGATATGGGTGGATTCTTTCCCATTAAATCCGTAAAGGCCTCGTTACTTTATTTGCGTTATCTAGAACCTCAATTAATGTCCCCAATTTTTTCCCTCTCAACAATATACTTAAAAGAAATTTTCTGGGTAGTATTTTCAACTGCGAGTAAGTTTTTTTTGTTTTATACGCATATATTAGACTTGCTAATCGAACGGCTCATATTTTAGCCAAACTTACTTTATAGTTTCAGTATAAAGTGTTTGGTTGGAGGACTTCCCAGCTGAAATCTTCAATTCTTTGTAATCCTGAATTTCTCTTGGTAAAAAAGAAAAATAGAATAAAAAAGATTTTGCTAAAATATTTATATTGTTTAACAAAAAGATTAGATCATTAGAGATTTTAAAGACATTACAGTTAGAATCACCATTATTTGTCAATTTTATATTTTTAATAAATTTTTATTCTTTCCTGATATTATTTTGAGGGACAAGAATTCTCTGCTGATTTAATTCATCTTATGAAACAAATTCTAACCATAAAAATAATTATGTTTAAAATAAAAATGTCTTTTAAATATATGCATTTATTAATTTGAACTTAATCCAAATTCATTTCCTTTCAAAGTTCATCCAAGAAAATAAACACAACCTTATTATTTTTATCTTCTAAAAGAAAATGTGTTTTCATTTCAAGTCAATCTTAAGAAATCACCAAGAAACTCTCAAACATCTTGGTAGAATCTTTCCTTTTTTAAGTCAAGCTCAAGATTAGCTAGACTTGCTCTAATAAACGAGTGGTAGGACTTGTTGGGAATATTAGGTATGGCTTTGCCTTAATTGACTAGACGCGAGCAGTGTGGAGTCCCTTCACAAACAATTCCCAATAGCTATCCCTTTTGTAGAAATGCTACCCCTTTGTAGAAATTAGTACTTTACCATCAAATAAACTTGTTATAGATGTTTACATCCTTGTACATGAAAGTTATAAACCAACATAAACCTTTCTTTATAATATGAACTGAACCTCCGCACAGACATTATATTACCTTATGTATACATATTGCCAATAAAACGCATTTCGGCTCTATAGCACGAAACCACCCCTTGAACCATACTCTGTACATATTTACAAAGGATAATAATATAATATCAACAACATTAGCTCAAAACACAGTTAAATCTCTGTTGGAAGATTATGATGTAGAAGCATAATTGGCCAATGATTGGGACGTAGCACCTTGACTAAGCAACAAGTTTTTCATCTCTTTGTAACCCTGGAGTTCTTCTAATGCATCAGCTGTAGTCTTTGATGCAACGAGACTCGAAGATGCAACGCTCAATGAAGCAGCACGCTGACCTGAAGGTGCCTCAGATATCTGGCTAGACTCTTGGTTGCTATTTCTCCATATCTCAGGTCTGCTGGCGTCTGATGAATTTATTGAGCTGGACAAGTCTTGACGAAGTGGTGGAGCTTTCTTTAACATACACACAAGAGCACCAACAGCAGCATCTTGGGATCTGATTGGAAACAATCCTCCAGGCTCAAGTGGTTCGCTCAAAAGTCCTTGTTGATCAAAAGATTCATGTCTGCAAGATGCACCCGTTTCCATCAGTGAAACAGAATTGAAAATCTTACATCAAGAAAACAAATTTCATGTCATCAAATTCTGATGCTAGATTTTAGGAAGAAATTAAATTCTCCATATCATAAATATTACTTCTCTGAATCCCTTTTTCCATGCACAATATGATAATTTGCCATTATTCCTTGAAATAATAAAACTACTTTTCTTCCTCCAAGCACATAAAACTATTATTAAAACCTTAATTGCCACATCACACCATAACTATCAAAATTCTTCTGCTATGGTATAACATAAATTAGTTAGTCCAATTGCGTAAACTTATAAAAGAGGAGTTAAAACATCAAATAATCCACCGTCTGTCATTTGCATTTTGGGTAATAAATGGAAAAAAAAAAATGAATCCATGCCAACAATTTATTGGTTTAATCTCATCTTGGAACACATATTTTCACAAACTCACAATTGTTAATAATAACTTACATTATTTCCAGTATTTTTTGACTTCGTAAAGCTTCTTAATTTCTCCATGGCATAACATATTCCTTCCAAACAACCAATATCCCATCCATATCATCAGTCATCACCTTCCCATGAAAATGATTTCACAATATAGACCATATATACATACTTCATCATAGTGAGCAATTACTAAGAGAAAATCTATCAAAAAATAGCAACAAATATCCACATAAGCAGAGCATCAAAAACCATGACCATAACCCTGGTTTGATTTTTCAAAACTACAGAATTCAGAATGATTCTGGGGTCAGGAAGTGAGCCTAGCATCACTTTAATAAAATCTATATTTATTATTCACTCTACACGAAGTGCATGCATCCATGTTTCACTCTTTCATTAATTTAACTAGTATAACATTTTTGAACCGGGACATCCTTAATTACTAGCAATCTAGTAAAATGAATGGCCTTTGGCCAATCAATTATTATACTAAAAAAACAAGTAGCATGGACAGATTCAACATCTTTGGCCATAGAAATTCAGTGCAGTCATAAAGATAGCACAAGTCCCAGTGAATATCCTACACCTACAACAACAATACTAATAAGGTCATTATACCACACTTACAATAGTGATAAGGTCAATACGTTGACTATTTTGGAGATATAAACACAGCACTAGCATTTATCAGTTCAGGACTTCACCATTACTCCAGGTAAAGGCCTTTAAATTACACTACTACATTTTCAAAAGCTAACATAAATAAACAAGTTTGTAACTCTTTGCTCTCCCTTATCTTCTTGTGTTATATCTCTATACTAAAACCCAGCCCCCACACACCAAAACCCCACCCCATTCTATTAGACAATTAAAAGCATAGATTTCAGATGATTCATCTCAATAACACCATAAAAAATGATAAAACAACATTGAATAGCAGCAGAGATCAAAATCTTTGTGGCATCAATGCTGTGCAAATTCCTAGAACTGTAAAGATCAAACATAATCAATGTCTAAACCCTAAATCATATAGTGAACAAATAGCCAGAATAACTTCATTTCAGGAGTAGAAATACAGCATTTATCATCGTATAGTTACAATCAGAACCAAGCTCCTTTAGAATTGTCAATGACTCAACAAACAAAAGTAAACAGTGTAATCAAATCAAGGAGTAGATGTAGAACAGTTAAAATGATCAATTCCTTGCTAACATTTCCCACATATCAATTTGCAGATTTAGCAATCATGCCTGAACAACATATCCAGAATGCCAAAAACTACAGTTTGATAATGTATCTTGTCTCTTTTATTGTTGATCTAAAGCGAACTAGATTTCTAGGAAGAAAAGGAACGTGGGAGTTCTTCCATAGAAGGTCCTTGATTCAGTTTCAAGTACATATTCTTTCAAACTTTAGTAAATTACTGATGTAAATAAAGGAAGTGTTAACTTAAGGAACAAGGTAGAAACACACACCAAAACTTTGGTGTCATCCAGAAAGGAAACAAGTAAACTGAAGATAGAATTATGTCAACGAATTTTGACACACCTGCTGCCAGGTTCTGTCACATCAACATCCTCGACATCAAATGGGCAAGGAAACTCATCATCAAATTCATCCTGGAAAGACCTGCTGGAGCTTCTAGAAAATGAGATTTGTGGTGAGCTGTGGGATGACAACTTCACCCCAGAAAACCTTCTCGAGTCATCTTTCCCAAGAGATAGTATCTACAGAAGATAAAAATAAAATGAAAAAGGATTCTATAAATGAAACAATCACATCTGACATAAAATATCACTTTGATGAGCATACATAATACCTTGTCAATTGTTGCACCAGTTTGAGTTGGACCCATACCTCTATCAATCTTAGATGAACCAGATCTTGTGATTTTAAAGGGAGGAGATGGAGACAGAGTTTGCTTGCTTGACAATACTGGGGAATTTGCAAGCTTGGTAGCAGGTAAACTGGATGGAACACATTCAGATCGAATACGACTCTTCAATGGGTGACTTCCAGGAATATAGATTGGTGGTGATGGGGATGGGGATGGTGTAAAGTTAGGAGAGGGGCAATACTCATCAAAACTCGTATTCTTCTTATGAACTAGAGATGTTTCTGGTGGATGAGGAGGCAAGCTCATTGGATGGAAACGTCGAGAACTCATGTTAGAAACTGAAGGATGAGGTTCAGAATGGGTGGGTGATGGTGAGAAAGAAACTGAAGGTGGGGATGGCTTGTAACGGTCAAAACTCCAACTATGCCGTCTTGAGAAGGGCAGAGACGACGGAGAGCCATGTGACACAGGAAGAGAGGGGAACCTCTTTAAAGGATCTGCTAATGGGCTGCCAACATAATCAGGTATAAATTGTGGTGACATAGGTGTTGATGGTTCAGAGCTAACTTCCGAGATTGATGAACGATACAACACTGAAATGCAAAGCCTACCACTTGAAGTATCGACAGGGGTGAACCCAAATCGCTGGAATTCTGCCTCTTCTTTACGAGTGAAAGGCTCGACAAAAGAAGATAATCTATGAGCTAAACTAAATGTGCGAATTTGACCAGATGAATTGAGGTCACGGAAAATCTTATATGCTGGTAAAAGCCTAACAGTCGAATACAATGACCTCAAAAGTAAGATGGATTTCTTATACACATTATGCAAAGTATTACTGCTCGATCTTCTACTCCCAGAACTAGTATCCCTCACCTTCCTACTGTCATATTGAACTACCCATCTCTCCACAATCTTTTCACTCTTAGCCTCACTCCCAAATTCCTCCTGATCTGAACTCCAACAAAATGGATACCGTTCCTTTGATGAAAAATTTCTAACAAGTTCACTTTTGGGAGAAAGATTTACTGGGTCCCAATCAACTGGCCTCTGCACTAAAATCACATCAACCACCATTGGTTCCAAATTGCTTTGGTGCCAGAAATCAAGATTCTCTAGCGCAGCAGGGCACTCACGAAGCGCTAGATTAAACCATCTATCTCTCGGCCTCACACTAGATGAAGACGAGGTCGATGATGACGGAGACGATAAACCTTGTTCACCACTAAAATTACGCGACGACATATAAGGAGACCTCGACTCAAGTATTATATGCAGACTTTTAGTATAGAATTCAGTGATAATTTGTTCCATTTTCGCTGCTTCAGAATGCATGTTATTATGAGATGATACCATATTGTAAAATTTAACCATAAATGGCACGAACCTTTTACGAGAAAACGAGATTAGAACCTGTTATAACTCTACTGAAGATCATCCCACTGCAATAAAAAAAAAATGTTCACAAGTATTAAGAAAATAACCAAAACTAATATTAACCCCTACCAATAGCAATTAACACTCCAAATCAGCAGTCATTGACACAGATACTAGAGCATAAAGATCAATCCAAATACATCAAACGAAAATTTAACAACAGGGTCTATGATTGCTTTGTATAAAATTTAGTGGGTAGTTTCTATTTTCCAATTTTGTTTAATGGGTATTTGTCAAAAGAAAACGAGGGTCTTGAGTTCACTTACCCGTCGGTAAAGCCTCGAAAAGAAAAAGATAGATGATGATGATAGTGGGGTTTTTGAATTTTGATTGGATTATCTCATTTTACACGAAGAGAAGAGAGACTGAGGGGAGGCCTCCTCCTTGTTTATCAAGGAACTCTGAGTACGTGGGGGCCATTAGCTGTGGGTGGTACGATTGATCAGCTACTGTCAATGTATTATCACCGTCTGATCTTGCCACGTCTGCGTAGGGTGATATTGTAATGGGTTCTCGTTACTCTTTTGTGGGTATGGGCCGCTCGAGGTTTCTCTATCGGCAACTTGTGGGCTTGAGGTTTCTTTATGGGCCACTAGTGGTTTTAATGTAAAAATGGGCTTCACAAGGTGAATTGCGAGACTTGAGTACCACGACTTAAAACTAATCAATTAAGCTTTTTAGGATTTGTATTTAGCAGAAAATTTTTTAAATGAATTTTTCATTTTTAAAAAAGAGTAATAATATGCTATATGCATGTAATTTTTTTTCTCTTTAATTTATCAAAAGTTTTTTTTTTCTCTTTAATTAAGCTAAAGGAGATCTAATCCACTCTCCACTTGTGTGAGTGAGTTTGAATCTTTGATCTCTTATTTTCAACAAAAGGCATTCAATTAATTGGACCCCATAATACCATGCATACAAAGCCTGCCTATAAACCAATGATGTGACTCATGATATGTCATTCATTATAAAAAATTTTATTATAAAAAGTCATTCATTACTAAACACATGACAGTTATTAACATAGTCATGTCATAATTTTAAAAACATATTATTACTTTTATAATTGTTTTAAATATATATATATATATATATATATATATATATATATATATATATATATATATATATTAGATTATGGTTAAGTAATTTGACAAGTTATGAAATCTATCATTTAATACATGAGTGACATATAATATTGAGAATCAAGTTGGAATTTAAATGTTGTGATTTCTAACATTAATGATATATAAATAAAGGGAAGATTTTTTTATCTTCCAACCTCCATCCTCAACTTAGTGAAATAAAACTGTTTAAAAATTATTCACTTGAGTCTTTGCAACTTAAGAATACTCCAAAATGTGCTCATAATTATGTCATGAATGTTTTTATTTACTTGGCCATTTTATTTGACGGCGTTCTTCATCGGAAGGTGTCAGCTATCATCAAGCTCTTTCATTGAAGGAATTTTCATCCTCAGAGTGTCTCATAATGCTTCCACGTATCCGTAGCTTTGAGAATGCTATGAACTCAAGTCTTAGACCCTCCTATCTATTTCAATCAATTACTAAAGGCAACCCAACATTAATTTTAATCATGTGAAAATAATTAATGCTTTTGAAATAACAAAACATCTCTAAATTACTCATCTATAGATAATGATCAACGTGCCATTTTGTTTTAAACGACAAGGCCAAGATCATAACTAATTAACCCTACAATGTATGTGATTAAGTTGAATTGAATGTGCAATATCACATTTGTTTAATATGAGCAAAATGACTACATATATCCGTGTGTGTGTTGGAGAGCACGAGGGACGATGACTTAGTGAAGTCCAGCCCATAAACAAGATATGGATCCAAGTAGTGACAGTTCTAGCAAAAAATAATAAATAGATAAACAAATGATCTCTTTTTTAACCTTAAGTTTTAGCCAATTCTATGTAGTTCACTATTATAATGAAAACTTTAAACAAGTAAAAAGAATGAAGCATTGAGCCCCCACTTGTTTTCCAGAGAAAACTTTTTGTTCATTAATTTATGTTATCGGAAGAATACGAAAAGGTTTACTTTAGTCTTTAATTAACATTGGTCTAGAAATAGTTTTGAATTGAAGCCATTATATGGTTGTTCAAAGATAGATTGGGATCAAATCATTAACCTTTCCAGTTATGGATTTTGTATATATATATTACTTTGAGGATCCTTGAGATAATACTGCTTTAATTATGGGCCACAAGAAGAAGCTAAAATTGATTTTGTAATCTTTTAGATTGCAGCAAAAGTGTACTAGCTACTTGCGTAGCGAACTGCTTGATTTCATTGCACAAAAAAACAAAGAGCAAATCCAAAAGAAACAGAACTTTTTATATACTGAGATTCTGTGATAGAGAGTCCTATTAATCTCAGACTGAAAATTCACAAGATTTTCATTTGATAGATTTGAGTGAGTTTAAATAATTTTATTTAATTAGTTACTCGAGTTCAAATAATGAGAGGTCGATTTTTTTTTTTTTAAAAAGAATTTTCAAAATGCAAAAAATTAGCACAAATGGAGCAACACTGGGAAATTGGGTATGGCATGCTAAATATTTAACAAAGATATATAAGACCATGCATGATGTCATCCTGATTCCGACCTTTGTACTGAGCAATTATAGAAATGTAACTGATAGCAAGTTAAAAAAGAAAAAGTACTAAAAGAATAGATCTAGATGATCAAGCATATTTTTTTTAACCATAAATGCTAATCATCGCAATTTCATACAGCAACTGAGTACATTTTAATCAATAAACCTTGAATAATTGAGTCTTACTCACAGGTTTCGACAAGTTCATTCTTCGTATTACAAATAATAAATGTGGCTTGAATGTGCTTTCAAATTAGGAAGCTTCTTGTTCTTGATTGGCTTGTGAGAAAGACACAAGTGTAATAAAATTTGGAGATATTGATGTTGATTTATAGAAAGCAACAGCCACTTATTTGCATAGCAAGTGGAAAGAAGGACCACTTGGATTAGAAAGCATTCTAATCTATATGTATATCGAAGGCTCAGTGGAGGATTCTCATAGTTTATAAAATAATATACACATATATTTTTGTATTCAAAATAAAAGCTAGCTTAATATATGCTCTAAATCGAATATAAATTAGTATTTATATCAATAAATTAAGCAATGATTATGTATTATAATACAAGTTCAAGCCTTTCTTATATATGTGTATGTATTCTGTTTATGCTGAACACCTCCAAGAAGTTCAAACAAAAGTCATTCTTAACATGTCAAGAAATTCTTTCTCATCACCTCAACTCTTCCAAGATTTTCTAGGAAAATTTCACTCAAGAAAATTACTACCACAAAATCCCCTTATCCAACAACCAATCACAGCCGCTGCTCCTTCGGATGCTATCAATAAGAACTTGGATTCAAATGTTTTGATGGTCCTCTTAGTCCTCTTATGTGCCTTATTTTGCTCACTTGGGTTAAATTTTCTCATCAGGTGTATATTAATAAGGTGCTCACGGTTGGCAGCCTCTGAATCTTATGCAAGTTCATCGACAGCATCTGTCAAGTCATCAGGAATCAAGAAAAATGCACTCAGAACTTTCCCTGTTGTAAAATACTCAGCAGATTTGAAGCTTCCAGGCTTGGACACAGAATGTGTTATATGCCTGTCAGAATTTGCACCTGGTGAACTTGTGCAGCTCCTGCCCAAATGCAACCATGGATTTCACGTTCGTTGCATCGATAAGTGGCTCAGATTACACTCTTCCTGCCCAAAATGTAGGCACTGCCTGATTGAAACTTGCGAGAAAATCATGGGGTATAGCCAGGCTAGCTCTTCAGGATCTTCAGTTCCAGTGCCGGGAACTGTAATTAGTATTATGCCATTGGAACCTGAAGGAATTTTACGCAATTATGCAGGACTCAGCTAAGTAATAATTACTTTGGGAATTCAATTCTGAAGGGTGGGCTAATCAATTAACAAGATTGAAGATGGAAAAACAAATTGGTTCTCTTGGGCTGGGCAAGAAATTTGAGCGAGGCCCCTCATGGTGATGAGAGGTAATCTGCAGCTTTTCCTTATAAATAGTACCTTAAGCCACTTGGGAATTGGAAAAGCCACGGCCACAGAGCATTGGACAATTTGCAATTTCCACTTGGCATTTCAAATACTGTTTCTGAAATAATTGATCATTCATCTAACTTAACAATGTTTTAAAAAAATTTGTTGTTAATGGTCACTTATCAGACATTCCTTAAAGAATAATTTTTGTTAGAAGAGAATCCAGAGTCCTTTCTAACCTGTCCTTTCTTATCATGCAATTATAATATTATTCATTGTTAAATCCTTTCTTATCATGCAATTATCTATAACTAGCAAGTTCTTTGGACTAATCATAAAATTTGAAGTGTCAAACAAATCTCATATTAAATCAACGGCATGACTAAAATTAATCTTCAATGAAATTTGAACAAAAACAAAGAGATTTTATCTGAAATAAATCTAGAAATGCAGCCGTAATGTTGGAGGAATGGAAAACATATTTAGGTGTCCGATCTAAAGACTAGAGTATTGAGGGACTTATCCTATATATATGCCCAAGCATATTGAATTTTCTATCTGATGTTGCATATAATTTTCTGCTTTTTAAGTGTGTTTGCACATTCTGCTTGAACATGTCAATAACCTTGATACTCTCTGCATTGAATAATAATCTACTTGTTAGTCTCGAAAAATTTATTAGAAGGTTTACCTTTTCTGTGTTTGGAGCCCTTGGTGTTGGAAATATGAGTCATTATTGGCTCTTTGAAACTCCAAAATATGAATAGTAGTAATTGGTACTATTTATGTCATTGTTCATTGGTACGACACTATTCACTCAGCAACAGTCATAAATTTGTCAAGGCATGCACGAAGCATTGTCTTTAAGACAAATTTTCACTCCTCCATAAAGACTTCCCGATACAAAAAGAACACAAATAAAGTGAATTAATCTCCAAGATTTAATGATGACACTATTATGAGGTTATATTCAAAGCACAACAGTTTAGAGCATATAAGACTTAAGATTAATTTTTGCTCTTCTAAGAAGATTCTTTATCCAAAAAAGGTACAAATAAAGCATATTGATTTTTCTGATTCAATGAAAACACTGTTATGAAGTTGCACTTTAAGCACAACAGTTTAGAAAAAAAAAAATGATGAAGAAAATATATGAGATAAAAGGAGAGGTAATAAAGGTGCATTGAAGGCTTTGTATGCCTAGTTTATATGGAGAAATCCCTGTAATCATTTTCTTAATTCAATTTTGAGTTATTAATCACATCTAAAACTTATTCAACTATAATTTTTAATTAAATCAATCATATGACTAATTTCAAATCAAATAGAAAAGTGATTGGTCTTATTTTCTTCAAATGTGAGACATTCATATTTTGAAGTACTAATAAAACTTCAACACTCCAACACTTGGTGGTGATTTCATCTTTTTGCCCATATTTAATTTTTCAATAACTTGTTGAGCTTCTTAGTTAACAAAGTAACATCATCATCATCATTTGAATTAGCAACATTGTTCTTTACTTCAGCTTCCAAAGCAATGCTCTTCTTTTTTTTTTCAGAGGATTCATCTCATAATTTACAAGTGAGTCAATTACACATCATACCTAAGTGTGTCAATATCCTTGAATTCCTCAATAACTATGACTTTAATAAGAAACCTGTCAGGTAAAACTCTCAAAATCTTTCTAACAAGTTCAATCTCAGAATATTTCTCTCCTAAAGCAAAAGCTTCATTAGAAATATCACAAAGTCTAGCATTAAACTCAGAAATTGTCTAATATTCATGCATTCTCAAATCTTCAAAGTTAGTAGTAAGAAATTGGAGCGTTACACCAATTCAGTTTCTTCATAAGTAGTTTGAAAAATTTCCCAATAGCATCTTTTGCAGAGTCACATTTTGAGATCAACCAGAATGAATGCCAGGCCATTTCATCAATTGACTTTATGAAATCGCTCATCCTCTACTTCCAAAAAGAGTAGTTACTCTCAGCAAGTAGTGGTGCTTGCGGCATAGATCCTTCTACTCTTAACATATCCATGCAAATAAAATAGATCAAATTCCCAAGAATCTCACGGTTAATGTTAGTGAGAGTCTGCTCTAATACTAATTGTAAGATCTAGTTCTATAGACATGCAAATTAAATAATTAATCAATATAATTACATAAAGCTGTAAACACATAAAGTAAAGTATAGGAGGATTTTTATATAGTTCAAAAATTCTTTCCTAAACCCTATAAAACCATACTAATTGTAAAATCCTATTTGTAGATTGTAAGACAAAATCTTATGTACATAAGGTGCATTTGGCAGCTTGCGTTACACTATATTGTATTGCATTAAAATATAGTTCTTGTGCAAATCTATATTTAGTTGCAATTTTTAGATGCAATTCACCATAGTGAAATGGTGGCTAATACAATGAGAGAAACATAAGATAAACTTATGAGGTCGTAGGGTTTGGGCTATATTGCATTAAAATGTTGTGAATATTTTAAATTTAATCATTTGAATTCATTACTCAATAATTTATAATAAATTTAAATTTATTAAATATTAATTTATGTTTATAGTCAAATAAGATTTAATTTAAATAAAATATAAAATATAAAATATTAATAAACCTAAATATTTAATAAATGAATGATAATACATTATTTTTTCTTTTATTACATAAATCATATTAATTATTTTACTTTAAAAGTATTTTAATTGTTTAATATTTTTTTATTCACGAAAATAGTAATTTAATGATAAATTTAAATTAAAAAATTATATTCAAAATTAGCAAATAAAAATGGATTTATAATTAAATTGAAATTTTAATATTATATTGTATTATAATATAATGTTAACTTATATTATATAAGTGTATTATATTATACTAAAATATAATATTGAATTATATATTTTATTTATATTATAATAACTAATGTATAGAAATATATTATATTATATTATGGTATAATATTTTATTATTGATAATAGTATATTATTAAATTATTTTATGTTATAAAATTAATATTATAACATTGAAATATTAGCAAATTTAAATAGTACTAATTTAATTTTAATATTAATATAAAATAATGCTGCAAAATAATATTACACCAAACATTATATTGAATTACACAACTCAAGGCAATACAACCTCATACAACAATATAATATAATACAACGTAATATAGTGCGCCAAACGCACCCATTAAGAGAATTACATAACAATGAAGACTCAATTAATGATGTTGCCATTGGCATGCCAATACATATAAACAAATATAGACTTAACAGCTTATATATACCTCCAGAAATAACAAGTACCCTATAAATCGCGAATACAATTTAATCACAAGAATAAATCATTCCAGTTCTAAACGTTCTAATTCCAGTATCGATATAAACCAATTTATACTCCACGAGTTTTATCTCCTAATACACTAATTGTATTGATTCTAAATTTTATAGAGTTGCTGTAGGAATTTTGAGGTATCGCACATAAAATTTTTTGGTGTTTCGAAATTAAAAAAAAAAATCAAATAATTTTTATTTTTCAAACATTACAAATCTGTCAAAACAGTTTCAGGATTGAAGAATAACAAATCGAAAATTCGTAAGTAATGTTCTAATCTTGAAATACTAAATAATTTTAAGATATGGAAAGGACATGTATAGAAATTATTGTGTAAATTTTCATTTATGTTTTTCTAAGATCGTTTGTCCATTGAAAATAATTTGAAACTCATACCTGGTGCAGAAATCAACAGTTTTTCTATCTTAAAATGTCTATTTCGAAAATTCATTAAAATAGAATACTCAAAAGAATTGTAGTGAAACAAAATTCCTTTTGGAGTTTATTGTCTCTAGTTTTGTTGACTAAAAGTTTTAGATCTGATAACTATGTTTAAAATTCCGTTTCATGTGCACGAGTCGTCTAATGGAAAATTGGGCACGGCATGAAAAATTCTAATCTTTATATGTCAAAGGCTTAGTGGAGGATCCTAATTCATAGTTGATAAAATATACACATTGTTTTATTTAAAACAAAAGCTGGCTTAATTAGCTCTGAATTGAATGTATCAATTAGTATTTATCATTAATCAATGATTATATATAGGTATACGCATAGTATCTATACTTACAAAACTCTATTCATTCTTCTTAAATCCAAGTGTTAAAGGGGCTGTTAATCTTTCCTCATATATACGTATACTTATTCCTTTTATGCTAAACACCTCCAAGAAATTCAAAATAAAGTCTCCGAAATTACTCTGTATGCTCTTCTCGTATATACATTGTATGCTATATTTAGAGCTAGATATAAGAACGACACATATGAGCAAATGTTTTCTATTATTCCAACATTATGCCAACGATTACATCACAGCCTATATATTTATACAACATTATGCCAAGGCAGTGTCAGTGCCGCATTTTATCAAACAGCTTGCTGTTTCTATCAAACACCTTATTTTAACTCATCCACTGTATATTCTTCCAAGATTTGTACCTGGTGACTTGTGCATCTCCAGACCAAATGCAACCGTGGATTTAATGTTTGCTGCATCGATAAGAACGATAAGTGGCTGACATCACATCTTTGTGCCCGAAATGATGCCACTGCCTGATTGAAACTGTGAGGTACATTATTTACAGAGTTTACGTCTCACGGTAAGTTT
Organism: Murraya koenigii; assembly: GCA_025617385.1. Classification (NCBI taxonomy): domain Eukaryota; kingdom Viridiplantae; phylum Streptophyta; class Magnoliopsida; order Sapindales; family Rutaceae; genus Murraya; species Murraya koenigii. The sequence continues at coordinate 7,085,786 of CM046813.1, read as the reverse complement.
AGTTAAATTGAAATGTTATTTATTGCGTTTCTTGTAATAAAAATTAATTTATTATTTTTTTTAATCTAGTGTCATTAAAATTATTATAAATATTTGTTTTCTCATTTAATTAGATATCTAATTTAGGAAGTATATTAATAGCGAGATTGACGTATATAATTTATATAGTGCAATAAGTTGGTTCAAACAAGAATTTATTAAATGCTTTAGATATTTCTTGAAAGACAACTGAATCAAGAATATCATATTTATTCTTATTCAGATTCATATGAATTAGAAGGGGAAAGAAACTCTTATTTGGGAAGAATCCAAGTCATTTATGAATTATAATTTTGTGAAACCCTAGTGCTTATATAAAAAAAAGTATCTCACAATTGAAGGGTACATAACACTGAGCATAAAGCTGAAAAGCATAATTCAACCTTCTTCCTAGACCAGATTTAGCGCATGATATTGTGTTGATTTATTTTCATCATTCAAGTCTTGTAACAATATTATTTCTTTTCATCTCTGTGAAGAGTTTATGTGAATTTTAGATCACTGAACATTAAAAAAAATGATATTGATAACTTTGCGAAATATCTTGAGGATTGTGGATTAACATTTATTTAAGAGAAGTAAATTCAGTCTAAGATTGAGTAAGTTGTATGGTGATAAACTGTAAGTTAGAGTCTTAAGTTTGGTAAATGCATAGGTTGTAACATCTCAACTTAGTGAATTGCTTTTCATCTGGGCGTGGCTTTGTAAATGTAGGATTAATTAATTTGAACCACTTAAAAATATCTATGTCATTTAATTTCTACAAATTGTGTTATTTTAGATGTGGATGAACAGTATACGTGAACAGTAACTATGAGCAGTACTCTTAAACGATAATTATGAACAATAATGATAAACAGTATTTTCAAAAAATTAATTTAGTTTAATTAATTATGTGTTTTAATATAATTAGATTAATTAAATTGGAGATTTTGTCTACATTTACTTATAATATATCTAAATTCCTTTCAATTGATATTAAAAAAGGACACACTAACCGTTTATTTAGTGAGAATCTTGCAACCTAGATATATTTTGTAGATATGAATTTGCAAAAAGAAAGAGGTTGTTTGACTCATCCACCTGTACTTGATGGGACAAATTATGCTTATTAGAAGCAAATTATAAAAATTTATCTAATAGTTATTGATGAAAGAGTTTGACAATGCGTACTTACTTAGTATACTGCACCCATCCAAACTGATGAAGATGGTATAGAATCTCTAAAACCAATTAAAAAATGTTCTAATGACAAGCTTGACGCGTTTGGATATAATACAAAAGGACTTAATGCTATAGTCGCTGGAGCTGATGTATTTCAGCATCAACTAATTTCTACATGTAAGATATCTAGAATTGTTTGGGATATACTATAAAGTGCTTTTGCATGTGACAATATAGTAAAATGTTCTAAACATCAAAAACTTACATTGGATTTTGAGAACTGTAAAATGCATGAGCTTGAAACCATATCTGAATTTAATTTTATAATCGTTTCTATAGTTAATGATTTTTTTGCTTTTGGAAAATCTATTTTTGTGGAAGAAATTGTTAGAAAAAACTTAAGATCTGTCCATCCTAGATATCATCCTAAAATTTTGGCTATTGAAGATATGCCGATATGTCCACTATGAATAGAGGTTCTTTCATAAGAAAGTTAATGGTATATGGGACTAATATTTGAATTTAAATCCTAAAAAAGAAAATAATATTGCTTTTTAGGCTGAAACACAGATTTCCGTAGCCAAACCAAGTGAGAATGATGATCCATATGTGTACATGGATATTTCTCTTGCACTTATTGAAAAGAATTTCAAAAAGATGCTAAAAAAGAAGAACTTCAACTAACCAAAAAAGACTTTTACCTCAATAACTCTAATGGATTAAAAAGGTTTTTCAAACCCTAGTTTTAAATTGTTTGATCTTAACAAGGTTAAGGGTATTTAATGTACAGAATGTAAAGGCGTAAAGCACATACAAGCACAATGTGTTAAGACTCTTATGAAAAAGAAAGTAATACAATCCACCTACAGTGATGATGATTTAAATGATATCATTGATGAAGATGACCTTGTTGGAGAACTCGTTGTCCATAATGATGTGTCAAAATATACTAATGGCAATAAACAAGAATCAACATTGGAGGTGCATCCACATCTAAAGCCTCACACAAGGACTACAATGACAAGAACAATGATTCGGATAGCGACATTAATGACATTGATATAAATGACAAGAAAATTTTCACAAAAGTTATAAGATAATGTTGGCTAAATGGGAAGAAGTCTACAATAAGAATATGACTTTAATGACTCGAGTATCCAATCTTTTGGACGATAAAGCAAAACTTGAAAGTGAGGTAATTCATTACAAGTCTTTATTTACTGATAAAGATAATCAATTGCTTGCAGTGACCACAAAATTAGAAAATAGCAAAAATTTACTCAAGATGATGGATTATGAAACTTAAAAGTTAGATAATATCTTGTTAATTGGGAAATCTTGCTCAGAGTATCATGGCCTTGGATATCAACATGGTAAAGACTCAAATTATCAAGATGTGTTTGTTAAAGCTTCTCCACTAACAGCTTCTCCCTTGGGATTTAAAATTCTATATTATAAAATGGTAAAGTTATTGCATAATCTTCACCAGTTCATCAAGGAGAGAACTGAATGTTTATTCCCACTTACCATTTTTGTCATGTTAAAGGACATATAAGACCTAATTGTTTCAAGTTAATAAAATATATGAAAATGACAGTATCATTTAATTATTCTTATGGAAAAATTTGGATGACATATAGACCTAAGGTTGATACAAATGAAAATAAACCTAGAGCCACTTGGATAAGGAAAACTAATTATAAAGCTTATGTTTTCTTTATTTAAGGTACGTATTTTTGGTACTTTGATAGTGGTTGCTCTAGACATATGATAGGTGATAGAAGTGCTTTGATCAATTATCAAAAAGTTGATGGATAGAACATCATTTAAGGTACTACAGCTACTCCATATGGATCTTATGGGACAATGTAAATTGAAAGTTTAGCTCGAAAAAGGTACGTATTTGTGTGTGTAGATGATTTCTCTAGGTATACATGGGTTGATTTAATTAAAAAAAAAAATCAAGTGCGTTTGATTTGTTTAGAAAACTACTTAAAAATAAACAAGATTGTAATATTGTTAGAATTAGGAGTGATCATGTTAAAGAATTTGAAAACTCTAGTTTTGAGGAATATTATAGTTTATATGAAATTTTACATGAATTTTTCTCACCTATTACTTTACAACAAAATGATGTTGTAGAAAGAAAAAATAAGACCTTACAGAAAATGGCTTGAGTTATGTTAAACTCGAAGAAACTTTCAAAAAGATTATGAGCAGAAGCTTTTAACATTGCTTGCTACACTATTAATTGCGTTTATCTTTGTCCAGTACTAAGAAAACTCTATATGAGTTATGGAAAGATAAGAAACCTAATTTAGGTTACTTTTATATTTTTAGGAGCACGTGCTTTATATTGAATGATCGCAAGCATCTTGATAAATTTGATTCAAAAAGTGATTAAGGTGTTTTTCTTGGATATTTTAATAATAGCAGAGTATTTCGTGTTTATAATATGAGAAACCCATTGCATTATTAAATCTGCAATTGTAGTTATTGATGATTATCAAGATTTTGTAGATTACTTATTTGAAGAAGAAATAACCAGTCTTCTAAAAACCCTAAATGTTGTTGCTCTCACAGATTAAATCATTAAAATAAAAAAATCAATCCAATGAACTATCTTTGAAAAAAAAAACATTTACAGAAAACGCAACTAAGGAAACCTTAGAAGCTACAGAGAGTGTGAAGGAGAAAGTTTTAAAGTTTCAAGTAATCATAGACTTGCATGACCCAATTAAAAAGGAACTATCATAAAGAGTTAAAAAGAATCACTCATCTAATCTTATTTTAGGTAATTTTGATGAATAAATGGTCATAAGGAAAATGTATGCAAATATGGTCAGATTTACTTGCATTATATCATTAACTAAATCTAAGAACATTAAGGAAGTCTTACTTGATGAATTTTGGATTAAAACTATGCAAGAAGAGTTATAATAATTTGAACGAAATGATGTGTGGGTGTTAGTACCTAGACCTTGTCACACTAGTATTATAGGAACCAAATGGAATTTTAAGAGCAAAAATGATGAATTTAGGAACTTAGTGAAAAATAAAACTAGTTTAGTTGCACAAGGCTACACACAAATCAAAGGTGTTCACTTTGATGAAACCTTTGCAGTGGTTGGTAGATTAGAATTCATTCATTTTCTTCTTGCTGTTGCAGGTCCAATAGGCTTTAAATTATTTCCAATATATGTTAAGCGTGCCTTTTTTAATGGCATCTTAAATGAAGAAACCTATATTGAATAACCTAAATGTTTTGAAGGCCCTAATTTCCTAAATCATGTCTTTAAGTTAAAAAAAAAAAAAAAAGCTTTGTATGGTTTAAAACAAGCTTATTAAGCTTAGTATAAAAGATTGACTAAATTTTTACTTTAAAAAAGCCATAGCCAGGGGGAATTGATAGAGCTTTATTTGGTAAGCAACTTAATCCAGAGATTTTAGTTGTTCAAATCTATGCTAGTGATATAATGTTTGGTTATACTTTCTCTAATCACGTGCAAGAATTTGTGAGTCAAATGACAAAAGAAATTGAGATAACCATAGTGGGAGAATTGATCTACTTTTTAGGTTTTGCAAGTAAAATAAATGAAGAATGAAAATTTTGCCAGTCAAAGTAAGTATGCCAAAAACTTAGTTAAAAGATTTGGTTTAGACTCGACAAAACATATGAGAACTCTTATGAGTATTAATACCAAGTTAACTATTGATGATAGTTGTTCTAGTATTGATCATAGTCTTTACAGAAGCATGATTAGCAGCTTACTTTATTTGACAAGTAGACCTGACATATGTTTCAGTGTTAATGTATGTGCTAGGTATCAAGCAAATCTAAAGGAATCACAATTAGAAGCTGTTAAATGAATCATTCGTTTTGTCAATAGAACAATTAATGACAATATCTGGTATATTAATGACATTAATTCAAAAATATTGGTATTATAGATTAGGCTGGCAATACCGACAATAGAAAAAGCACCACTAGAGGATGTTTTTATCCTAGAAGCAACTTAATGTTATGGCATAGCAAGAAATAAAATTTAATTTCTCTCTTCATGGCTGAAGCTAAATATATTGCAGGTAGAAGTTGTTGCACCTAATTACTCTAGATAAAACAAATACTTGCGAATTATGGTATGTTTCAGAATTCCTTAACTGTGTTTTGTGATAACACTAGTGCTACCAATATTTTCAAAAATCTTGTTCAATATTTTAGGACTAAGTATAATGATACTCGTCATCATTTTATTAGAGATTTAGTTGAAAGCAAGACTGTGTTTTTAGAATACATTGATACTGAAAAACAACTTGCAGATATCCTTACTAAAGCTCTAGATTCTAAATGATTTGATTTTTCAAGAAAAGCTTTGGGTGTGTGTTCTATATATGTTACACTGTTTTTGCATTTAAATTTAAGTCATGCATTTGTGCATTAAATATAAGGCATGCATTCATGTGTTTTTAATTTTAAGTCTTTGCTTTTGTGTTTCTTCTATGAAAATTTGATAAATCTTGGATTAATAAACACAAGCAATTGTTCGTGTTTTTAAAGACTTGAAAGCTTTGATTAAGTTTTGATTATAGTTATTTAACATTTTTTTAAAAGCACTTGAATGTCAATTCAGTCTTTACTTTGACTCAAGGTTTTGATATTGACATAATATTTGTTGAGAATATTTAACTTGAGTTACAACTGTTTGTCTTTATTCTTATCTTGTTATAAAACCACAAATATATATATATATGTACACACACACACACACACACATATACAGACACTATGGTCAGAAATAGCTACCTGTAACTCTTAAGAATAAAGTTATTCTTGAGTAATTTGAGTCTGCGTATCATAAATACGATAGAGGATGAACTACCATGAGAAGAAGGCTACCTTAAGAGGTAGAGTGAAAGCTCCTAACTATAAATACTCTTTTATTATAAAAAAAAAATGTGTTTGTTAAAATTGAAATGGTCAAAATTGAAGATAAAGATGATAAGGCTAGTTTGACAAACTTTGTGTTTTATATTTGAGACATCGACTATGAATATTGATGAATTTTTTAGAAAAATGTCTAAATTGAATTACTTGCACATACACAAGGTTCAATTTCTTGCATTTTTACTTATTTGAGGAAATTAGAGTCTTGATTTCTTGGATTAATGCTTGTTGTGGAACATTCCTTGGTGTATTATTTTTCACTTGTTCAAGTTTGTTATTAATTATTAAAAAGTTAAAAAAAATTTGCATGTTCATTCTCATATTCTTACATATTAGTATGATTTTAAGGTTTAAGAGTCACACATTTTTTTTAAGCAAAACCTTAGTTAGTTTTCTTCTTTTTTTTTAAGTGAATCAAATTTTTTTCCCATCACAACTGAAAAAATTACATACTTTTGGTCATAACTTTGTCTAAACAACTCCAAATTTGTTTTGTAAAATTCTTGAAAATCTTATTTAAAAATATTTCCAACAGTATATGGATTGCATTTTAATTCAATCTCATTCATTTTCATTTTAATTTTGAAGTTCACCCATCTACAATGTATCACTATTTCGATCATTATCAAGCATCTCATATAATATTTTCATTTTCCTTAATTTTACTAACTTATATGAGTTAAATTATGCGTATCTATTGTTCCTCTACGTGATTTAGAATTGATGTTGTTTTAAATTCGATCAACACTTCTTTCTTAATCATTTCCTTTTAAAAGTACAATATTTTAATCCTCTTTGAACTGTGCTATCTCATCTATATACGGAAGCCCCTAGGATCATTATTTTTAAATCAATTTTCTTGGCTTCCTCCTTGTATTTTAGACTGCTCCAGACTCTTTTTACTTGCAACCTTTTGGCAAATGAGGGGGAGATTTCATAGTCTTCAATTGCATAATGCAATAAGTTAGAGGAGTAGTATTTCAATTTTCGGGAGTGATTTTATGTTTTCTAGTTCTTAGGGAGAGTTTATCTATTTATTAATCTTGGTTTTGTGCTTAGTGAGTGTTGCCTTGCAATTCATTGATCAATAAAATAACTATTTTATTTTAATTCTTGCCTTGGTTTATTTAATGAACTAACATGCTAATTGCCAATTATTTTGGTTAGTTCTTTGTTGTTGTTTGTGCTTGTTTCAAATTCATGCTTTAGCATCAAGATTTTGTTGAAGACTTGTGTTGGATTGCTGTCCCCACAAGGATGCCAAAGGTGGAGATTGTTAGGTCCGTTATTTATATAGTTGGCATCTTATGGCACATTTAGTTAAATTGGAATGTTACTTGTTGCGTATTTTGTAATAGAAATTAATTTATCAATTTCTTAATTTAGTATAATTACAATTTATTAGTTGTTTTGTCATTGACTTAGATGTCTAATTTATGAAGTCTATTAATGGCGGGATTCTATAATTAGCGTGAGGGTTTATTTAGATCAATAAGTTGGTTTAAATGTTCTAGATATTTCTTAGGAGACAAGTAAGGCAAGAATATCAAATTTATTTATATTCGGATTCATATGAATTATAAGAGGAAAGAAACTCTTATTTGGAAAGAATCCAAATCATAAATGATTTGTGATTTTGTGAAACCATAATGGCTATATAAAGAGAATTATTTCACAATTAGAGGCTGCACAACACAGAGCATAAAACAGAGAAGCAAGGTTCGATATCCTCTCTACACTAAATTTGGCGCATGATATTGTGTTGATTTATTTTCATCATTAAAGTCTTGTAACAAAATTATTTCTTTTCAAATCTGAGGAGAGTTTATGTAGATCTTGGATCACTAGACATTCAAGAATTGAAGAATTGCTATTTATTACTTTACAAAGTGTCTTAAGGATTGTAGATCAAGAGAGATAACAATTATTCAAGAGAAGTGGATTTATTTTAAAGTTGAATAAATTGTACGGTGATAAACTGTAAGTTAGAGTTTTAAGCTTAGTAAATTCATATGTTGTAACATCTCCACTTAGTGAATTGTTTTTCATCTGGAAATGACCTCGTGGATGTATAATTAATTAATCGAACCATGTAAAATTTTTTATGTTATTTAATTTCTATAAATTATGTTTTAAAAAATTAATATTTTAGATGTGGATAAATAATACTCATAAACAGTACTTAAAAATAGTAACAAGGAACAATATTTTTAAAAAATTAATTTTATATTTTAATAAATTTAAATTAATTATATTAAAAATTTTATCTATATTTATTTATAATATGTCTAAATTTCTTTCAAAAACTTGTGAGAAAATCATGGAGGTATAGCCAACCTAAATCTTAAGGACCACAGTGGCAGGGCTGGAAACTGTTCAGTAAGTTGAGCCACCATAACCTTAAGGAAGTACAAGCAATTATGGGGACATAAGAGCTAAGTCATTACATTAAGAACCAATGCAAAGGCTGTTGGTTCTCATTAGTGCTTGGGCTTGTGCAAGAAATATGTGAATGAAGCAGCTCATGTGCCACTTGTAAATTGGGATGCCACAGCCACAGAGCACTGCACAATTTGTAACTACCACATCTTGTCCTGTTTTCTAGAATGCTACGCGATAAAGATGATGGCATTTCAAAATTCAAATACTGTTTCTGAATTCATCTAATTCAATTTTTTTTTTAAATGGTCATTTCTCATACAAATTATTGTTTTCTTGCTTGAAGAGAATTCTGGGTCTTTTCTAACCTGTCCTTTCTTATCAAGCCATTTATTTATTATTAAACAAAAACAATATTTTATTTCAATCAAATCTTGAATTGACAGCCCAATGCTCGGAGGCAAACCCTAGGACATTTAGGTGTCAAATCTAAAGATTAGTCTAGGTTTTATTCTATATACCTTCTCTTAAAATTTTTATACTAGCAACCAATATTCTCCTTAGTATATAAATGGGATTTTAAATTAAGACTTCTTATTTTATTGTCTCAATATTCTTAAAAAGATTTTACAGTGAGCTATGTATCCTAAATTTAACAAACAAGAATCCTTAATTTTCTATCGAATATCAGATATAAGTTAATACTCATCGTCTTGGCTGAAATCATCATTGATGGAGAGATGACATAGATCTCGACCATTTAATTTATTTACTCAGTACGTTAAATTTTACCACCACATTCCAATTATTATGGTCTCTCTTTATTAGTTATTAAGAGACAAGATTAATAAATTTAAGCATTCAATTTAAAAGATTAGTCCAAAAGACGGAAGTCTCCTTTATGTCAAGTTAAAAGCCCAGTCTTCTCTCTTTTTCTGGACAGAACTCAACACCCGTCATTATTTTTCATCATTGTCGTCTAATAAATAATGCCTTCCCTCACACGACACACCTCCTTGTTCTTATCCATCCCCATAATCTATATGGGTCCAAACAATTCGTTATACAGTACATACGAATTAAAGGCTCTGTCCAACATTGGCCCATCTTCGTCTTTCGACATCACAAAAGCCGAAAACTAAACTTGTAATAAATAGGAGAGGAGCAATTCGATCTCCCACTACACGTGGACATAATATTCTGTTCGAAAGAATTTTTTATATACGTTCTTACGGCACAGTAAAAATAATCTCACTTGTAGTTTTGGCCAACTTTTTTGGCCGAGAACACTTTCATATTCATCCGTTTAACATCGAAATTTGAACCAACTTCTTATGAATCCAGATAGTGTTGAGATCAACTTTTGAGCGTGTACGTATAAAAATTTATGGATTTAACTCGAGTTGAAAAATTAGCACAAAAAGAAATTGTTGGCTATAAGAAATCACTTTCTTTCCATGCCGATAATAGTTAGACTTGAGAAACAACTTAAAATATAAATTTTCTATAAGGTCGAGAAAAAGCTATTATATTTGTTAGGTTTTGATCCAACGGCTTAAACTTTTTTGAGTTAAACGACATAATATCAAAGCCACAGACAAGTGTTCCAATCCACTCATTTTTTTGCTTACATTAAAAAAAAAAAAATCTTGATATCAAATTATTGGGTCGAAATTGTTGAGCAACATTTGAACATGGTGTCGAGATGCAACCAGCTGATCATGACGACAAGCTTTCCTAAAACTAGAAATATGAAAGAGAAAGAAAAAAGTTTCTCATCATTTATCAAGAATAGTGCAACGACTCTTCCTTGAGAAATAGGTCACTTTGATTAGAAACGACAAAACTTCGACCGGTGAAGGCTATGCTACATATACATTAAAATATAATCAGCACCGAGTGGGAAAAATCAAGGACTAAAATCAAATACAATCTTGATGTACGAAAATTAAGTCATAAATCATAATTGTTTAGTTTTTTTAATTAGGATTTATTATATATATATATATATATATATATATATTATTATCAAATGTCTTTCCTTCTTTTTCATAAAGAAACATAAATTTATGAGAATTTAAATCAATAACGTATTAATATAAATAAATTTATTATTTTAATTATTATTTTTTTAATTAATTTATTCATATTATAAATTATTTTATATAAATTAATATGTATAAATTTATATAATATAAATAAATTAGTTAAAAAATAATAATAATAATTTTTTAAAATTACTTAAATTTATAATAATTTTATATAAATAAATTTTTTATATCACATTAATTTATATATATTTATTTATATAAAATAATTATAACTCTACCTTTACCTTTTATTTTAATACCTTTCGTTAATAAAATATTCAGTTTATTTCTTGAGAATTTTTCTCTCTCTTGTAAGTGCTTTCCTTCATGTGAATCAACGCGTCGCTCAAATATTTGTTTTATTGTTTGAAAGTGATAGATCAAGATTCAAATCAAATGACTGTCCCACTCTTGGATCTTATCTTCTTCCAGCAAAAAAAAAAAAAGAAAAAATAAAAGGAAGCAGGGTAAATAAGACAACTGTAAAGTCATTAACAATCAGCTTACATATATGATTAGAAGATCAATTATATTACTGAAAAAGAAATTTAACCTTCCAAATTTTCTTATTTATACCCCCCTTATACCTACTCCGCCACCTCAAGATCAAACTTACTAATTTTTCTAATCATGCCAACAAGCTCTTTCTCATCCGCCCAACCCTTCCATGATTTTCCCGGAAAATTTCAACATAGAAATTTACTTCTACAAAAATCTTATAACCAACAACCCATCACAGCTGCTGCTCCTCCTCCTTACCCTGCTAAAAGTTGCTTGCACTTCAACGTTGTGATGTTCCTCTCAGTCCTCGCATGCGCCGTAGTTTGCTCCCTTGGGTTTCATTTTATTTTCAGGTGTGTATTCTTAAGGTGCTCAAGATTTTTAGACTCTGAATCTAATGCAAACTCCTCGACCCCGTTAAGCAAGTCTTCAGGAAGTCAGACAAATGCACTTCAGAATTTTCCTGTGATAAATTACTCAACAGAGTTGAAGCTTCCAGGCTCGGACACAGAATGTGTTATATGCCTCTCAGAGTTTACGCCAGGTGAGCGTCTGCGGATGCTGCCGAGATGCAATCATGGATTTCACGTTCATTGCATCGATACGTGGCTGAGATCACATTTTTCATGCCCGAAATGTAGGCATTGCGTGACTGAAACATGCGAGGAAAGCGTCGGGTGTAGTCAGGCTAGCTCATCAGGACATTCAGCGGCCGTGCCAGAGACTGTTGTCAGTATTACGCCTTTGGAACCTGAAGGTATTATATGCAATTATGGGGGACTCAGATAAGTAATAACCTTGGGAACTCAATTTCATTCACGTGTAGTGTTCGATTCAGATCTGTGAGTTATCAATCGTTTCGATTGATTGGTGTGAAGGCACGGAAAAAGAATCTGTTCTCATGATTGTTGAGCTTGGGCTGTTCGAGATTTGTGGGACCGAAGCTGATCATGACCGACTGAGGCAATTTGCTGCTTTTTCTTAGAAAAAGCCTTGTGGAAATTGCATTTAAAATCATGTTTTAGAGCCGGTAATTCAGTTAATTCATTTTGTAACCTGTGTTACAAAATGTATAGTAAGTGTTATATTTCCAATGCATTCCCTAGGACTAATATTTTGTAGATTCCTCATGAGTCCATCAATCGCATTCCAATCCTCCACGAGATAAATATTAGGCGGAAAAAAGAAAAAAAGGTAAAATTCTTAAGAAACCATATTCTTGCAGCCTAAATATTAGGCAGGATTTTTCTTGGAGAAATACTACAGTTGTAAACTCATTAATTCTTGACAAAATTTTATTTGGCCTTTTGCATATAAGGGCCATATGTACTCCAGTCCTGAGGCGATTTTTAATTATTATTTTGATGGTTTACAAAACTTGATTTTACGTTAAACGGTCCCCAATTCGATCGTTAGTTAGTTTGATCACATATGCCTATTCTTAAGTATAGATTAGTTAATAGTTTGATCTCTTCTCTTGATGTGATCAGAAAATATCTTCTTCCAAATTTTGAACGAAATCGAAAATTTTGCCACCTCACGGCAGAATCCCTGTATAGCACCAAACTTCCTTCTCTCCTTCAAAGACGGATCAATAATCTCAACCACAACGAAAGAAAAATTATAGAAAAGACCCACAGTCTTCTTAGCAACATCGAAAAATTATGGAAGTTGACTGATAAAGAGAAGACAAGAAGCCACGCTTATGTTACGACATCACCCTATAGCAAGTAGGGATCCGTCTCTGTCTCTGTCTTTACGCGTGGCTCATCTTCAAATGCCCGAATGGCTAAATTATGCCCCTTCTTGCAGATGAGGTGAGACACGCCAAATCCAATCATTGAAGCATTTGATTCTACCTCAACTCGTTCGTTTTCTTGTTGAGAAAGTAGCTCTATTCGTAACTCCCTTCAGTATAGTATCTGACTGAAATAAATTATGAAGCAATCAGCTTATTATAATGGTTAAAATTTCCTCAAGTTAAAAATATAAGAAGGGAAGAGAAAAAGGTTTCTTAATCATTTATCAGGAATAGTCTAGCTAGTACTTTGGATCTCATAAATAAGGTCTTGCGGAATGGGTCACTTTGATTAGAAACGACAAAACTTTGGTGGAGGCTGGGCTACATATTAAAATATAATGCGGTTACGTGGACAAAAAAATCTAGGATTATAATCAAATATTAATTTTAAGATTTTGTTAAGTTGTAATTTTTGTTATTTATAATTTTTATAAAAATAATAATAATAAAATTGAAATTATAAAAATATAAAAATTAATAACATGGCAATAAAAAAATATTCTACAAGACCCTCAACTCTATTTAATTGTTGAAAGTGACAGAATAAGCTTCAAATTGACTGTCCCATGGATCTTATCTTCTACAACCCAGTAAAAAGCAGAATAAGGCAGCTATAAAGTATCAATCATATCATTGAGAAAAGGATTTTAACCGTCCAAGTATTTTTTTATATATAAATCCCTTATCTACTCTTCCACCTTATCTACTCTTCCACCTCCAAGAGTTCAAAGTTATCAAGTCTATAATCATGCCAACAGGCTCTTTCTTATCCACTAAATTCTACCAAAATTTTCTTGGAAAATTTCACTCTAGAAAATTACTACTGCAAAATCCCCATAACCAACAACCAATAACAGCTGCTTCCCCTCCTTACCCAGCTAAAAGTTGCTTGCACTTAATGTTGTGATGCTCCTCTCATTCCTCATATGCTCCTTAACTTGCTCACTTGGGTTTCATTTCCTTTTGAGTTACGTATTCATAAGGTGCTCACGATTGTTAGATTCTGAGTCTAATGAAAATTCCTCGACCACGTCAGGCAAGACCTCAGGAATCAAGAAAAAGGCTCTCAGGGATTTTCCTGTTGTAAATTACTCAACAGAGTTGAAGCTTCCAAGCTTGAACACAGAATGTGTTATTTGCCTGGTGAGCATGTGCGGATGCTGGCCAAATGCAACCATGGATTTCACGTTCACTGCATCGATAAGTGGCTGAGATCACATTCTTCATGCCCGAAATGTAGGCGTTGCCTGATTGAAACCCGCGAGAATATTGTGGGGTATAGTCAAGTTAGCTCTTCAAGACATCCCGTGCCAGTGCCAGAGACTGCTGTCAGTATTAGGCCTCTGGAACCTGATCGTATTGTACGCAATTATAGGGGACTCAACTAAGTAATTATTACATCGATAAATCAATTTTATATTTCTAGTAAAGTTCGATTAAGGGATTTCAGTTAGTCAATCGACAAGATTGAATGACGGAAAATCAGATTTTATTCCCATGATCCTGTTCGAGAAACGTGACTGCGGGGAAGTGAGGAAATCAATTTGCTGCTTGTTGACTCACTTGGAAATTGGATAGAAGGCCATACATAGCCCGCATAGCATTGGTCAATTTACGCTTTTAAGTTTCAAAGACATGTCCACTCATCGGAATTGCTTTAGGAATAGGGTATTTTCAATTTGTAAATATAATTTCAATTATGTTTAGGATTGTAATTATATTATTATAGTATTTAAGTCTCAATTGATATGATAATTTATAATTAATTTTTATATTACGTTAATTAATAATATTTATTATTATTTTTTATGAATTATTGATATTAATAATGAACTTGTGCCATAATTACAAATAAGTTATCATATTATTTGGACTTTAATTCTGCGGCTATATTTAATGCTGGTTTATTTAATGGGCATTAATATGGATGACAAACTAATGGGTAGAGCAAGGTTTTTTCAAGCTCATGTTAGGCTTAACAGGCCTAGGCCTTCTAAAAGTCCATCCAAATTTGGAGGATTGGGTCTGGGATAGATTCTTAAAGGTTTGGACTTCAATAGATTTTTAAAATTGTTTTAAAATGTAATTGGTTAATAATAAATAAATTATTATAAATAACAATAAATTAAAGAAAATAATTGACTCAAAATAAAATAATAAATAAATAAAGATGGTTATAGAATTTATTTTTTAGTATTGAATTCTAATTCAAGTATTTTCTTAATTAATCAATGCTACTTTTTGCAAAAAAAAAAAAAAAATAAGGGTACCTAAAACCTGAAGGTCTTAAATTAATTGAATTTTGAATAATTAAATTTGATAGGAAAATATGAAATAATTATAAATTGATTTATTTTTTTAATTTATCAATTTAATTCAATTATTTAAAAATATATGGAGGGCTGGATTGAGCCCAAGCTTTTATCTTTGGCCTTTGTTTAGGCCCTTTCACAGCAGGTTTCAAATTTTTTTGCCCATGTTCAAGCCCTCGTGTAGAGGGGCTTAAGACTACCAGGTTAACCCAGGTTTTTCTGTTAAGCCTAGCCGTAAGTGTTTATTTAATCTTTTTAATTTTTTTGTTTGATTTTATTTTTAATAGATTTTTTGGGGGATTAAGATATTTTGTTTTTGTCTTAAGCTCAAATTTTGGTTGTTTTGGAGTAAAGGTTAAAACCGTTTTAAAAAGTTCAATTGTCTAAAATACTCATTATATATTTTATATTCTTATTTCATTTCTTTGATAATTTTCTAAAAATCTTGTCTATTAAAGTAATTTTATAATTTTTAATAAAAAAATTATTAACAACTAAACAACTAAATTGTTTTGGTAAAAATACTATTTATAAAAGCTCTATTTGAATAAGTTTTATCTTAAAAAAAATACCAAATCCTAACATTACTCTTTATGAGGGGTAATTACTAATTTAGAAAAAAAATAATGGATAAAATAAACTTTTGTCATGCCATAAGGATCTATTCTTATAGCCAATAAATTAGTTTTCTTATCCTTTTTTTTTTGGGAGGATTCTATTGTGAAAAATTAATTCTTTAAGAAATTTCATGTGGCCATTTGTGATAGAAGGGGGATATGTACTTCAGCCTTTAACTCAATCTCCACCCCATAGTTTTTGTAAATTCACCACCATTTTCAGAAAATAATTACAAATAATATACATTACTTTTTAAAAATTTTAAATAAAGAATAAATTTGCATAAATAATTAATTAAATTTATCTTAATTTATATTTTTGTGACTTAGATTTTTTTAATGTCACATTTATTTGATTTAACATATTGAAATGGATATGAATTTTATGACAGGAGCTTAATAGAGTGATTTTTAAGCAGTTATCTTTAGTTGACTATCTAAATTCCAATCGTGTAAAAGACATAGGGCTAAAAGATTAATTTAAGTCTTATCAATTCCCGTATCTTTAAAATAGTGACATGAATTTTATGTTGATCTCTTCTAGAAAAAGCAAGAAGTTGATAATTCAAATCTTTCTTACAGCCAAAGTACCAAACTAAGAAAAGACTAGTTTAGTTTGGACTAGAATGAGACAGAAAGCATGGTAAAAATAAATAAATAATTTTACGGCAGCTACTCTCATGAATCTGTAATAGTCTGTAGAGCAATTACATTTTGTAAAATGCGAGACTCCATGTAATTGAATCCATAGTTACAAAATGTAAACGTTCGCACATGAAAATTATTATATATGTGTAAATTGATCTCATTAGTGATTACTCTAAAACTCAAAGAACCAAATATTTACCCATTCACTGCTCAATTGAAATAGCTGAGACAAAATCAAATATGACGGCTGCCATTCCGTAAATGATCAGCAGCTTGAAAGTTGAAATTCAATTAAAGTTTCCTTTTCAAATCTTCTTTTTTCCTTTTCCTCTTCCTGTATAAAACCAAGCACAAACAAAAACACACAACCAAATCAATCTCTTGATTAAATGTCCCAAACATTAAACCGTAAACACCAAACAAACCAAAAATGACACTTAAATATTCAGCTTTAGCTATAAAAATACTATTCTCATTAAGCTTTCTTTTCAGCATTTCATTTGCAAACATAAGCTTAGGCTCCACTCTTTTCGCTTCAAATTACTTGAACCAATCTTGGCCTTCACCAAACCGCACATTTTCTCTCACATTCATTCAAAAAACACCAACTTCTTACATTCCCGCCATCACTTATTCCGGCGGAGTTCCCGTCTGGACCGCCGGAAAAACCGCCGTTGACTCATCTGGGTCCTTTCAGCTTCACCCTTCCGGCACTCTCCGCCTCGTCAATGGCATCGGTGCCATCATCTGGAACTCTTCAACCGAACGTCTTAATGTCTCCTCTGCTTCTCTGGATGACTCTGGCAACTTCAAACTCTTCAGAAACGATAGCGTTTCCGCCTGGTCCTCGTTTGATAACCCCACCGATACTGTCCTCCCTTCACAGAATTTCACTTATGGAAAGATTTTGCGATATGGGTATTATTCATTTACTCTTGTTAGATCAGGGAATTTAACTTTGAGGTGGAATGATAGCATTGTTTATTATAATGAAGGCTTCAAATCAAGTTTGACTTCACCAATTCTAAGTCTGCAGCCTAATGGAATTTTGTCAATATTTGATGAGACATTGTCTAGTGCTGCAACTATTGCTTACAGTAGTGATTATGCTGAGGGTAGTGATGTATTGAGGTTCTTGAGATTAGATAGTGATGGGAATTTGAGGATTTATAGTTCTGCTAGAGGTACCGGGACTGTGACCAAAAGATGGGCAGCTATTGCTGATCAGTGTCAGGTTTACGGTTTTTGTGGGAATATGGGTATTTGTGGTTATAACTATTCAAGTTCGGATCCGGTATGTAAATGTCCAAGTCAACATTTTGAAATGATTGATGGAAATGATAGTAGGAAAGGGTGCAAGATAAAATTGGAGATCCAGAGTTGTCGGAGGAATGCTACGATGCTAGAATTGCAACACACCAAGTTCTTGACGTTTCAGCCTGAGTCAAGTTCTCAGGTTTTCTTTTTAGGAATATCCGCTTGTAGATTGAATTGTTTGGTTTCTGGTTCTTGTGCTGCATCCACCTCGTTGTCTGATGGAACAGGGTGGTGTTATTTGAAGTCACCGGGTTTTGTTAGCGGGTATCAGAATCCGGCAGTTCCTAGTACTTCATATATTAAGGTTTGTGGACCTGCATCACCAAACCCGTAATTCGAGGTGGAAATGAAGTATCTTGATGAAACGGTGTCAGAGAGTGTAAACATAGAGATCGATGGGTGTTTTATATTTAATGTAAATGTTAAGAATTATGTTGAATATTATTATTTATTTAATTTTTTGGGTCAAATAATTTCTCTAATTAATATAGTCTAATATAGCATCACAGTCAAAGTCTCAAATTAAATTTCTCAATTTATAAATTCTTTTTAATTTTGGGCTCCTGTCTTTTAGCCTCTCTGAGAGTTTCTCAGTTTATTTTTAGATTAAGTGGTTTCTCTAACATTAAAGATGAAGCGTTTCTCAATAATATTAGCCAATAAGCAAAACTTTTGACTATTTTTGGTTTCATTTTGCCTATTAATTTTGAGCATAACCTAAAACTTCCAAAGTTGTAATAATTTATTCAATGTATGATCGTGCATTTTCCTTCAAATTGAACTTGCTTAATTTGGTTATATCAGATTTATAAAGTATGTGAAATTTTCATTTTGGTCCAGGAGGCTATCTCTTCTATTTAAATTTGAGCTTTTGCATGAATAAATACACGTTATTTGGCAGTTAATAAGTAAATAAAATATAACAAAGAAATAAATTATTGATTACCATAGGGAATAATATACTAAGTTACTATTTTAAGGAAAAACTCCATGTCGTTTTACTAAACTACTCAAAACTCCCATAATATTTTAAAACACATCCAATTCTCTAAGTGTCAACTTTTTTTCTGATCTAACCATTTCACCATTGATGGTTGTTTGATTTTGGGAATATGAATTCCTTTAATTATGTAATTAATTGAATAATTTTTTAATCATAATCAATTGAAAAATTAAATTCAAAACTATAAAAAAGCAAGGGAATTATCATAATTTTTCAATTAATTCAGAAACATTTTTAGAATTAATTGAAAATTAAATGTGAAATAAGTATATATATTATATTTTTTGGAGAATAATAACTGAAGTTGTTTCAAACCACTTAATATTGATCTGGTCTAGGATAAACTTTATTAAAATCTAAGAAATCTATTAAACCGTATAATTAAATAGTGTAATATCATTTCACGGTCATTATATCATTAAACCTCACAGTTTAATAGTTTTTCTGCACTTTAATAAATTTTAGGATCGTATATATAAATTTTCTAATTCAAAATTTTAAGATACATAAAAGTCTGGAAAAAACGCATACACAATGTGGTTTATGCACTTTAAATTTTAAGCTTATTAAACCCCATAGTTTAATAGCTTTCCTTGATTTTTCTATACTTTAAAATCTTAGACCAGATAGGATTATATATATATATAGGAATTAGTGCCCATGATGGACTAGACTAACCCAAAAAAGAAAAAAAAAATCTAAAAGCTTATATTGGATAGAGTTTCATATGATTGGTGTACGTTTAATTTGGAGTCTAAGAGTTATAAAGCCTTTTAGTTGTTTTCAATTATTCTCATTAGCTTCTATATAAACACACCTATGTTATCTAAAATACGAGTGTGTGAGAGACATAAAATCTACATAGAATGTATTAGGAAATATAGAGAGTGAAAATGAGAGAAAAAGGCCGTGGGCTCTTGTAATGTGCTTTGAAAGATTTTCTTTTATTATGATTATCTTTCGACCGTAAATATGTAGTCGCATAAGAATTTTCCATAAGAATATTTTCTATCTCTATTCAAATTGATAGTGATATAATCTTGTTGTAATCCACTTTCGCATTCAAAGATTAAAAACTACACTTTTGGATCTCTCATTAATTATATGTTGAATATGAACTATATATATGTGTGTGTTCTAATTCATAATTTTAAAATGCGGGAACATCCAGGAAAGCTTTAAAGTCGTGCGGTTTAAGCACTTTAAGTTTTAAGCCTTTAAAACCCCACGGCTTTAAAGCTTTCCTAAACTTTCTGACACTTTAAAATTTTAGACTAGATTGGTATATATATATATATATATATATATGTTCTCATCAGTGATCTCTGACCATATTAAAAGTCAGAGATAAGCTAACAAAAAAAAAAAAAGACTTCAATACAGTGTATTTTATTCTGTAGTGTATTGAAATTTGTTTTTTTCTTTTAGCTCATCCCTAACTTCATACACCCAATCTATATATATATTGCATTTAATTTTTTTAATAAGTTCTGAAAAATTTTCATAATTAACTAAAAATTATGATAATTTCCTTAATTTTTACCATAATTTTAAATTTAATTTTTCAATTAATAATGATTAAAAAATTGTTCAATTAATTAGATTATTAAAGGTATTCATATTCTCAATATCAAATAACTATCAACGTTAAAATAGTATGATCGACAAAAAGGAATAATAATAATAATAATACTTAGTGGAGTTCGGATTTATTTTAAAATATCAAGGAGGTTTTAATTAGTTTAACAAAAAATAGGAGAATTTCACTCATTTTATCTAATATTTTCTAAAGAGAAAATAAAATAAAGTAAAGGGAAAAAATTTGAAAATCTTTTTATGGTCTTGATTTTATTTTTGGGTGCCTTTAAGTAAAGCACAGAGATGATACTTTCTCTTATGTTGCTTTGTTTGGTTACTCATGAGTTTTTTCTCAAAAAGATTTTCTCCGTTTACCCTTTCCCTTTTATTAAACTATGCTAGTAGTGTGCTTCATGTTGGTTGAACCAAATCTTGCATATTTGATCTAAGAACAAGTTCTTAATTTCTTATTTTTTATTTTAATAAATTAATTATAGTCACAACTATCAAAGTCAAAACCATGTTATAGTAGTGCTAACTCTATGAAATGAGAGTTATCATGACATTCTTAGGCTTAAATCAATATGACTTGGAGAGTAAATGATGTGCTTTATTGTATTTTTAATAATATTGCGCATAATTAGTTGTTCTAATTTAGTTTTAATAAATAGATCTTATTTTAAATCATTTGATGCTTTGATTTTATGTGATTTTAGATGACCAAGAATCTCAAGTTTTGTGGATGGACTGTGCTAAATCAAGATTAAATAGATGACAAAAGAAAGTGGTTAATGAAAAACTAAAGATAACTCTAGAACAGTGTAGCTGCTGTAGCATCTTTGCTGCAGCAATCTTGTGGTAGCGAGATAATTGGAATTCTGTGAGTTTTAATGGAAGATTGTAATCTATAGTTTCCAAAAACAGAAGAATCCCTACCATACGTCTCTAATAACCCTAATTTTGCATTATAAAAAGGAGCACTTATGGAAAGAAAGAGAGAGCCATCAGTAGGGAAAAAATAACAAAGAAAAACATAAATTAAGAAAAGACTTAAAGGCTGCAATACAGATCGAAAGAAAAAAAAGCAAAGTCTGAGCAGAATTTACTCTCTATTTTCTTTTTGTGTTTTTATTTCTTTATAATGATGTATTTGATGGTTGAACTTATTTTTATTATGGTTTTATTACAAATCATGAACTAAATTTCATTGTAGTTGAATGTTAAACAAGCTTAATTGTGTTTGATTGATATTTGTGTGTTGCTACAATTTTGCGTAAATATTTTATCTTGATTGAATTCATGTTAATTCCTTACTTCGGATAATCACCCATTTAGTAGATATTAAGGGAGATCCCTAAAAAGACTACTCAATAGAACTAATCAAGACAATACATAACCTTAGATTTTCCTGAGTTAAGATCTCTTGATTTGAATAGGGTCATGCTTAATATAGAATTAGTAAAGAACTAGACATAGGGCTAATTGGAATCAAAGAGTGTGTAATGCTATATCTTATGTTGGCGTGACAGCTGGTCATTGTTAGGTTATATATAAATATAAGTTATCCAACAAGCGACTGTGAGGATACATTAGGATTTTGCCTAGTGCTATAGTCAATGTTGTAGCAACAGAATGTTAGTTTGATAAATAATCAAAACCATTAAGTGTATTTAATCATTCAACTACATTTTTGTCATTGATTATATATTTGTGTTTGATTAAGGAATTTTTTTTACTTTAATTAGTTTATTGCATAATTTATTCTATTAGGTCTTTAAATTCTTTAAACCATTAATCATCTATTAATTTTTCTGCATTGCTAAAATTTCTGTAGCAAATCAGATAACATCAATCCTTATGGACATGATTGAATACTCATTAGTGTATTACTTGGTGTGTTCACTTGCGCACTGACACTAATTATTCATAGTAGCATAGATTAAACCCAAGAAGTAGTCATAAATTGTGTTCTAGAAATGAATAACTAACAAGTCGTGTCTTACCAAAATTAAATATAAAAGAACCTCAATAAATCACTACTTGATAAATTTGATTAAATAAAAGTTTTTATCAGTTTCATAAATTGATAATTAAGATAACAATTATTTAGCTTGAAAACAGGTGACCATAATCAGGCTTTCCTTGAAGCTAGATTTTGCTCCCCTTACTGTAGCCTGATGGGTGATGCAGAGTAGGATCTGGCCAAGAGATGATTGAGCTAGAAGCAAACTCGGTCAAAACTACTTTACCACATCATCCAAGAATTGAGGGATAGAATTCTATCTACAAAACTAATAATATTGTCATTCTAGATATGTAGGGAGATATGATTCTATCCACAAACCACTTTATCTTAATTTTAAGGATGGGAGATTTAAACTCGTATAAAATTAAAAAAGGATTAAAGGATAAGGGAGAATTTTAAACTCTCGAATCCTTATATAATCTAATAAAATTTGAATATTTAATTCTTATACTTCTTTTCCTCTATATTTTTTTATCTTCTCGCCTTACTATTATTTTTTCTTATTTAAAGGAGACTTTCTCCTAACTAGCTTTTTTTTTTTTCTTTTCTAACTAGCTTTTTTTTTTTTTTTCTTAGCTTTACTTTGATTCATTCTATATACAAAATTTATCCATCTGGTTATCTCGTGAAAATTCTTGATACTGACTTGAGCTTTAGAAGGTCAACGCTGGAAAAACTTCTAACACTTTTGATCATTTTCTGGTCACAGGTATACATACCAGAGTAGGATTGTGTTGCTAGAGTGATGTTTTTGGTCGCTATTTTCTACTCGGTCTATGGGAGAAAGGCAAGAAACCATCTCATCATGAAAATAATTCCAATACTGGCGTTGGAATCTAGTATGTAGCCCACATATCGACACGACCAGTTTTTAGAATCAATATTTTGGCTCTATCTATGGGGATGGTACTAAAAGCCTTTTCTTCTTGAGCTATAACTCTCTTGTGGCGACACGAAAAAAGAGCGACCATAAAAGAAACTGATCACAAGATGAATAATAGTGATGATGAATCGGAGAGAAGGAGAATCTGAGTGGATGAAAACATCATAATACGTGAAATTGCTTATGAAGCTAGAGATAGAGTGGTGAATGAAAGAATAAAAAGAATGGAGAAATTGATGGACAATTTAACAATGCTGTTGCAGGAGTTAAGGGAAGGATGTAAAAGATTTAATAAGAGGAATTCAGCCAGGAGGGTGGACATACCAGAAGGATTTACAAATACAACAACTGGACCATCAAGGATGCGTGATCTTTTATGAAATAACACAAGTCCTGCAACTGAAGTTCAAGAGAATGAGATTATCAAGGAAAGAGAATTGAGACAATGCTTATCAGGTGTTGAGAATGAATGTGACCAAGTGGCAGTGTAGGATACCGGTCGCACAGGAGAGATGGAAACTGAGATACAAAGGCTACCATGAATTATTAAGGAGATGCAAGGTTAAGAGAGGACTCACAGTTGGAGAATAATATTGGACAATGAATCTCCACTATCGTTGGAAATTATGAGCACAATAATTCCAAGGAATTTCCGTCTGTTTTTTTTAGAGAACTGACCCTCTGACACACATTAAGTGATTGAATGAGGTGATGGGACTGCAGGGATTGACGAAACTACAGAGGTTCAGAGCGTTTCATCTAATATTAGAAGGGCGAGCAAGGGACTGGTACAGAAAGTTACCTTAAGGAAGCATCCGAACCTTTGACTAGCTATGCAAGGATTTTGTTGAGTAATTTATGGTTGTTGTGACTTCTGAAGTTGGTATAATAGAAATCATCAAACTCAAGCAAGGCAAGGAGAAAACGCTTAGAGATTTTGTAAAAATATTTCATAGGGTAGTTTTGAATCTTGTCGCTGTTAATCATCTTCAAGCGCTAAGGGGACTAAAAGAGGGATTAAGAATAAGTAGACCATGGTATAACTTAAGAGCACTAGCAATCAGCGGCTTATAAGCAAGTGAAGATTGATAATTAAATTGAAGAAAAGAAAGCAGCTAGATTCATTGGCGAACAGCTACAAGAAATGAGGAGATGTGAAAGGAGAGTTCATAGAGCAAACCCACCAACTAGAAATTATAGTAGAATACCGGTGAGCAGAAATAGTGCTATAAAATCAACATCTTGTTCATGGCAGAATCCTCAGACTAGAACCTCCTCATTTCACCCAACAGAAACTAGTTGAGATCCAATCATCAGCAGAACACTCCATCAAACCTTAAATTTGATCATACCTGCTTGCCCACAACATAGTAAAAGGAAGAAATAAAACAAATTGTTTAAAGTAAGTAAAGGCTCTAAGTCTCAAAATCTACTCAAGGTGAAACTATAAGCCTAAACTTGTTAAATCTTCTCGACCATGAATAAACAAGTAGAACTATAAAAACATAAATTATTTATGAGGCAAGTTAAATTTCAAGTCTCAAAACCTGCTCAGGAGAGACAAAGACCATAAACTTACTAATTCAGCCTAACCAGAAATAAGTGCTCAAAAGATAAAATTATGAAATATTTCTAAGGCAAGTATAAGTTTCAAGTCTCAAAACCTACTTGAGGTGAGACCAGAAGCTTAAACTTATTAATTCTGTTCGATACGAATACACGAGTAGAACAATGAAAAGCAGAAATTATTTTTAAAGCAAGTTAAGATTTAAGTCTCAAAACCTGCTCAAGATTATACTAGAAGCCTAGACTTGCTAATTCTGTTCGACCATAAATAGACTAGTAGAACAATAAAAAAAAAATTATTCCTAAAGCAAGTTAAGTTTCAAGTCCTAAAACCCGCTCGAGTAAGACCAGAAGCCTAAAGCTACTATTTCTATCCAACTACGAATAAGCAAGTAGAACAATTAAAAGTAGAAATTATTTCTAAAGCAACTTAAGTTTTAAGATACTAGAAGCCTAGACTTGTTAACTCTGTTCAACCATGAATAAGTGAGCAGAACTATAAAAATAGAAATTATTTCCAAAGTAAGTTAAGTTTCAAGTCCCCAAACCTTTTTGAGGAGAGGCTAAGAAATAAAACCTGCTAACAAAACTCATCAAGACTAAGGCAGAGTTTGTAGACCTCATCAGAATTAGGCAAGAACTCCATAAACTTGCTAAGACTCATCAGGACTAGGTGAGAATAGGGATGGCAACTCAACCCGGACCCGGCCCGGACCCGGACGAACCCGGATTTTCCGGACCGAGTTTAACCCGCACCGGATTAATTTTTTTCCGGAATCCGGATGTGAAAATGGGAACCCGGATATTTCTGGGTCCGGGTCCGGGTTTAAGTGTTCCGGAAATCCGGAACCCGGACCTGGATTTATTTATTTATATATTAATTTTTTAAAAGTATTTAATATAAATATAAATATATATTTTTTTATTTTAGTCAAAAAAATTATTTTTTAAATTGTAAATAATTATTTTTTATTTTAATTTAAATAATTTTTAACAAATCCGGGTTTAAAACCCGGAATCCGAAAACCCGGATTTTTCCGGGTTAAACCCGGACCGGACCCGGATTGAAAAAACCTGGGTTTTAATCCGGATCCGGTATTGAAATTCATTATTCGGGTCCAGAACCGGAAAGTCCAAACCCGGACCCGGACCCGAAAATTGCCATCCCTATGTGAGAATCCATAGATCTGTTCAGGACTAGACAAGAACTCCATAAACCTATTAAGACTCATCAAAGATAAGTGAGAATCCGTAGACCACGTAACTAAGTGAGAACTCTATAAACCTACAAAAACTCGTCAAGAATAGGAAAGAATCCGTAGACCTCGTCAGGACTAGGTGAGAACTTTGCAAACTTATAAAATTCATCAGGATTATGTGAGAATTTATAGACCTTGTCAGGACTAAGTGAGAACTTCATAAATTTATAAAACTCATCAGGACTAGGTGAGAACCTGTAGACCTCATCAGGACCAAGCGAGAACCTTGTAAACCTGCTAAAACACATCAAGACTATATGAGAATCTATTGACCTCGTCAAGAATAAGTGAGAACTTCAAAGATCTATAGAACTTACCATGTGTAGGCAAAAGCTTATGAGTAAGCGAGAACTTATTAAACTTGCCAAAAGTTGATGAAAACCTACTAGGTTTATTAGTAGTAGGCGAGAATTCATTAAGTACTAGTATAAATGGGTAAAAATTCAACGAAGCCATGGCCAAAAAGGCTAGTATGGCCTATAAACACCAAAATCTAATGGATATGAGGTTAAAGAACTAAACATGCTAATTAAATTCCACCATGAATAAGCAAGTAAAAAAACAAAGGCATGAGATTTGCCTAAAGTAAATAAAGTTCCAAACCTTAAAACCTACTCAAGAAAGATTTGGTTTATCCCTAATAAAAGGGTCTAGTTAGTCCCTAATAGGAAGCGGAACTAATTTATCCTAAGTAGAAAGAGAAGTATCTTCAATATGACTTGTGCTGATAGTAACAAGTTCAACTTGAGTAAGCTCTCATTTGCTTATTTTCTCTTTTGTGTACTCAGCAATAACCTCAACAAAGTCATCCGTCTTCAACTCAGTACGACTCTTCCCAAGAACAACCATAATGCAATTATATTAATATTCGAGGCCCACATTGTAACTATTATTAGCCTTTTTTTTTTATGCCTCAATCTGATTTTTAGTCATCCGTCTTCAACTCAGTACGACTCTTCCCAAGAACAACCACAATGCAATTATATTAATATTTGAGGCCCACATTGTAACTATTATTAGCCTTTTTTTTTTATGCCTCAATCTGATTTTTGAAACTAGCAGCTGCTTCATGAGATTGGAATTCAATAGACTCTACTCTCTACTCAAACGGAGACTTTCGGTCAGTATGTTGAACTCTCAAGTATTTCAGTTCCTTTTCAAACTTTGCAACCTCAATTTAAAGCCTAGCAGATTTTTCTTTAACAACTTCAATCCTTTTCTTCCAAGTCTGGATTACGATTTTCTTGTCATACCTCATAATCTGCTCCTTATAGTTGGTCACCATATAGCCCAGCTGGTAGAAGCCAAACTAGAATGCATTTATTAATTTAGTAAGGGTGCAGCCTTTCATATCCTAAATATCCTTCTTCTTAACTACTTTAGTAATAGAACTTGAACTTTAGCGAGGAGTAGACATAGGGATAACACTCAGGGGTTTTTGAAATAATGAACAAGCCAGATGAGTAATATTGGCGAAATGAGGGAATTTTTTTACATATATTATAGTTTCTACTTTTGTTTTGTTACACTCTCAATACTAGAAACTAGAGGATTGGTGTTTGGGTTGTAAAATAGGGTGACTAGAATCAAGCTTTCCTTGAAGCCTAATTCTACTTACCTCGTTGCAATCTTGTTGGTGATGTAGAGTAGGATATGGCGAGGAGACAATTGAGCTGGGAGCAAACTTAGTTAAAACTACTTTGCATTCAAGAATTCAGGGACAAATTCTACCGATAAAATCAGTACTGTTGTGATTCTAGAGATGTAGTGAGATATAATCTTATTCATAAAACTACTTATCTTAATTTTAAAGGAAGAGAGATTTAAAACTTATCTTAATTTGAAGGGAAGAGAGATTTAAAACTTATCTTAATTTTAAGGAACGAGAGATTTAAACTCTTATAAATTTAAAAAAGGATCAAGGGATATGGGAGATTTAAACTCCTCTAAATTTTTATCCTCTCTATATTTTTATCTTCTTTCCTTACCATCATTTTTTTTTTTATTTAAGGGAGACTTTCTCCTAAGCTCTTTTTTTTTTTTTAATTTATACATTTGGTTATCCTGTGAAAATCCTTGATACTAACTTGAGAGATGGAGGCTCAACGTCGGTAAAACTTCTAGTACCCCTAATCATTTTTTTGGTCACAAGTACATACCAGATCAGGATCGTGCTGTTCCAGAATAGAGTTCCTAGTCATTATTTTTTGCTTGATCTATAAGAGAAAGACAGGAAATTGGCTCATAATGCAAAACAAATTCAAACGCTGACGTTATAATCTGATATGTAGCCCACACACCGACACGACTATATTTTGGCATTCACAATAACTTCTAAAAAAAATCGTGTTTTCTTACAGTACCCACTTATTATATAATTTAATAATTACCCAATTTAAAATTAAATCCACACGATATGTCATATGACTTTTGTGAAATATGTACATTCTTTGTGTTGTTTGATGCTTCTTGATATTAATTTAGAATTGAATCTCATCTAACTCTTTTTGTAATACGATTCTCTAGTTTGCATTATGCCATCTTTAATATAAAAAAATTAAACTCTATAATAATCTAATTACTATCGATGCAAGACAACTAACTACTATTTAAATAAAATAATGAATTTTTTCATAAATTAATAATTTATTAGTTTATCGATAAATTAATAGATTTTTCGTAGACCTAATGTTATTAATTTATCAAGTTTTTATAGTATGTGTTTTTTTTCTTATTATTTTAAAGAATACATGGAATATAATTTGTTAGAAATACTGTAGAACTTCACTAAATTAATATTCAATAAATTGATAGTTTCAATTAAATAATGGTTTTTGTTGGTTCCGAATTGGGAC
Organism: Murraya koenigii; assembly: GCA_025617385.1. Taxonomy (NCBI): domain Eukaryota; kingdom Viridiplantae; phylum Streptophyta; class Magnoliopsida; order Sapindales; family Rutaceae; genus Murraya; species Murraya koenigii. The sequence continues at coordinate 7,056,803 of CM046813.1, read as the reverse complement.
CAACATGATAAATTTATTAGATTATGAACCTTTAAAAATTTTTCTGTTTTTTATAAGACCTAATTAATACTTAAATTAATAGATACCTAATTTGAATTAAACACTCACGGGGCTTTTGAAAAAGTAAGTTTCCAATGTTGCTTGATTCTCGAAATTATTTTTAAATTAAATCCATCGTTGGATTCTATATGGTATGTTAAGAGAAATATTAGAGAGATCATCTTAATATATTGCCTCAAAAGTCTTCTATGATAAGTTATCTACTCATGAGCTAACCTACAATCTAATCAAAGGATTATCATGTGGTTGATCCATACAACTTGACAGAATCAACATATTCTCTAATTGTATTAACATCTATACTTCATATACTTGATATATTAATATTCACTAAATTAATAGATTTTTCATGTCCCCAATGCTATTGATTTATTGAGATTCTACTACCAAATAACTTCTTAGTTAGAATATTTTTTAATTTAAGTAAAAGCTAATTTTTTATAATCTTCTTTTGACTGTAAAAAGTAATAATGATATAAATTTTGAATTCGTTTAATAGTTTACTCAAACCTTATGAGCAGCTATTTTTTTTTTAATTAAATCTCATTTTCTGGAGAACTTTATATGATACCAAATTGGCAAAATTTTCAAATTTAATGGACGGTATAATCCAACGGGCAGCTGTGGCTGAAGTGGGTGGCAATTCAGAAAGCAGATGTAAACAATAAAACAATTTCCTAACAGAGGATATTGTCAAAGTAAGATAGAATAAATAATAAATATTAAATTTTGTTAATATAATAATCTCGAGAAGAAGGGCTTGAACCTCCAGCCTTGAGTTTAACAGCCACATGCACTTAACAGCCACTTCAGCTAGTAATTTAATAATGTTAAAATTCATTTATAAGTATAGATAAAGAGTTGAAAATTTATAGGGTCGTTTACCTGCATTGCTAATTTTTATGTGATCAACCTAAAATAATGGCTTCAGTATTTACACACACACAGTTCAAAGGGAAAGCTAGTGACTTCCATATGTTAATGACAATATATATTCAGGATCTTGAACTTTATTAACGTTCAAAAAAATTATGATTTAATAGCATAATGAATAGTTTTTCTGACTATTACACTAATAAATTATATGGTTTAATAATTTTTTTGAATTTTAACAAATTTAAAATTTTAGATTGGAACACACACACATTGGAACATACACACAAACACACACATTGGAACACACACACACACACACACATATACATATATATATATATATGTTCCAATGAGGGATTATGTACTTTAACTAAAGTATGAGATCCTAATTGGAGCTATTGGATCATAAAATCTATGCATGGTGGGTTCTATCATATGCAAATTTAAAATGAAAAAACAATGGGCCATTGGTGAATCTAATTAAAGTACATGATTCCTCACTATAACATATATATATATATATATATATATATATATATATATATATATATATATTTTTTTTAAAAATGCACCTTCTGAATTTCAAAGAGTCATGAATGACATTTATAACCCTTATTCAGAATTTTGCATTGTTTACATTGATGATGTTTTGATCTTTTCTAATACAATTGATCAACATTTCAAACATTTAAAGACTTTTTATTTTGCTACTAAAAAAGCTGGACTAGCTGTTTCTAGTTCGAAGATTTCTTTGTTTCAAACTAAAATCAGATTCCTTGGACATTATATTTCTAAAGGAACAATTACTCCTATTGAGAGGTCTCTTGCTTTTACAGACAAGTTTCTTGATAAGATTCTTGATAAAACACAACTACAAAGGTTTCTTGGAAGTTTAAATTATGTTCTTGATTTTTGTCCCAACATCAATAGGATTTCAAAACCCCTTCATGATAGATTAAAGAAAAATCCTGTTGCATGGACTGATGAACATACCAAAGCTGTTAAATTAATAAAACAAACAGTAAAAGAAATTCCTTGCTTGTTCCTTGCTAATCCTGCATTACCTAAAATAGTTGAAACTGATGCATCCGACTTAGGATATGGTGGCATTTTAAAGCAAGTTAATAATAATAAAGAACAAGTAGTACAGTATGTTTCTGCACATTGGAATGATTGCCAACGAAACTATTCTACTATTAAAAAAGAAATTCTTTCCATTATATTATGCATATCAAAATTCCAAAGTGATTTATTAAATCAGAAATTTTTACTTAGAATCGATTGTAAAAGTCGCAAAACATGTTTTAGAAAAGATGTTCAAAACATTGCATCCAAACAAATTTTTGCACGATGGCGAAGCTATTTTAAGTGTTTTTGATTTTGATATTGAGTTTATTAAAGGTGATACAAATTCTATTCCTGATTTTCTAACCAGAGAATTTTTGCAAAACAGATAATGCCGTCCAAGAAGAAAGATAAGGGTAAAGCCATTATTAAAGACATTGCACCTCTTGCAACCCTTCCCCCTCAAATGATCTCTAAAGAACCCCATAATACTCCCTGTAAAGACAAGTTACTATCTTCTGCCATGCCAATTAAATCTTAGATTGATATGGTCGAAGAGCATGAAGCTCAATCTAAAGCCTTAGCATCTGATGAACAGGTAAAAGAATGGATGCAATCCATTTCTAAATCCCCTGAACTTATGGTTGTTTTACAAAGCATTTCAAAATCTAAAGCTCTTTCTCAAGAAAATGTTACTTCTAAAGAAATAACAAAACCTACTTCTTCTAAAGAATTAGTTTCTGGTGGAAGTCCTTCCTCTCAAATTATTGTTTCCCAGGAAAAGCTTTCACAAAAATTGGAGTGGTATAATAAAGTCCATCATCAAAATATTTTATCTATGGAAGATGGGTTTTATCATACTGATCCTTTTCAAACTGTTTTAAAGGTTTTCCCCAAAGGTTGGTTTTTTAAACCATGAGATTTACAAAAACCCCAACCTTACTACCAAGCTATTCTTGAGTATACTCGAGTCCATCAAGTTCAAACATTTCTTTCTCGAGTGAAGCTCATTACGAGTAGGCCTATTCTACGGCCACAATTCTTAAAGTCCTAACTTCTAAACAATGGGGTCTTCCACTCCATAAAACCCAGGATTTTCCCGCCAATTTTAAATTGAGCCCAAACCATTGCTTGTCCTTTTTTTACTGGGATTACCAACAAGCTTGGTTTAATACTTTTTTTATCCAAAACCCTAAAAAGACACACTCCTGGTTATTTTTCTTCAATTCAAAGATAACTAGTACAAAGTCTTCCAAACTGGTTCCAACAATGGTGGAACTATTTTGGTTCTAGCCTGAATATCTTGACACCCAATGCTAAAAATTGCCTAAACCTTTTAAAGCTCATTATATCCCTTCGAGTCCGAGAAGATGTTTCCTCCTTTTCTCGCTTACGTACAAATTTCTTTCTTCGTAGAGTCCGGATGTGGAATTTCCAATACCACACTCGGGACTCCGAGTTGATTTTACAAAGACATTTTAAAATAAAGTGGTGGTCAAAATTTGATGAGCGATCAAAACTCTCTCGAGTCCACTTGTTCGTGCATGACTCTCTTCAAGTGACCATTTAACTCCAAGCATTGAAGAATCTAAAGTCCAAAGCACTTTCTTGGCCCAAAGGTCAAAAGCACGATCCTTATTAGCCTCTGCAAAGGTCGAAGATGAGTATTTCAAAATTATGCAGTGAGTTGCTCACCTCAAGATCGAAACTTACATTGCAAGCTCTTCTTCTTCGAGTTCCTCAAGTAATGGAGAGCCATTCATCTCTCTTGGAGATGAAAATGAAGATATGTGTTTCGGCATCTTGTCTCAATTAAAGCATTAAAGCTTTGTAATTTAGTTTATGTAAAAAAAAAAAAAAAAAAAAGAAGAATTTTCCAATTAAATGTATTTCGTATGTATTTCTATTGTATCGTTGTAAAGATATTATTTGTATTTGTATTTGTACTTGTATTTATACTAATATATTTCATTAGTATTTGTATTTATAAAACTTTTGTATTTCTCCGTATAAAGCTACAGTCCCGTATAAAGCTACAGTGATTGCGATGCTACAGTAAAACTGCTACAAGCGCGCTACAGTGAACAATATCGCTACAGTTAAATTACTACAGGACGCGCTACAGTGAACAGTGAACAGTTTAAAATTTTATGTATAAATTATGGAGAAAGACTATTGACTCCTCAGAATTTGAGAACTCTCTCTCTCTAACTCTCTCTCTCTCTCTCTCTCTAACTCTCTATCTCTCCCTCTCCCTCTCTCTCTCCCTCTCTCTTTAGAAAACAATGAAAAAAAGACATTAAGGAATTATTTCCTGTCTTTTGAGTTTTCCCTTCTCTTCTAGCAAACTTTCTTTAAAGCATTTAGCTTTCATTTTAATTAAATGTAAGCATTTATCTTGTAATTTATTTTAAAGCAATTAAAGTCTGTAATTAATTTATTTTATGCACTTTTAATTTCTGCACTTTTAATTTCTGCTCTTTTAATTTCTGTAATTTATTTTATGCATTTTAATTTCTGTACTTTATTTATTTAATTTACCGTAATTTATTTAAAGTTTTCTTTATTTATGCATGATTTGTAGACTGATCTTCTATATCAGATCTACCATACAAACTGTACGTTCCTCTGAGGCATAGAGACCGGATCTCTCCCCTCAGTTGTATTTCTCTTCTCCCTCCTCACTCAGAGCACCATTTCTGGGATCCAGATCTGGTACTGTGTATGCTAGAAAAGCCAACCATAATGTATGTTTAATTTCTGTCAAACCCTGTGTTGCTTAGGTTTGATTTAAAGAATAAAATTGGTTTAAAATTGAAAGATCTATAAAGAAATTTAATTATTGGTATTAAATTATTTATTGTTTAAATTAAAATCTGATTTTGTATATTTCTTGGAACTCACTTATATCCCACGATCCTAGTTCTTATTGGTATCAGATAAAATTTATATTTTATTGGTATCACTTACTATATATATATATATTTCTATAAATAATTTATGATCATATTAAAGTTAAAAATAAGTTAACAGATAAAAAAAAAAACACAGAGTTCAATGCAGTGTATTTTATCTTGTAATATATTAAAATTTATATTTTTTTTATCTCTAATTTTAATATGGTCAGGAATCTCTGATAGAAAATCAATATATATATATATATATAGTTTTTAGATCCAGACTTAAAATTCAGGACTAAAATTTGAGATGGATTTTTGGTGTCATAAGTCAGTTTACAATATTGTAAAAATTGATTTATGATGTTGTAAATCTGTGCCGACTTCAGTCTTGGACTTTAATTCTGAATTAAAAAATTTTCTATATATATGAGGAATTTCTTACTCATTCACACGTTAGCTAGAAACATACACAAATAATCTCGCAAAGAAAGTATTTGGGGAGCTCTCAAAATACTTTTGGAAACAGCTGCAGTATACTTTTACGCTATTTTTCGTTTATTTTCTCATGAATCAAAGGCTAATTTGAGTATCAGAATATATTTGGCAGGTGTCAAATGGACGCTTGAGTCTTGGGAGCTTTAAGACAGTGAAGAATAATTCAGTCATTCCAAAGTAAAGATCTCGTCACTTTCGGCGTTGGTAAAGTACGCGTTTGGGTTGGGCTTTTCCAAGTTCAGATCCAAGTCCATTGGAGAGAAGGTGTAATAGCTAGACTTGGGCTTTTACAATTTAAAAAAAAAATTAATTATTTTAAATTTAAAATAAATTAATAATAAATAAGTTGCTACAATTAAAAATTAATAAAAGAATATGAATATTTTAAAATAAAAAAATAAATAAAGAAAATAAAGTAAATAAAAATTTAAAAATTTAATATTTTAATATTAAATTTTTTTATTTCAAGTGCTATTTTAATTAATTAACGCTTAAAAAAGAATTTAATATTATCATTATAGATTTTTTAAGTCATTATTGATGTATAAATTAAGAATTTAAGTTTTTTATTCCATTGTTCTTTTAAATTTTAATTATTATTCTAATTTATAAATTAATTTTTTAAAATATTATCAAGCTTGAGTTTATTCTGGACTATTCTCACTTAAGCCCTCACGTAGAGGGCCAAATCAAAATTGAAACTAGTAAGTTTGGTTTGGGATAGCTGAGACTTTTTTACCCATCCTAATCACTTTCAAGTGAAAAAATTGAAAGGGTAAAAAAAATGATGTACTTGTATTTCATGACTTAAATTGAAAAAATACTTTTAAGTCATGAAATACTTGAAGATAGAGCCAGGATGGAAATTAATTTTCTCTAAATGAACCACTTTCTTCATCATTGCATTTTAAAAGGTGCTTTCCACTAACCAAAAGGAAAAACTCTCCCTCAAAAGGCCCAACCAGCAATAATGAAATTTGAAAGAGGCAACGAAACATCTCTTGTACATTTTTTCTTTGGAAACTTTGTGCATCAAATGTACCACTTGTCATTAGGGGAGATTTTGTGCATCTCTTGTACTTTTTATCTTGGGAAAGTTTGTGCATAAAATGTACCACTTGTCATTATAGGCAACTTTTTGTATACATACCTACCGGCAGTTACTTTCATATGTCGTATGTATGACTTTGAACCAATAGCTGCTTTATCCAGATGGATTGATATAAACTTTAGTTTAAGCCTTTAATTAGCCAATAATTCATTAACCAATTTGATATTTTATATTTCGAGAGATTTTGGGGATCTAAGAACAAATATTGCTATAATTTGTAGCCGCAAGCAAAGACTATAATATATTGAACATACTTGGATTCCAATCGAACTACTTGCATTGCAGAAAAGGTTCTGGCTTGATGATCTTTGGTATCTCAAACAAAAGAAAGAGATCTATATATGGTGGCAAAATATTCTTGGTATATACAGATTCAAAGTGGATTGCTGGCTGTAAGGAAATCTTTTTGATTTTAAATTGTTTAGTTTCCTAGTTACATATGTTTTACACGATGTTAAAGGAAGCACCGAGATTATTGTGATAAGATTGTGATCATTAAACTTTTAATTAAAGTGCAAAAAGCTGACGAATCATAAAGTTTCTTATCAAGAGTGGTCTAAAAACTCTAGCTGTCGTAAAATATTAAATTCTATGGAATTAGTGGACCATTTTGATTTAAAAAGGGAAAAACTTCAGTGGAGGATCCATTTAAAACTACATAATGCGGACAAAAAAATCTAGGATTTAAAATCAAATATAATAAAATAAAAAGCTTCTCAACATTCCTCATGTCCATTTACACTTTTAACAAAAAGCATATACATACCCTGGCATGTCGTACTTTATATATATAAAGCCCGCCTTGTGCGCGCCACCTCCAAGAATTATAAGTTCAACCTAAAGTATCTGAATTCACTCTTAAGTCTCTAAACATGTCAACAACCTCCTTTTTCTCTTCCACTGGACTCTTCCAAGATTTTCTTGGAAAATTTCACTCGAGAAAATTACTCATCCAAAATACCCTTAATAAACAACCAGTCACAGCTGCTCCTCCTCTGTACAGTAGTGAAAGCAGCTTGGACTTAAATGTTGTGATTGTCCTCTCAGTCGTTGTATGCGGCATAATTTGCTCACTTGGGTTACATTTTCTTATTAGGTGTACATTAATTAGCTGGTCAAGATTAGTGTACTCAGAGCCTAGAGCCAACTCCTCAACCCCATTAGCCAAGACAGGAATCAATAAAAAAGCTCTAAAAACTTTCACTGTTGTTAAATACTCAGAAGTGTTGAAGCTTCCAGGCTTGGACAATGAATGTGTCATATGCCTTTCAGACTTTGCGATTGGGGAGCGTGTGCGGACACTGCCCAAATGCAACCATGGCTTTCATGTTCGTTGCATCGATAAGTGGCTTAGATCGAATTCTTCGTGCCCGAAATGCAGGCATTGCCTGATTGAAACTTGCAAGAAGATTGAGGGATCTAGCCAGCCTAGCTCATTATCCGGAATTTCTGTGCCCGTGCAAGAAACTGTTGTGAGTATTAGGCCCTTGGAACCTGAAGGCATTGTACGCAATTGTGAGGGACTCAGCTAATTTTACATGGAGAAGTTTACAAGACTGATTTATGTGGACCTAGTTCATCGGTTCTGATTTTGGACAACTATCGCTGTCCAGTATTTGTATTTGTTAATATATATTTACACAATAGGGACGATTGCAGTCAATTTGTTTAATTAAATTAGTGAGAAGTTTAAAACTTTTGATGTTTATTTAATTCTCTATTTCTGTAGCGAAATTGTTTTGAATCTGCCATGATGAAGATTCTCCCTAAATTGAATTTACAAATAACAACCATACCATTACTACGAATTTTCTTTCTTTTTTTTTTTTCATTTACTTTTTGGTGCTATCCACCAGTACAAAAGGATAAACTCTCCCTCCCTAGACTAACCCTAGTGCCATCCACTCAATAAGATATCGATCCAAAACAATGATAATTATATTGTTACACTTACAGAAAAAAAATAAAAAACTAAAAAAGGACTTTTTCCAACTTTAATTAGCCTATAAATGGTCAATCAGTATGATGAAAATATAAAAATTTAAATTGCAACTGTGCAATAAGAAAGTACTTGCTCGGCTGGAAAGTTTGTTTGTACATAAAATATATGATAATAATTATGACGGCTAGCTAAGTTGGAACTTCATCAACTTAGAGGAAATGTTATAGCCGCTGGATCCAAAATAGTGGTTGTTTAAACGGTTAGAATTAAATAACACGTGAAGGTTAAAAACTTGAAATAGGTGGAAAAGAGCGACTGCTAGTTTTTTTTTATTAAAATTAATATATATTACTTATCTTTTTTATTATTTTTATAATAATCAATAATTTTATAATAAGATAATTTTATAGTATTATTCTTATTTTTAAATATAATTTTATTTATATTTATTGTAAATTAAATAAATCATATTAATGAAATTAAAATTAAAAATTTAAGTACTAAAAATAAGAAATATACGTTTCGGTGTGAATAAAAATTTAATAATAAGATATTTTATTATACTTTTATTTTTTAAATATATTTTTTATAATAAATACATATTTAATATTCTCAAGATAAATTATCCAGCAATTAACTCACTTACGCCTCTTCGTTGGGAGTAAGTGTTAGTTTGTTAATGCTATATTTTTTAAAATAATTGTTGTTAGCTACACTATAAAAATAATTAGCTGTAAAGAAAAATAATTAAACATTTAACAAAATTTATTTTAAAAAATAAGTGAGTTTTAAAAGTAGTCGTATGTGTTAAGTGAATTTTAAACTAATGTAAGAATGTAAATGACTAAATTGTATATAATGCTGAATAAAATTTATTTGCACATTTATAAACATGTATGTAAAATATTTTATTGTGTATATATTATAATTGATAAATAAAATAAATATTTTATATTAATAATTTTATTTTTTATTTTGTTATCTCAATAAAATTAGTAATAATAATTATATTCTCTTTAAAGTTAATGATTTGATTTCCTAATTAATAAGGATAATTTTAGATTTTTATAATATAGATGAGGATATTATGAAAATGTATTGAGTATAAAAATAATTTTTAAAATAAAATTTTAAAAAGCTATTTATTTATTGTTTTTCAAAATTTATCGTAGAATTAGTGATTTTATTAAAAGTAATTTTTTAAAAAATTTATCAAATACTAAAATTATTTTTTAACTTTTTAAAAATATTTTTACGTCTTCTAAAAATAATTCTAATCGGACATTAAGTGACATATATATGATCTTACATGTAAGAAATTAATAACCTCCCAATATAAAAGTAGTAACATATGTGACTAGTTTAAGTTGGAGATCGATGCTCCAACTTCACAATCGCCTGATATTTATGTTAGCGTAATCCACTTGTCACTTTTACTAATTAGCTTTTGACCAAAAATAATAATAATAATAAGTTGAATGATCAAAACTTGTGAAACCAACTTTTGAAGCTTTAACCTTTATTATTCATAAACCACTTTTGATATTTTATATTCGCAGAGATTTTTCTCAAGATATCCAAAGTACAATTGATGCTTTAATTAATTCAGAGGTACGAGAAAAGGTTTATATATTGAACATAATTTATTAGATTGCAATCGGACTACTTGTTAGGCAAAAAGCCAGAAAGGTGGCCGCGACTATTTTTATCACACGAAAATCTAAGCATATACTACTATTTTTTCACTTGCTAGCCACTTTTTAATTGTTAGTAATTTGTGTGTTTCGAATTGTTTTTTTGTGTGTTTTATATGGTAACTATAAGATTATGATAAGAATGTAAGATTATGCTTGTACTATTTTTAATGATGAAAAATTTAGTTTGAGCCTTTTCCCATCTTGTTATCGTATAATTTTTTTTTATTTAATTACATTTTGTTATATAAAATACATAGATTCAATTCATATTTAAAAATTAATTCTAAAACTAAAAGTTATTTGAAATTTATATTATTAAATCAAAAACTATTCTAATAAAATAATATCGTTATCATATTGAAATGACTTGCTATTTAGATTCATACTCCCTGTAAAACTTAACTATGTATACAGAATACAACTGTTACATTTTGTGGTACTTAGAATACAAGTGTTCAATGCTAAAGATTAGTAAATATTAATTCGATCGTTGTCTATGATAGGACAATTTTATTCAAGAATCCTATAGTAAATAAAGAAAAAGTAAGAGAGACAAAAAAAAAGTTTCTTATCAACAATAGTCTGATTAGTCTTGTTTTTTTTTTTTTTTTATATATTATTACTGTGGTTTGCGCTCCATCAACTTTATTTTATTAGATGTCACCTTCCACAGGTTGGAATGCGGCGTCTTGTTGAATTCAACGGGCAAAATTTGAGTGCAGAGCTGCAAATACATAAAAATTTCTAATGTAGGCAAAAAGATGGAAAAAAAAATCAAAGTATAAATTCCAAAACTATAATTTAAAAATAGCATTTCATGCGTGTTGACGCAGTTTTTCCCGCGTACCTTCAAACAGTATCTCGACCCTTCTATTCGCAAATAGCTCGAGTGTTGATACAGTTTTCCCGCGTGCCTTCAAACAGTGCTTCGACCCTTCTGCTCGCAAATAGCTCGAGCTCGAGCAGAACTGTCTCCTTCGTCCTATTCTACTGTCTTTTCCAGAACGGGGATCTCCCAGACCTATACTCACAGAAAACAGGGTCAGGGGTTGCCGGGCGTGTTCCGGCGAAAACCCTCCGACGCTCAAGTCAGTAATTGGGTTGTTCTTTTTGGTATCTCCCTTAGTCAGAGAGACCGGAAAGGTGAAAGGGATATTCTTTGTCCTCCCTTTTGAATAAATTTTGGTTTTCTCAGAAAATCAAGATAAGGGAAGTAGAGATAGGAAGAACCTGTGTCAATTCTTGGAATTCCTGTGAATGAATTTTTCCAACCCCGGTAACGTACCCGTTCATTTCCTTTTATCCTCCATTTTTCCAGCTCTTTCTCTCCAAGAGCATCTATTCCGCGTCGATGAGTGTCCGGGTCCTCCGGCGGTAGGGATTGGCGTAATATTCCCTGGGGATGTGCGACTGTCTCCTTAACTCGGTTCACGTGGCCAAATCACCATGTCGGGCATGTGCGTTAGGAATGATGACACCGTTAGGGCATGTGCCAGCCATCGGCAATAGTACCATCACCATACCATGTGGGGCCCTGATCAGACATCTAAAGGTATGCCAGGATTCGGAGAAAGTGAGTCGGGCGGCCCTGGGCCGGGTCTTGTCCAGTTGTGCTCGGAAACTTAATCTCTGCGAGCAGGAAAAGAGTGCTCAGTTCTCGACCTTGACCAGCTTTGACTGGGGCGGACGACCTCGAGCAGGCAAAAGAGCTCGGAGCTCGAGCGGCTCTTACTTCCTCAACCTTGACCAGCTTTGACGCCTAGTGAGGTCGCCTCTGTGCCAGTGATCGGGACTTCTGCTCGAGTTAAGCTGTCCTCGGAATATTTTATTCGAACTTGAAGGACCTCGAGAAAACCTGCTCAATATTACTCAAACTATGCGTTTTGTTGAAAGTGACATGAATATAAATGTATATTCATTTATACAATTATATGAAAAGCAAGATCGATCAAATCATTAAAAAATTATATGAAATTTAACCCCTTAATGTTTCCTATATACAATCCACTTGCTGCTTGTGTCCTGCAGGATTTAAAGAGAAAATTTACAAGTCTCTAAAGACTAGACATGTCAACAATCTCTTTCAGACGAATGTGGCATATGCCTGTCGGTATTAATTAGGCCATTCGAACCTGAAGGAGTTAAAAGCAATCATTGACGATTCAGCTTATATTGCCGGATTCAATATTATCACCGTGGGCTTCCATTCAGGTTTGCTATTTGTAGGATTGAACTACGTGATGGCGTGCGAAGGGGAATTCTTCTGATAGCCTGGGCTGTACAAGAAATTCGAATATGACGAAGCTTCTTCTGGCTTAGGAAGGCGAGTTGCTGCTTTAAGAGAAGTCCAGGTCAGGCTATCTGAACATGGCAGCACGAGACATGACACGCGTCCGTATAACATAACACAGCGCAATAGTATTTTTTTATCTAAAAATACTATGATAAAAAAATGTTATGTGAAATCTTCGAGCTCCAAGTTTAGGCGCAAGCCCAAAGCATGCTTTAGGCCCGCAATATATTTTATTATTTTTATAGTTTATAATTAATTTTAGTTTAACATTTTTTAATTTTGTACAAATTATTTATGATAAATTTTAAATTAAGGTAGTGTTTGTTTTTTTATTTGAAATCTAAATAGGTCTGAATGTATATGTCTAAAAAATATGTTTGTTTTTTATTCTTTGACATCTGAATATAAGCGGTAAGTTATTTGTTTGTATAAACTTAAAACATCTTAATTATAATATTTTTATATTTATGACCTTGAAAATGTTATATATATTTTAAACTTAAATAAGTATATATTTACAATGTTTTCTATTACAATAATTTTTATATGTTATAAATGTTTATATGGTAAGCATTTGATATATAATTTATAAAAAATAATTTTGATAACATTATTTTTTTATAATTTAACATACCATTTATACATAAAAAAATTTTATTTAATAATAAAAGAGTTTTTTTTTTTTAAATTTAAATTCAATGTGAGTTAAGTATTTAATACTAAATATAATTTAAGATCAAGTAAAATTGTAATATAACATTTAATAGTTACGTAAAAAATAAATATATTTAATAAGGTTATTTGTGAGAAAAAATAATAATTTTTTATTCAAACATTTTATCATTCAGATAAAAGTCAGCAAATTTTATTTTTTTCAATTCAAATGAAAATATATTACAATAAGACTTTAGATATAAAAATAAACAAATTAAAATAATAAAATATATTAAATTAAGTCAAATTTAGACTTCACACAAAAAATCAAACAACCCCTAAATGTATGGATAGAGATTTATATCTATACGATATTAGACACCTAACCTCCAAATTATAATCAAATTAGATATTTTGATGAAGTTAAATAGTTATATATTAAAATAACCAACAAAAAAATACTTTTCCAAGCTGAGCCTGTCTCTCCGGGCTCTCAACATGATGAAAAATATTTATAAAAATAAACTTTAACTATTGCAGGAACAAAAGAAAAACCATCTCCAGCTGTATGTCTTCTAATATATTTAATGTCCATCTTTTCAAGGAAAGTGCGTTCAAATAATTTCTGCTCTGTGACTCTACCCGAATGGATTAAGATAAACTTTGAACCTTTATTTAATTAGCTTAATGATTCATGAACCAGCACTTTGACATTTTATATTATTAGATATTTCTGTGAGGATCTAAGAAAATATGTTGCTTTAATTAGGAGCCGTAAGAAGGTTAACATATAAAACATGTATAAATTTTAAATCGGACTACTTGTATAGAGGAAAGTTGTTGGAAATAATTGTATCTAATTGCTGGCTGTAAGCAAACCTTTTAAATAGATTGCGATTTTATTTTCTCAATAAATTAAAAGTGTAAAAGGGAAAAATATGAAAAAAAAAAAAAGGTTCTTATCGAGAATAGTCTAGTTATCGTAAATATTGGATTCGGCATGTGATAAAAATGAAATAAGAACAGAGTGCGATAGAGTTGGTTGAAATAAATTTGAATATAAAGAGAGAATATTTGTAAATGAAAGAATACTCTTTATGGACAAGGAAGACAAATAATTATTGAACTCATCAAAAGCTTTGCAAAATTGGCCACAATATATATACCACTGATAGATTCGAACCCAATAATCATACTATGGTTCAAGAGAACATCAAGAAAACGGAAAAATCATAAAATTAATTTTCTGTAGAACTATAAAGATTGTGTGAAAGTTCCAATAAATTTTTAACTAATACAAATGGAATATATGTATGAGAAAATGGTCTTGATTATTATCATATGTGTCCATAATAATCTTCATAATATTTAAAACTGTTTATGCATCACATAATGGTTTTGATTCCTGCTCATTTGTGTATGCGATCATATATGGTCTTCATCATTTTCATGTGAAAGTTCGAATAAACTTTTAAGTAACAAATGGAATATATATGTATATGAAAATGGTCTTGATTATTATCATGTGTCCATAATAATCTTCACAATATTCAAATTATTTATGCATCATATAATGGTCTTGATTCCTGCTCATTTGTGTATGTAAACATATATGGTCTTCATCATTTTCATATGTGCATCACATTATAGTCTCGATAATCCTTTCCATATACAAAATAATCTCTATAAATCCATACTTGAAATAATTTTTATTATATAATTTTTTTTTTACAAAACGGACTTAGGTTAAAAAGCTTAATTAATAATTTTAATAAACTATAAAATAATACCTTTTTATCTTTATATAACTATATGGTCCCATTCACATTACAAATTAATAATGTTCTAAAGTTACAATAAAATTATTATGATATTTTATAAATAAAATAAACTCTACTATTATTTTATATTTTCTTAAAATTTGAATATATTTGGATTTTACTGAATCTAGAAGTTATAGGCTTGAACTATCAAGTTGCATAAACTCAAATAATTTTGAATTTATTTGTTTTTGTTAATTTATTGTACATTTAGATTAATTAGAATGGTAAAAGTATAATTGAATTTTATTAAAGGGAAAATCATACAGCTCAAATTTCCCCTTTTATAAAAAATACTATAAAAATTTTGAATTTGTTCAATTTTCTATCATTAATTTATGTTTTGTATTAATCATCTACTAAAACGTTAATAATGTTAGATTATTTAACAAACTCCAAGTAAAATAACCATTTCACCTTTAAATTCAAGGAAAATTACTAGTCATCCACCTTAAGTTTATCTTCTTATAAAAAAAAACTAAAAAATATTGGATTTATTCAATTTTCCATATAAGTGTATAATTTTTACCAATTATCCATCAAAACATTAAGATTGTTAGAATATTTAACAGAATCTAAGTAAAATGACTATTTTACCCTTGAATTCAAGGGTATTTTTGATTTTGCACTAATGATAAAATAAAATTAGAAAAGAAAAATAAATATAAAATATCAAAACCTAAAAAATTCTTTATTTCAAAGCAAAATCCACCAATGATTTTGTTGGAAAGTTAATATAAATTACAAGCTTAGAGTGAATAATTGAACAAAATCAAAACTTCTTTAGTATTTTTTTTACAAAAGAGTAAATTTAAGGTGAATGATTGATAATTTTCTAATATCTACCATGTTAAATATCTAAATTACCCTTGTGATATCATCAACTATGAACAACAGTTAACGTTTTGGTGGACTATTGATACAAATTGCAAGCTTAGTGTGAGAATTTAAATAAATTCAATTTTTATAATATTTTTGATAATAAGGTAAACTAAAAGTGCATGACTAATAATTTTCTTTTAATTTATGAACATTAAAGTGGAAATACATTTATAAATTAATAAATTATTAATTCATCGATTGATTAATAACTTTTTCAATTATCAGATTTTATATGGTTTAGTGAGATTTTGGAATATGTATCACATTTTGAATATTTGATACCGATTCTTATCATATGTGTATTGCATTAGTGTTTTCATATGATTAGAAGAAAGGCCACTCACACCCCTAAGATTTGCTTAAATGGTTGCATAAACCTCTTGATTTCATAAATGGTCATACAAACATCTTATTTATTATTATACTCTTGATTACAATAACCTAATAATTAACTTTAAATAAACTTTTATAATAAATGTAAATTAAAATAATATAATGTAATATATAAAATAAGATAAAATTTATAAAATATTTTGAATATTTAAAAATTTATTTTAATATTATTAATCTATCTTATTCCTTTAATAATAATAAAATCTATTCGATATATTAACAATATTAAAATAAATATTATTTTATTTTGAATATCTTTTCTAATTATGTCCATATTAGTATAAACAATAAAGTCAATTTTTTTATTAATTTCAGTATTAATAAAATCCATCAAGATAGACTAATAATAACTTAATATTAAAAATAATTTTCATTATATATGTTATTTTATTAATTATACTTATTGTAATATTTTTTTCTGTATCATATAATATTTATTTATTAGTTTTATCTTATAATTGAATTTACATTTATTTGGGTTGTTATAATCAAAGAGTATAATAGTTATTTATGAAATTAAGGGGCCTATGTGACTATTTAAGTAAATATTGGGGGTGTAAGTGATTTTTTTTCCTATTAATTAAGTAAATATTAATTTATCAAATTATTATTTAGCGCACTTGCTCAAGTTATTGGAACTGAGTTGACTGAAAAAAAAATTAAATTAATGGAGGTGACAATTTATCTAGCATTAATTTGTTGAAACAATAACAAATTTTTGGCTTTATTTCAGAAATTGAATTAAGGTATTGGCATTGTATGAACAAAATTAACGCACCTTGAAATGGAAGTGGGAGGGTCAAGCTGAAGTGTCAACCATTATCATTATTAGTTATTATTTTATGCATCATTCATTTTCATTAGTGCTAGCTACCAAATAAAAGGATAAACCATTTAAAATGATAGTTATTTACCTAGCAAAACACTTGTCTCCAAGCCTAGCCAATCTGTGGTCTCTCAACTTGATGAAAATATAGACAGCTAAACTGTCATTGAATCTATATTTAGGATAAATCCTGTAAAGTATATGTAGACCACAATTGCAAGGAATCCCACTTGTGATATTACTTATACCTACAAGCAAAATGCTGTATATCATATATATTTTACAGATACGATTTTGTGATTTCGAACAATAACGACTGCTTCCAGATAGGTACTGATCAGATGAGCTTTTGAACACCTTTTTAATTACCTTAAATGATCCACGAGCCTAACAACTTGATTTTTTTTTTTTTTTAACTAGCAGAGATTTTAGGAAATGTTGCTTTAATTAGAAGCCACGAGATAGGATTTCTATTGAATATATTTTAGATTGCAATCGGACTACTTGCATGGCAAAAATGTCATGCGCTGATCTTTTTTCATAAACAAAAGAAGGCAAATCTTTTTAATCCACTAAGTGGATTGCTTTTGCTATATATGTTGGGATTCTCTTATAACATAAACTTGATTTCCTGGATTTTGAAAGAGTTATTGTCATTTGTATACTGCCGATGGTATAAATTTAACTATAATAAAACTTCTATAAAATAATGTTGTCGGGAATAAAAAAAAGTTATTATTTTAGTGAGGTTACTTGTTTATCAATAAAAGAAAATTTAATTTATTGGTAAATGAATATTTATTAATTTTAGAAGAATTTTATATTTTAATTATTTATGTAGTCTTAGTATATGTAATATTTCTTAGACCAATTCATGTAAAAATTTCAAAAGTTATCATATATGTACAAAAAAAATATTAATGAATGCTACGAACATGGACATAGAAACTCAAAAATTAATGTAGGTACGTTGTACATAAACATAAAATCGATATACATACATTTCAAATTTAATATCCTATAACATCAAGTGTTTTAGGTGCTTAAAGTACATAGAATATAAACTTTATAATTATATCAGTCATTATCTTTATTTTTAGTCTCAAATTATTAGATGCATATTTTAGAAAATAGTTGAATTGAGAAAATTGAAGTTGACAAGAAAAAAAATTATATTTTATTTATTCACTAATTATTAATTTATATATATTTTTTCCTTGGGTCTAAAGGATTCCAAAAAGAATTATTATCTTATGTATTGAAAGAAATTATTAATTTGGCCATGTCAGTTTCCAAAGATTTTATTATTTAGTCAAAATTATTAATTTATCAAACATTTATCTATCAAAATTTTACTTACCTTTTCATTAATTAACAGCGAATAAATCAAATGATTTTTTGTTCACGAGAGAAGCTCAAATCAACAACAAATCCTAGTCCGTGTGATTAAACTGTTATAAACAGGATCTAGTGCCATTTCTCTGAGTTAGTTGTAGGAAATAGAATAAGCTTTTCAACAGTTGCACACCCACTCCCACTCCCCCAAGTGGGCACATAATTATCTAATATAGATAGAGATCTTACATAAGAGCTAATATATAAAAACAAAATAAAAATTTTCAATTGGCATACAATTATCAAATCATATACAGTACTCTATATCATTATAAAAACAAATATAATAATCCAAATAACTTTTCCTATTTATAATGCCATTAAGCCCTTTTAGTTTCCATCTCCAACAAGTTCAACCAACAAGTCTCTTAACTTAGCCCTAAACTGCTAAACATGTCAACAACCTCCTCTTTCTCCTCCACTCAGCTCTTCCAAGATTTTCTTGGAAAATTTCACTCAAGAAAATTTTTACTCACCCACAATTCCCATGATCAACCACCAGCCACAGCTCCTCCTCATCCTTCTCCTTTCTCAAGCGAAAGCAACTTGGACAAAAATGTTCTAATCGTTCTCTCAGTCCTAGTGTGCACGGTTATTTGCACAATAGTTTTAAATTTTGTAATCAAGTGTGCAGTAAGTAACTTAAGAATATTACTATCCTCAGATTCTAGCACCAACTCCTCAGCCAGCAAACCGATCAACAAAGGTATCAACAAAAAAGCACTCAAGGCTTTCCCAGTAGTAAAATACTCGGCAGAGTTGAAGCTTCCAGGCTTGGACACAGAATGTGTCATATGCCTCTATGATTTTGCACTTGGTGACCGTGTGCGGCTCCTGCCTAAATGCAACCATGGCTTTCACGTTCGTTGCATCGATAAGTGGCTTAGATCAAATTCTTCGTGCCCAAAATGTCGGCATTGCCTGATTGAAACGTGCGAGAAAATCGTGGGTTGCAGCCAGCAGCAGGCTAGCTCATTAGCACCACCTATTGCACCTGTACAAGAAACTGTTGTAATAAGTATTGTGCCTCTGGAACCTGAAGGAGTCATACACAATTATGTGGGACAGAACTCAATTTCTACATGTTAATTATGTTTAGATCATAAAATGATCTTTTAATTCTTTATTTATTTTTAGTGATCGAGGAAATTAAACATAGAATTTAATTACATGAGGAAGCTTTTTTAATTATTTGTTTGCTGGTTTCGTCTGTAAAACAATTTTTTTTCTTATTAGTGCTTGGATAGACCAGCTAGGGTGAGGGAATTGTTGTTGCTCAGAGCACAGAGAGGCAATATTTATTTATTTAGAGGAAAAGCCATGAGATCAACTGTTCAGAGCAAATTATTGTGGGATTCTTAATAGCGTAACCCTACTCGACCACATCATTTTTATCCTAAGAGACCCCTAATGTCACATTTGAAATCTAGTGATGCTTGAGATCAATTTGAAATGAGATTGATGATAAAATGTGGGGTCATATAATGCCACTTTACTTAAAAGAGTGATCTTATTGGCTCTTCTTCATCTTAAATATCTTTATAAAATCCCATTTTTGCAACAATAGCTTCTTTACAAGATAAAATTATGTTTTTAAAATTGATTACACGAACATAAATGACAGTGCGGAACGTAAAAAATTGATTGATAAGAGAAACAAAGTTTCTTAATAACAAGAATTTGTTAGAAAAATTAGGACTTTGGTTCCCTTTTATACTAACTCTAAATATCATAATTTTTGATAAAATAAGCAAATCCAAAATATTATCCTATAATAACATTATCTGCATCTAAATATGAAAACTAGAAAAACAAAAGGCAGCTAAATCCGAAATCTATAAAAATTAAGGATAAAAATCATAAAGGAAACTGGAAAATATTCCAGCATATCATCTCTCCAACAAGAATGATTGAAGGCTTTAGTAAAAAATTTAGGTTCATGAGAACATTGAATTGACATAAAGTAAGCTCGATGTTTTGGGAAAATAACATAGAATGAAAAAAAAAAAAGACCAAGAAAGAAGAGAATTTCTAGCTCGACCATGGAGTAAAACAGTGCAACCATCCAATCTCGCAAACTTTAAAATAATATATTATATGCCTAAAACGGATAACGATAACCTATGTTATGACTTTAAGAAGGTACGTTAATAAGCTCATCCCACACAGCCATCCTACATCAGTCTCCTTCACTTGGAAAATAACTTGTCTTAAGTTAGGTTGATACAACTCCTCATCATCTAGATGATATTCAAACAGATCATCCATGTTAAATGTGAGAGAAATATTCCAGTTATCCAACAATCGGTGCACATAAGCTTTATCATTAATCTTTCTTGCCACACAAAATAGACCATATTTTCGCTTATCCAATTTAGTGCGAATGCTAGGGAAACGGTGATGTAGCAAATGCACTATCACCAAATCATCTTCCTGAAACATTTTCTTGCGATGCTTGTTGCACAGCTTGTACTTAGCATTGGTAGCCTTGAAGTGAGCTCGTGCCTTGGCATGAATCTGCAAAGACTTTTCGACCACATTTTTCGTTGTTTTGCTTCCTCCAACTACTGTTAGCATGACAACTAGATCATAGACATGGTGTGGGGAATATGCACAGACAATCTTAAAAGGATTCTTATTAGTAAATTGATTCACCATCCTGTTGTAAGCAAATTTAACCTGAGGCAAAGCAATTTTCCAATTCTGTTGCTTATCACCACAAACATATAGTGCAACATATTTCCCAAAGTGCGATTGACTACTTCCATTTGTCCACATGTTTAAGGATGAAAAGATCTACTAAACTACATTTTCTTATCGAACTTATCCTGCAAATGTCACCCAAACTTGCCAATGAACTTCACATCCCTATCATAAGTAAAAGTCTCTAGAGCACTATGCAAACACACTAGTTCTCGAAAGAATAAATACATCACTTATGTAAAATCTTCAGTCTTCTTACAAGCAATAAAATGTGCAATTTATGAAAATCTATCAACAACAACCAGTATCGAGTATCGACTAGCCCTTGTACAAGGCAATCCCAACAAAAAATCCATGAACAATTCTAGCCAAATATTTTTCAGAACAGGTAATGGCATGTATATTCCTATGTTCAAAGAATGTCCTTTGCTTCTTGACAAATTTGGCACCTTTGCACAATTATGGCCAATAATGTCACTCTTTCACCAGCGCTTTAGTCTTATCTCAACCAATATGACCACTTAAACCACCCCTTGCAACTCACAAATAATCTGCTCTCTTAAAGCACAAATACAAAATTAATTAAACATCAATTCATATGTTTCTATTCTATTTTAATAATTTATTGCGACCAATATCATAACTCCTTATTTTTTGTACATGACATAGAGTGAATTTACTTATTATTGATAATTTCAAAAATATTTTAAAGTATTTAAGAGAAACATGCAAGTGTTTTATGTAATCTTAATAAAAAAAAAAGATTTAAAAATTTTATTGAATTTTCATCACCAAAGTGTGCAATTATTTTATTTGCAGAAATTCATATAAAAATTAAAGGAAAGATAACAAACTCCATTAAAGTAATCGATGGGGTATGAAGAGTTAGTAGCAAAAAGAAATAATGTGATTTTAATTAAATTTCTTTATGTGTTTTCTATGTCAATAATATAGCTATAAGCATGAAAATGGTGCTTTGATTGAGTACTATGGAGATGTCAATAGCACCACTCTCCTAAAAGACATTGTTGGGTTTGGGTCCATTTCATATGCATGGGTGGCCGGTGGCCCAAGCTTAATGCCCACATAATTAAATAACACAAAATGTCCACTCAAGGTTTTAAGGAGCGTGCAGTTTTCGTTAGAAACAGTTGCTACGGGGTTTAAATCCAAATTGTAGTTATTTGTATGTTGATTATCCCTTCGCTAAAATAAATACTATGCTTCTACAAATTTATTCAAACAAATTTGCCACTGTGCTGAGTTAATAAATTTGTTACCTTTTCTCATTTTCTCTCTTATAACTTTCCTTCACTTTCGTTTACCTTCTTGCTTACGAAACAAATCTTTTATCAAATTCTTTCATTTTCCATGTTTTTCCTTTGGAAAGAAATAATCATTAAGAAGGCCTTTTTTATCTGATTCTACAACAATCGAAAATATTATTTGGGTAATATCGGGCAGGTTTCCTCGAGGCCATTCCAGCTCGAATAAGACACCCCGGGGTCAATCTAGCTCGAGCAGAAATCCCGACTGCCGGCATGAAGACGGCCTTACTAGACGTCAAAGCTGGTCAAGGTCGGGGAATTCAGAACCGTCCGAGCTTCGAACTCTCTTGCTTGCTCGAGGTCATTAGGCCCTGTCAAGACTGGTCAAGGACGAGGAGCTCGAAGGCTGGTCGAGACCCGAGTTCACCTTTTTGCTCGCTGCATTCAAGTCCTCGAGCACAATTGGGCCACGCCAGTAGTAGAACAAAGGGAACGCGGGACCCAATTCAGGACAGTCCGACCCATTTTCTTAAAAACCCGGCACAACTTTTGGTGTCTGATCAAGGCCCCACATGGTATGGTGGCGGTACTGTTGCCGATGGCAGACACATGCCCCCACGGTGTCATCATTCCTTGCGCGCATGCCCGACATTATGATCTGGCCACGTGAACCATGCTAACCAGACAGCCGCGCATCCCTAGGGAATATTACGCTAATCCCGGGTGTCAGAGGAACCTAGACACCACTGACGCGGGAATGGATGATCTCGGAGAGAAAGGGCGGGAAAAATGCAGAATAAAAGGAAACCGACAGGTAAGTTGCAAGGGTTTCGAAAATTCATACAGGTTCTTCTTATTCTTGCCTCTCTCTACTCTGATTTTTTTGGAGAATTCTATTATTGAGAAAGAAAGGCAGAAACACTCCTTCCATTCTTCCGGTCTCTCTAGTTAAGAGGGATACAAAAAGAATAACCCGATTACTGACTTGAGCGTCGGAGGGTTTTCGCCGGAACAACACCCGGCGACCCCTGACTCTGTTTTCTGTGAGTACAGGTCCGGGAGACTTCCGTTCTAGTAAAGATAGAGGAATTGGAATTGGAAGGCAGTTCTGCTCGAGCTCGAGCTAACCGCCGCGAGCAGAAAGTTTTTGATACTATTTGAAGGGACGCAGGAAAACAGCATCAACAAATATGGTTTGGTACTTCATGATTCTACTCTACAAGAACTCTGAATCATTCTCTTGAAGTTCATCATTTTCATCACAAATGATCAGCTTGCCCAAGTTATGAAGAAACATAAAAGTTTCAAATGAGTAAAATCATGAAATAAGTGTGTGCTAGTCCGTTAGTAAAATCTTTCCAGTGAAAATAATAAGTAATAGATTCAAATCGACTCATTTGGTTCGGAAGAAAATTAGATTTCTCTTGCGATACAACAAAAAAAAATAATGTTATAAAATCATTAATTTAATTTGTAGCAATTATATATTCAAGTCTCCGTAAATCCAAGTCAATGAAGGGCCCCTCCATTTATTTTTCTCAAGCTTATCATTCAGTTTCAAAGAGGAAACTCTGTATGTAGTATCGATGAAACAAACAATAAAGACAAGATTAAAGAAAAGAGTCCCCGATGAAGATAAAAATAACAAAATTTTGAAATTTTAGTGAAAACGAGGGTCTTTAAACCAGGCTTTGCTAATCGAGTCAATTCAAATTGGAAGGCCTATCTAATCAGAATAGAACAACAAAACCCAAATTGAAGGTAATGCTGTCCTTTCTGCCGAAGACTTTGAAAACAGGCGACGATTTGTAAGTAACTTTATTTTCGGTCCCACCACCACATGATCATGGCCATCACAAAACTGTACATGGAAATTTTAAAGGTCTCTCACAATGATTATATGTATGTATGTGTACACATTCTAATAAGTACCTTCTACGTCTAAATCGCCTACCCATATCGTTGTTTGATATGATGGGACCATGGAATGGAAACAAACAAACTTAAAAGACATAGGAAAAAAAGTTCTTTGAACCCTTCTAATAATCCAATGAAAAATGTGGACAAAATATTGATAGAATTTTGATCAAAATAATATTAAAGCAGGTCTGTTATATTGTGCTAATAATTGAGTGGCTAAAACAAACCCTATTTAACGTTATTTGTCTAATTTTTTTGCCTAAATAGTATATTACTGCTCTAATCCAATTTGCATTAGAGCAAGAGATGTTCATAGTTGACGAGGTTTACTCATTCAAAACCAAGTCTATGATACAAGTCAATTGACAGGCAAGAACAGCTTGAAGGCCTTTCATTTCTTATCCATTAATTTTCTTCAGAATTTTCCTTTTTTGGGCCATTGCCAAGTTTGTCAAGTAATTCATACATTCCGATGGCCACCTTCACTACTCTTCACTTGATCATCCCTTTCCTCTGTCTCCTCCAATCTGCAACTGCCGAACAAACTTCTCCTCCGTACATTCCCACAGACTATATTCTTATCAGCTGCGGCGAAT
Organism: Murraya koenigii; assembly: GCA_025617385.1. Taxonomy (NCBI): domain Eukaryota; kingdom Viridiplantae; phylum Streptophyta; class Magnoliopsida; order Sapindales; family Rutaceae; genus Murraya; species Murraya koenigii. The sequence continues at coordinate 7,031,907 of CM046813.1, read as the reverse complement.
CAACAACCACCACATCATCCGACGGCAGAAAATGGGACGGCGATGCTCACTCCAAATTTTCTTCATCTAATTCAGCAACAAAATCGTTTGCGTCCAGAGCATCTTTCCAGGAAAACTCGGTTCCTCAAGTTCCCTACATGACAGCCCGTGTCTTTCCTCAGGAATTCACTTACACTTTCCCTGTTTCACCAGGTCTGAAATTTCTCCGCCTTCACTTCTACCCAGCTTCATACTTATTGGGGCAGCAACAAGGTGGCCTTGATGATAATGATACAATATCCACTTCCTTCTTCTCTGTCTCCGCTAATAACTACACTCTCTTACACAACTTCAGTACCCATCTAACTGTTTCCGCAATGATTCCTTCAGCTGCTTATTTTTTCAAAGAATTTATCATCCCTGTGTCCAGCAGTCAAATATTAAACCTGACCTTTGCTCCATCTTCATCAAGTTCTTATGCATTCATTAATGGTATTGAAGTAGTTTCCATGCCAGACAATCTATACCCTCAGCAAAGTGATGAAGATAGATTTATTCCCTTTATAAACAGCAACACTTTTTTCTCTTTTGATAAACCTATCGCTCTGGAAACAGCTTATCGGCTAAATGTTGGCGGCGCGCATGTCTCTGCCAAAGATGATACTGGGATGTTCAGGGAATGGCTGGACGATACAAATTATATTTACGGGGCTGCATTTGGAGTGACACCGCATCTGCCTGGTGCCACAATAAAATACACTATTGATACTCCAGCTTATATTGCACCAGTTATTGTCTACAGTACTTCACGTACAATGGGAAGTGTTCCTAACATCAACAGGAAATATAACCTGACTTGGAACTTCTCCGTTGATCCAGGATTCAATTACTTGGTGAGGCTCCATTTTTGTGAGACTCAATTGGAGGTAACACGCGAGAATCAACGAGTGTTTTCTATATTCATCAACAATCAAACGGCAGTGAATGATGCGGATGTAATCAACTGGAGTGGCGGTTCAGGGATTCCAGTGTTCAGGGAGTACGTTGTGTTCGTTCCAATTGATGCTAATGACAAACGGAGTAAGCAAGATTTTTGGCTCGCCCTGCATCCGTTCTTGGACCTGGATCCTTTGCCTAAATTTGCTGATGCCATATTGAATGGTTTGGAGATATTCAAGTTAAACAACTCGTATGGCAATCTTGCCGGACCAATCCCTGCTTCTAAATCACCACCAGAACCCCAACCAAGGAAACAACAGAATGTAAAGAATAATAAAGGGAGGGTAATCTTGATTGCCATCATTGCAGCTGTGCTTGGTGGCGTTTTTGCATTAGTTTCTCTTTTGTACTTCTTCTTTTTCCGAAAGAAGAAGAGAATTAATGTGAACGAATCTGCTAGTGAAGTTAAGACCAAATCTTCGCGGAGTTGGGTTCCATTCTCCTATGGCTTGACCTCAACAAATACTAACACCGCTTCATCACTTCCATCTGATCGTTGCCGTCAGTTTTCACTGTCCGAAATCAAACAGGCCACCTGTGATTTCGCTGATCACTGTATCATTGGCTCTGGTGGATTTGGTCACGTATTTAAGGGATGGATAGACGACGGGTCGATAACAGTTGCGGTTAAACGTTTAAATTCGTCGTCCATGCAAGGAGCCCGCGAGTTTCGGACTGAGATTGAGATGATCTCCGATCTTCGCCATCTTAATGTCGTGTCTTTACTCGGTTTCTGTGATGAACACGGCGAGATGATTCTTGTTTACGAGTTCATGCCACGTGGAAACCTCAGAGACAATCTCTACAACTCGCGGAACTCTCCTCTGACGTGGAAACGTCGCCTGGAAATCAGTATTGGGGCTGCACGGGGTCTGCATTACCTCCATGCAGGCGCAAAACACATGATCATTCACCGGGACGTCAAGTCAACGAACATATTACTGGACGATCATTGGACGGCCAAGATTTCAGACTTTGGCCTGTCAAGGATGGGCCCAATGGGCATGTCTCAAAGCCACGTCAGCACCGTCGTGAAGGGAAGCTTCGGTTATGTGGACCCGGAGTACATCCGCAGGCAGCAGCTCACGGAAAAGTCTGACGTGTACTCATTCGGTGTGGTGTTGTTAGAAGTTTTATGTGGGAGGCCACCTATGATCAACGGTGCCGTACGGAAAGAAGAAGTGAGTTTGGTATCGTGGGCCCGGGTTTCACTAGCGAGGGGAATGGTTGATCAAATCGTGGACCCATATTTAAGGGGGAAGATTGCACCGGTGTGTTTGTCCAAGTTTGTGGAGATAGCTGAGAGGTGTGTTGATGATGAGGGAGTTAGACGGCCAACGATGGGTGATGTGGTGTGGGGCCTTGAGTTTTCATTACAGCTGCAGCAGGCGGCTGAGAAGAGTGATGAGGAAAGGCAATTTGTGCCAGGTGGAGACGTGATCACTACTACGACGACGACTGATAATGATGAGCCGTTTAGTGGGTCAAGTGGACAGGTGTCAGAATCAAAAAGCATTACAATCAGTAGCGGTACTGATAGTGAGTGTGTAAGAGTTGTATCCGAAAATGTTTTCTCGGAAATTATTGACCCAAAAGGAAGGTAACACAGCTGGCCTGCTGGGGGAAGCCTAATATTGACAGCCTGGCTTTGTTTATAAGTTTATTGGGCTACATGATGTTCATCAAAATAATTTTCAAGAGCTACTACTAGCACCCAACTAAAGTTCTCTTAAAACCCGTTTTACATATTTACAATTTCAGCCTTAATGGAAATTACATTCAAGGACACTATATATGTAATTAAAAAACTCATATGTTTAATGCATTCTATTGCTAAAGTCTCTTTACATAAACATTTTGTATGTACCCACAGATGAAATAGCAACATTCTCTTTAATTTTGAGTTTTTTTTTAATTCCAAAAATATGAATAATAAATTAATTATATTAAAAAAATTAATTTAAGAACAATACTTAGCCAAAACAGCATTGATTCTTGTTGCAAAGTAAAAATAAAAATTTAAGAAATAATTTCCCGCAAGCTTAGCCAATGTTTTATTCTCTCTATGCAAATGGTGATAGAAGAATTCTTTTACTTAATATTAACAGCTAGTTTGAATAATGAAAAGAAATATCACCCATTAATATTAACCACCAAAGTCTTTTTATCCCTAGGTTTTAATTTAGAGTGGGGTTATTTGAACCTATAAATACTACTAAAATTATTTATTAAGTAAACCCACTCTTAAATTTTAAAATTTAAATTTTACTCAACAAACATACCTACATACCCAATATATCCTTACTAAATCCAATTGGTACAATAATAATATTTCGACTAAAAATTTATGTGTTCAAAATAATGAATTCAAATATTTTATTTTTATAATATGATCCACAAAGAAACTGAAAATTATGTAGATGTCTATAATTTTTTTTATTCATTCAAGAAATAACTCAATAAATTATTAAATGTTTATGGTTTAGAATGGAATGCTCAAATTTTACTAGAAAATTACGTAAAAGAGTCAATTGTGTACAAAATAATATAAATATTATGTAAATACTTTACTATCTCTCGTCACAAAGAAAAATTTATTTTATTTAATCATAAAAAATGCAAAACAATAACGAAGTTTAACTCTTTCTATTACCAAAATTGATTATATTAAAGCATTCATTGATTAAGATACAAGCCTGATTATGGGAACCAATTCACTAGTGGCTTGGTCACATATACACTTTATATGTAAAGTGTGTTATAAGATTCATAATAATAATAATAAAAAAGAATATTAATTTAGGGTTTAAAAAAATATAACATTGAATGAAAAGATGGGTTCAAAGAATTAAAATCCTTTTTTATTATATTTAATGTCTATAATTGTAATTTGATTTGAAGATATTTTAATAATTAAAAATTATTTTTAAAAATAAATTTAAATTTAGTGAGTAATTTGGTGAATTCAAATAGTCTTACCCTTTAATTTATGATGAAGAAAATGAGGGTAAAAATTTGTTTAGACTCTATATTTTGATGTTAGTATTCGTTTAGTTTCTATATTTTTTAAAATATCTCAAAACATCCCTCTTATACTATTGACACATTTGCCATTATTTTTTGTTCTTTTTGGCTTGCTTTTACAATATTCTTCTTGTAATAATGTTTCTTTTATTTTGACATTAATAAAAAAAATTAAATTTATGATTTAACCCTAAAAATAAAATAAAAATAATATATATTAATTTTTGTAGAAGCTCACGTGCAAAATTAATATTGTAAAAAATTAAATTACCAATTTTTTGGACATTAATAAAAAATTAATATATTAACTCCTCAATAGAGTGCTCTATAAAAATTAATATATATTTTATTTTATTTTATTTTTTGAGTTAAATTTTTAATCTATTTTTTCTTTTTATTAATTAAAAATACATTATTGTAAGAGAGTAATATTGTAAAAATAAGTTAAAATAAACAAAAAGAAATAATAAAATATTAATAATTTAACGGTAATGATGCTTTAAGGTATTTTTAAAAATACATTGATTAAATGAGTACTAACCTCAAAATAGAGGGGGCTAAACAAATTTTTAGCCTTAAAATAATTTTGTAAGAAGAAAACGAGGACGAATGATTGGGAAATTCCCTAGGTGCAAGCATTTGTGATAGAGAGAGCCAGATAGATTTGGATAAACTTTTTAACTTCTTAATTCTTATCACAGTCATAACCCACAAATTTGAAATTTTATAACTGCATTAATAAAATTTTAAGCCAAATGTTACTTTAAACTGCATTAATAAAATTTTAAGCCAAATGTTACTTTAATCGGGAGCCACAAGAAAAGGCTTATATATTGGAATTGGACATGCGTACATTTGCAATCCACTACTTGCGTCATATCGAAAAATAAAAAAGAAAGAGAGAGAGAGAGACCCGAGAATGAAAATATTGCTATTGGAGAGCTACGAATAAGTGTCTGTATTACTAATAAAATTATTGATTAATTGGTGTACCAAGAATGAAAATATTGCGATTGGAGACCTATGAATAAGTGTGTATTACTAATAAAATTATTAATTAATTGTTGTAAGGAAAATAAACGTGGCAAACCTTTTGTAATTATATCATTTTATGGAAAATTAATGTAGGATTGAGATGGTAATTGAATATGTTTCCTTTACAAGTGTAGGGCAGACCACCTTCGAATTAGATTTGACTTTGAAGACATTCACTTTTTTTTCTTTTTTTTCTTTTTTTAATTTGCTCTTTGAAAGACATCAATTACATGCCACTTTTATGTTGCCCCCAGAAAGAGGATAGGGCCATTTTGATTAGAAAGGACAAATATTAAGTGGAATTTTGATACAACACTAAAGTTAAGCTAAAAATTGTCACAATACTATCAAAATTTTAATTACATATACTGCAAGAATAAAGACAAAATTTAGGGGTGGTCAAATCCAACCCAACTCAATAAATTTAATTTAACTTAACCCAATTTAATTTAATTTTATTAAGTTGAGAAGATTATTGTAGATTAATTAGATCAATTTTTTAACCCTAATTATAAATTAGGTTGGGTTGAGTTAATTAAGATGAACTCATCTAAACCAATTCAACCTAATTCACGTAAATAGTAATAATTATTTATTTTATAAATAGTAAACATTTAAGTTTAGTTTATAATAATTGATTGACATGGTAGCATATAATTACTTGTTAAATATATTATCTTATAAATTTAATTTTAAAAGTAAGTTGGTTTCAATTTTTTTAATTTTTTAATAAACATTTAACAATACATAATTATAAATCACTTTCATTTTATTATAGGACATCATACTAGTTAATTATCTAAAATATCATAATTTAGAATTTAAAAAAGAGATATTAGAAATTAAAAATAAAAACTAAAAGTTCACTGCCAATTTTTTTTTTTAAATTTTAAGATAGTTTATTTTTTATCTTTCTTTATCGAATACTAACCTGTGAATAAAATTTTTATATTATAATATATTTATAATTAATTTTAATAAGTATTATTTCAAGTTTTATATTTATTTTATTTTATTTTTAATTTTGATTTAATCTTTAAATTTTCAACTCGATCAACCCAACTCAACCCATTCGATAAAGTAAGGGTTGGGTTAAATTAAGTTGAACATGTTTATTATTAATTTTATCTCAACTCATTCAATAATATGTTAGATTAGATTTTCACAAACGCTACCTAATCCAACCTATGCTCACCCCTAACAAAATTTGGATAAAAACTATTAAATAAGCATAACCAGTTGGTATACAAATGGTCTTATATCAATATGAGCTTTTTTTTGGGGGAAAGGCCATCCATACCTTCAATGTTTGCTTAAATAGTCACATGAGAATTTTTTTTTATTATTATACCCTTAATTGCAACGACTTAATAATTGATTTTAAATAAACTTCTATAATAATATAATATAATATATAAAATAAGTTAAATTTTATAAAATATTTTGAATATTAGAAAAGTCATTTTAACATTATTAATCTATCATATTCTTTTTACAATAATAAAATCCAATTTACATTTTAACAATATTAAAATAATTATACCTAAAACTCACAGTAATTTATAAAGTTTATATTATTTTATTTACAATATTTTTTTAATTACATCTATATTAGTATAAATCTTAAAGTCAACTTTGAGTTAATAAATTTTTGTATTAATAAAATCGATCTAGATAGACTAATAATAACTTAATATTAAAAATAATTTTCATTATATACATTATTTAGTAATTATACTTATTATAATATTTTATTTGTATCCTATGATATTTATTTATTATTTTTTATCTTATTATTATATTTATATTTATTTGAATTGTTATAATCAAAGAGAGTTTATGAAATCAAAGAGGCATGTGTGACAATTTAAACAAACATTGGAGGTAGAGGTGCAAGTGGAAGTGACTCTTTCCCTTTGTTTAGTAGTAATTTTAATAGAGAGCCTATTGATCAAGCTAAAAAGAGAAAGTGACATTATATGTGGTATTGTGAGGTTATATAAAATGCTCACAATATCTAGTTACATATTTGAGAATTTTTGTCAAAATTTTAAAAATAAATTCAAATTTAAAACATCCAAACGTATGTACACTTAGTTAAAAGAAAGGTTAAATATTAATCCTTAGGCTTTGGACCGATAACCCACTTAGTCCTTTAATTTTCAAAAATACCTCAAAATATATATTTTAAATGTTCACAACTTCTTAAGGATACAATAGAATTTTTATTTGATATATAAAAATTATAATTCAAACAAATTTGACGTGTAACATATGAAAATTAATTAGCGAACATTTGTTATGTCCATATTTTTACCAAACCCGAGCCCAATGACCCACATCTAATAATTTTTCTAAATCTAAATAAGATAACACAATAAAAATCATAATCCTCGTTAAACATGTTTCCTACAAGATAAGAGATAAGTTTTCTTAATTCACTTATACTTTTGACTATTTTTTCTTATATAAAGAGATCATCACTTAATAATACATGTATCAAATGTATGGACGAGAAATAGACATATTGAAGGAGAGAGTACAATATCCTACAAGCATTTTCTCTTATTCTATTTTCTCTCTTTTATTTATTTATTATCGTGTCATTCCCGATTTCTGACTTAAACATTGAAGGGTCTACTTTAGTAACACTCTCGTTGATCCCTAATGAGTTATTATTTTGTAGGATTACGATTATCGAGCTGTTTGCTCTTGATAATGACAATTCCAATACATCATGTTCTCTCACAGTTCATTCACCAAGTAAAACAACTTTGTCTCAACTCTTATTGTTAATCCAAATTTTGGTATCAACAACATTTAAATAAATTTTAATAGAAACAGATATACAATAGTAGCGTTTTCAATAATTATTAAAACAATATGAACTAAATAATTAATTGTTTAAATATTTTAATTGCTTAAATATTTGAGACTAAAGTAGCGTTTAAAAGTTTAATTAGAGCAAGGCATATTGAACCGAAAATATTATAAGTCTTTCACAGGGGGATAGAGTACATGATTGATAGAGAAATCCATTATTGAGCAGTAACCAATATATTCTCAACAAATACCAAAGTCAGCGCTCGACCTATTGAAATATAATGCATGCTTCTAAAATAGGATTTGCAAAACGAGCTAGATAGGTGAATTCTTCGTTGTATTGAAACATAAGAGATGCAAAACATACGAACATAGCTACAAAGTACTAAAAAGTGCAAAATTTTGAGAGAAGATTTTGTTCCCAGATAAATTTTATGTTTTTGAATTGCTTCACACTTGTTCCATTAATACAAACTTTTCATTTGTTGCTATATATAAGTCATTAATTAAAAAAATTCATTCTTTTCTTAAAAAAAATTACAAAATTCAACAGACAACTTCAAAGCCAGTTTACAAAAAAGTATTTGACATTGGCACCTATTCTTGAGAAAGAGAAGTCCGAAGACCCAACTGCTATAATCTTCAAGCAACAAGTCCAAACCAAATTCGAAAACAATTCAGTTCCCTTGATTTCCAGTGCCTTTGATTATATATATTCATTAGTGGAACGCCCAAAGTGGAACGCCCAAAGTGGAACGCCCAAATTCTCCAACCTCTGAAATGCATCCAATCCGGAATCACTTTTAAATCCTACCTTCATTCTGCCTTTCTCTTTTCTAATGCCAATAATATAATTCTCCTCTCCCATTTAGATCAAGGATTCAATAATTATATATTCACAATAATTACTAGATAATTAAAATGTATATATACTATGCAGAGTTATCTATAACTGCATATCGCACCTTCAGGTTCTAGTGGCACAATACTTGAAACACTTTCTTGAACAGCCGTGGATGAAGAGCTAGCCTGGCTACATCCCAAGATCTTCTGACAGGTTTCAATAAGGCAATGCCTGCATTTCGGGCACGAAGAATTTGACCTAAGCCACTTATCAATGCAACGAACGTGAAAGCCACGGTTGCATTTGGGCAGGAGCCGTACACGCTCACCAGGTGCATATTCTGAAAGGCATATAACACATTCAGTGTCCAAGCCTGGAAGCTTCAACTCTGTTGAGTACTTTACTACAGTGAAAGTCTTTAGGGCATTTTGCTTGATTCCTGAACTGCAGGACCCGGAACCTGAGGAGTTTACGGAAGTCTCAGAAGCCTCTAATCTTGAGCACCTTAATGAACACTTTATAAGAGAAGCTAACCCTATTGCACAGATTAAGGCACATAAGAGGACTGAGAGGACCATCAGAATATTTGAGTCGAAGCTGCTTTTGCCGCTGCGGTTAGGTGGAGGAGCAGCTATCACTGGTTGTTGATTTTGTAAGAATAATTTTCTTGAATGAAATTTTCCGAGAAAATCTTGGAATAGCTGAGTGGGTGTGGAAGCTGTTGACATATTTAGAGGGAGTTTATTAGTTAGAAAATTTAGTTTGAAGCCCCTGGAGGGTGTTAGCATTAGGGGATCATTTATTTATCGCAAAAGTGGAAGGGTTGAATTTGATTTTTTTAATACTCATGATAAAATGTGATTCAATTGTTAATATATATGCTTTCTAATAAAAATTATCTCACTAGCTTTTTGGCAGTTGCTTTCAATAAATTAGCAATATCAATATCTCCAAATCTAGAGCTTGACCACTAGCCCAAGAAGATACCGAGAACCTTCCCAATCTCTGCACGTATAGAAACTGTCTTTTTTCTTTTCTTTTCTTTCCCAAATTGAGGATACGCTTTTCTCAAATTTGCCTATTTGTATTGTGTTGAATGTGTAATGTATCATATATGAGTCAGACTCAACTCAACTTAAAATTCATTGAGTATGGCATACTGATCAGCTTACAAAAATTGAAGAAATATGTTGTATGAGGGTCTTACATGATTTAATTAACCTATATAACTATTACATGCATCTTACTTTCATTATTCTCAATTTTTTTTCAGAAAAGTAATTGAGCTGCTATAATTATATGTGGTGGAATATTCCTTCCTTAATTTATGTATATAAAGTTTCTCAAAATAATCAGTATCTTTTAAGGAGTTTAATTTTAAAGATTTTATAGAGTGTTTGATTTATATTAATGTCAATATCTGGTTGGAATTTAACTATTCTTAATTTTTTTAACTATTAATCATCAATCACCCATGTGAATTTTATGTAAAAAAAAAAAAAAATCATATCATGAGATAACGTAGGATGTAGTGTATCACGAATATGGTACCTTCTGGAGAGTATAATTTTGGCTACAGGTGTCCGTTTCGGGCGTATAATATATCGTTTCGAAGTTTGTAAGGAGACGAACAAAAACCACTGTCAGGGCTATTTTAGTATGTGTTAGGCCTAGAAATTCTCTTTCTTTCCTAATCATTTTTAGAATTTTAAGATTTTTTCCTATTTTTCCTGATTCTTCTAAGATTTTTATCTTTTTTTTTTTTATAACTCAAATTTGGTTTCTATTTTTTCTGTCTTTCTTATTTCGGATAAGAGAATTTTATGATAGAATAATATTTCGAATTTGCTTATTTTAGTAAATTCGCAATATTTATGCTTGTTATAAAAGAGATTCAAAACCCTAATTTTATTTCATTCCTTATTTTCAATAAAATTTGTTTTATTCAGTAACTTTGGACAACCTTTATACTTCCATTTCGTCATGAGAGAATCGTGGTCCTTTTCAAAGGTTTATACTAGTGCTAGTCTATTGTTGGAATTTTACTTCCCAAGGAAGGGCAAGCAGCAGTGATAGCTAACAGCCTACTTATAGTCCCTTCTCTTATTCTTATGATATTTCTTAAAAAATGGGATCACTGAACCTAACCCAAATGGAAAGAAATTAAGAAATTCAGATAATTTTACTTGTTCTATTTTGATGGTGTTTTTAATATTCTATTCATTTAATCCTCTTTTTTTCAAAAATCACCTTGGTTTTTTTATTTTACCCTTTTTTAGTCTTTACGCTTATTTCTATTATAGCTTTTTGTTCTGTCTAGGTTCATTTGTCATAATTATTGTATTTTTTATCTTGCATCTTCAAATGAAAAAACAAGGCATCGTTATATTTGATAGTGGCAATTAAGTTAATTTGTTTGTATTGTTAAAAGTTTAGGAAAAGGATAGTGACACTCTCAAAGTTTGAAAAAATAGTTATGAAAACTCTTAAGTTTTCAATAAATGATATTATGACCACAGTGCCATTTGCCTCTATTAAGTTGATTGTATTTTTTTTACAAAAATATAAATATAACATTAAAATAAATGCAATAATATATACATTTTAAAGCAATTTCAATAATTTCAATATTTTAAAATCTATTAGACACGTCTAATTATATTAAAGTAAATATTATAAAAAATTAAATTATTTTAAATATTTTACAAAATACTTTTAATATTATTAATACATTTGATATATTTTCTTATTCGTAAAATCTATTTAAAATATATCTATATAAAATATTTATGATAAATACAAATATAGTATGAAAATAAGTATAATAATTTATATTATTAGTCTAATAGATTAAATTATTTTACATTATACTTTTTGTATTTATTAAAATTTTAAAGTTAGTTTTTAGTTATTATATTTAAATGGTATTATAGTCTTGATTTTTTTTTTTACTACAAATTTGAGAATTTTCATGACCAATTCTTGTTTGGTGTAACTATCATTTTCTTTAAAAGTTTAGATATATGCAAGATTATGACAAGGTTAAGTTAAAAAAAAAAAAAGACACGTGCATGATTATGATAAGGTTATGATTAACTTATTACAATTCATAAAGCAAAAGAGGATAAATCTTCTCTTTAAAAGGCATGGAATTTGGTTAATTATCTACAATTAACCAAAATCGATATTGAAATCAGTAGTTGTTAAGAAATTGCTTTAAAATGTTTGTTAAGAAATTCGTTCCATAGTGAAAGATGAAAAATTAAAAATAGAAGTAACAAGATCTACAACATGAATAACACATTTTAAGATTTATAACGCCTAGTGGCGAAATTAATAAAAGGAAATCCCCTTTTTGTAGAAATTGATTATTAATTTCTCCACTATTTTTTAAACATTAGTCAAAACGTCCCACTGCTAAATTTATTCCTTTTAACTTTAATTTCTTGAGCCTTTTACTATTTAATCTTTAAAATCAGAGTTTGATAAGGAGAATATATCAATGAACATAAAGAGTTTGATATTACAAGTACTTCCATTCTCATAAGTGCATATATGGCTAGGAAATTTATAAAAATAGCCAAATAAATTTGCTTAATTTTTAAAATAATTACTTTAGCTTTTTCTTTCTTACTTAGCCACATTTTTTTTTAATCAAAATACCCTTATATCTCCCAAATCCCAAACTAGCCAAAAATGTTAACAGACGATAGCAGCTGAATTTTTTATTTTTCGACAACAGTTAACAGCAGTTGGATGGACTTTTGAGAGTGAGCTCATCCTGGCGGTTGGACGGTTTTAGTTCTAGCAATTTCAAAGTGATTTTCTCCTTAATTTTCGATAATTTCACTTTGTAAGTTTTATTTTATTTTTCTATTTTGCTAAGTTTGATTGGTGATAGGTGAGTGTATAGATGAATATATATAAGGTTATGATTGACTGTCCATAAACATTGAAGATTGTTAAGTGAAATTTATGTTTAATAAATTTACTGTACCCTCATTTTCCATCTCCAATAAATGAGGGTACTTAGGAAGTAAGTTATATGATTCTGATGGACTTCCTTATATTACCTTAAGACCAAATTCTTTAGCCCAATATACCTGTTGGTATGATAAGCGAATATTGTATTCATATTGGATGTCTGTTATGATCTCATTTGGAGTGTGTGTTCGCTTCTCCTAAATAAATTTGTTTGCAGTGCTATAACCGATAACCCGAATCCTTGTTTGATAGAAGCCCCTGGGCTCATTATGACATGTATGTGTTTCATCATATATATATCATCATTACCCAACTTACATTCTCTTCACTTGATGCTTTCATTTCTCGAATAAGCCATTTACACAATATTAAAGTACAATGTGTCTCGAAACATGTCGATGTGGACTTTGCAGCCTTGAAATTGAACTTATCCCTTAAGAAAACTTTGCGCAATTCTAATATTAAATTATATTTAAAATCGAACAACTTGCCAACACAAATATCATTAGACCCAATATTTATAAAAAGGTTTGGAGTAACCAAGCTCGAAGGTAAAACTGGTGCAATTCAACTTCTACACCATTTGAATGGGGCATTGAAATAACAGGCCACTTCGGTGTAGTTCGTGATCATTCTCAAAGTAAGGCAAATCTTTTATATCACCGACTAGACCCTCATCATCCCTATCATTATAAGTATTATCCAAATGATCATCATTGTTATCATCAATCGGAGCATAAAAAAATTTATCGTCCCATCATCAATTGGGCTATGGCATGAATTAGAATTAATGCTATTTGTTGTTATATTATTCATGTCATCAATGCGATAATCATTATAATAGAAAATAGAGTAATCTTGTTGCAGTGATGTTGTCAGCGGTAACAACTCTTCTTCAACAGCCGCCAGTGTCACGACGTCCTTTTCTTTAACTGGCTCTTGATTTCTTACTTTAGGAGATTTGGTAACAAAAACAAGGATGCATCCCTCGTTTACCGATTTACAGCTCATATGTATCAAAACTCTTGCCATTTCATCATCAATTACATCTACAGGTAATAAACATACGGGTTGGATATAATATCTTGACTGTAAAGTTGTCTTTAATGTGATGCTGTAATCATTCAGATTTATTTATAAAACTTCATATACTCTTGCAAAAAATACAATAAACGTACAATTTTTTTAAAATAAAAGCCATATTTTTTCTATTATTATACTCAAAATGACTGTCAATCAATTTCTCCCATATTCCATCATAACACATTTGAAAAACAATTTACTCTATTATGCCTGAATAATTAAGAAAGATAAAAAATATTTATACTAATAAAAAATTCTGCATTTATAAATGTAGGATAGACACCTGTCGCACGATAGACAAGCCCTACCTATTGTACGATAAGCATCTGTCCCACGTGCGACATGTATCTATCTATTGTCCAACAGGCATTTGTCGCATGGTAGACATGTGATAGGCGCTTGTCATATACCAGCCTTCGTACATTTCTTGTGCGTAGGTACCTATCATACATTTAGTAAGTGCGATAAGCGTCTATCGCACGTTTTCTTAGTTTATTCAAAAGTTATTGTAATTAAGAAAAATTCACATATATTTTAATTAATCAAAAAATAAAACTACACATTTTATAAAAAAAATACTAACTGCAACCTTTTACTTTCTCGTTAATGATTTGGTGATTATTGGGATGAGATTTGAGGATTAGAGTGTGGAGAATTTTGGTTATTTTTTGTTGAGAAAGTGTCAATTGTTAGTTTTGTTTATAGATCTGAAATTATTTTGATAAAACATTTTTGTAACTAGCTAAAGAATAAATAAAAACTAGAGGTTTTTATTTTAAAAATTCACCAAATTCACTTAACTATTTTTATAATTTTTTCACTATACCCCCACCCCTATTAAATTTGTTAAGAAAGGGTTAATCATCATGAGCTTTTTTTTTTTATGTTTCAAAATATCAAAAACATACTAATGAAACTCAAAAAGAGGTAATATCGACTTCTAACTATTGTAGAATGAGATTGTATAGCAGTTAGGTTTTTAATAATTTTTTATAAAATTTAAATAAATAAATTATATTATTTTTTTAATTAATTAATAAATATTATATTTTTTATTATTTATTTTTTTATTACACAACTCATGATTTATCTCTCTTGTTTGACTGCAGCTTCAATCTAGGGGTTAAAATTCCCTCTATGGTGCAGAATGTCACTCTAAACCTTTCAAATATAAAAAGTGATTAAATATAAAAAAAATAAAAGGTTACCGATTGAAGAAGTTACACATTTATTTCTTACCTTTCAAAATCTCAATTCTCATTATCTATATTCACGCTTTCACATCTGTCACTTCTTCGTGGCTGATACTGCTCCTTCAACCACTGCCCACCTAAACTGTTCACATCTCTCTCTCTCTCTCTCGGTGTCTGTTACTCGATTCGTCAACAACAATCC
Source organism: Murraya koenigii (assembly GCA_025617385.1). Lineage (NCBI taxonomy): Eukaryota > Viridiplantae > Streptophyta > Magnoliopsida > Sapindales > Rutaceae > Murraya > Murraya koenigii. The sequence goes on along the minus strand of CM046813.1, from coordinate 7,016,741 downwards.
ACCATCACGACTCTCTCTCTGTGCGCAAATCGATTGCTGCTCCTTTTCCATTACTGGTGCTGCTCCGTCTCTGTTGTTGCTGTACAGTCTTTGCTCAGTCTCAATTGTTACTGTTGTCTGCTGTTGCTCTATGGTTCGTCTCTGCCCATCTGTGCTCACTGGTATTATTCTTCAATTTTTCTATTTAGATAAATTGTGAGTGTGATTCTTTTTGTTTATTTAAAACCCAATTAATCATATTCATTTAATTTCTTTTCTTTTTTTTTTTCTTTTGTTGGGTTCTTTGATTTTGAAGGAAAAAAAATAGTGGAGTAGAGGAAAGATACTAGAATTTGGTCATGAGAGGGAGGTGTGGGTTATATTGGGGATTTTTTTTGCATTTTTTAAAAAGATTTTTAGGAGTAAACGATGAAAGAAAAGGAATGTTATGGGTGGCAGGTCCAATAAAGCAACAGGGATGGTTGAGAGTGGAAGAGATAAAGAACAACAGAGGGCATAATAATGGGATTTTTTTTTATTTGTGTGACTATTTTTAAAAAAAAAAATTGGGTCTGAAGTTACATTAATATATTTTAATTTTTTTAAAAAATAAATAAGAAAAGAAAAGGTGGTTTATGAAATTTAACTCCAGCAAGCATTTAAAAGCATCATCAAAAGAGCCGTAGCAGCAGCACAATGCTAAAAAAAATATATTTTTTTTTTCTTGGAGGTTTTTATTTTTTTTTACTACGCAAGTCCATGGATCCTAATTCTTATTTCCTGTTTGAATTGCAGACACTTTGTTTAGTTCTCTTGTATTCTCATTGACTGTAATGATATGAATTCGATTGAAAAGTTCTGTTATATGCAAATAATAATAATAATAAAAGCAAAATAATCTTCTCAATTATTATAATAAATATTAAATGCTATCCAAAATCAGATCAACTGGTAGGCCTAAAAAAAGCCCGATCGACACTGCTGAGTAGAGCAATTACAGCACAGAAAATGATAGCTCTCTCACTCTCTTTTGCTCCCTACCAGAATATACACATTCATATGTAAATGTGTATCTAATTGATACATTGATTGCCAGCGGTGTTTGTAGATTGACACGGGAATAGCGAATTTTTTTAGCGCAGTTTCACTCGATGAAGAGTGCGTGCGATCACATAGTAATTGCAGGTAAATCTCATCTCATTATTACTAATAATTTTCAAATTTCACTCTTTAATGTTGTCATTTTATCTGATTGCGCATGGATTAAGTTTTGTTAACTGTATATGTGCATCCCATTATTGTCGTCAATTGCCTTATTCTTTTTGCTTTTCAGTGTTTGATTAGTTGCTTAAAATTAGTGCAAAGACTCAATTTAGTAGATTTTTTCATATCGTTAGCATAAAGAGTTAATATTGAAACAATAAAAAATATAGTTCTGGAAATTGGGGTAGAAATTTTTTTTTTATAGAATTTTAATTCATGTAAAAAAAGGGAAATGTTATTATTGATGTTATGAAAAATGATATGATAGTGAGATTATAGTGATGAACCAATTGTTGCTTTCTTGTGTTTGTTCTTGATAATTTTATTATGAATTGGTTTACAGTGGCAAGATGTGAGTGATTTGTGGCCACTTATTAAGAGTGCATATAAGGAGCGGTGCCATTTGAAAGGGCTTATTTGAACAACAAGACGCGTAATCTTGTGTTTGTGGAGAAATTATCTTTGAGTTAATGCAACTTTTTCTGTTGAAATGAGTGCCTTAATTATCATTCTATGATTACAGTATGTGAAAAGATTGGCATTGATATATTCCATACTTTAGAAGTGGACAATTCATTAGTCATTTTGTCACACATGTGCATGATATACCAATGTAAATGTCATTGAAATACTAACTAAACAACCTAAGAAAGTGGATGAATTGGGATTCTATAAATATTGTTAAATTAAAATTTAATTAACTCTCAATAAGGTAATAAGGTAACTAAATTCGAAATATTTAAACTTAAAGTGCAGCAATTATAAAGAGTAAGGGAAAGAGATGCAAACACGAGGATGTTTATATGGTTCGGCCAACTGTGCCTACGTCCACATCTCTAAGCCCACCGGGCTTGAGGTTTTTACTAAACGCGTCTCTAAGGCATCAACAATGCTTAAACTTGACTTTGTAGGTGTCAATGAACTTTTACAACAATAGATTAATTCTAATTTCTTAACTAAAGTGTATTTCAACACTTACAGTTACTCAATTTTTGTGTTCGTAATAAAAAAAGTTATAATACAACTTCACTCACACTATATAATTAAATATAAGATGAATAATCAAAAGTGTGAATAAAATGATTACAAAAACTTAAGTTTAGATTACACTTGAATGCTCAGTGATATATGCAGTTGTCTAATTTCTATTTGAATTTGAATGTATTCTTCTATAATTGGAGTTGAAAATTAGTTATTGATTTTTTGAGTATTAACAGTTCGTCGTTAACTTATTGTCGTATCGTTATTTTGACTTTGAACAAGTTACCATTAGGCTGTTTTCAAACAGTTGGTTTGTCGTTTATAATTGTCAATTCATCATTAATATATCAGATAGCCGTTTGCATATTATTGGATCACTGTTAACATCAATCAGATTGTGTTGCTCTCTGGACCTTATTGATGACCTGTTAACTTGTTGTCAGTTAGCTGTTATCTTTGAACAAAATATATTGCTCTATAGACCTTATCAGCAGTCTGCTTATTTGTTGTCGATTAGTCGTTATCTTTGAACAAGATAAGATGCTCTTTGGACCTTATCGGTAGCCTGCTAACTTTATTGTTGGTTCGCCGTTTAGCTACAGTGCCAAATAGTTTCGTTACAATGTAACTTTCTCAAAATTATAATTCCATCTCAATTCTTTTCTAAAATTATTTTGAAGCCCAAAATTATTTTATATATTTTCAAATAAAGTTTTTTAGAGTTTTAAGCAAAATTAAATGTTTTCAAAGTTTTCAATTTACTCTTTAAAAATATTCCAAAAACTTTAAACTTTAATCAATTCAAAAACATATTTGTAATCATCAAAATCATAATTGTGAAAATCTATATGTTAATAATTTCCTCCTTTTTTATGATGACAAATTTTCAAGAAATGTTTTTGAAAAATATCTATGAAAGATTTAAACTCCCCCTAAATAAGTGTTCCTTTGAATAAAATATTTGTTTTCAAAGATTATTTTAAAGTTATATGTTATTAAAAGAAAAAATTTGAAAACATAATTACATACTTGAACTCACATTTTCTTATATACTTCTCTCCATTTATCATCAAAAATAAATAAAAATGTAGAAAATATTTAGAAGAATTTCGGTAGAGTTTCTCTAGAAAATCAAGTAAATCAAAATTATGAAACTTACTAAGAACACTTCTAGTATAGATTAAAAAGCCGTCTCAACTCTCAGTCTTGTCAATAGAGAATCTTAGCAAATACATACATCCATCCATAATGAAACAAACATTCAAAAGCAATCATCCACATGAATCCATAAGCATAACCAAGCATACACATGAACCAAATAACCAATATCATGTTATCCAAAAAATACCATAATAATAAATGAATGCAAAGAATTCTGTATGTGCAAAATACATATAATGTGCAAAATACATATAATGAGAAAATCCATGGAGGCAGCTGTGATAATGACTCAGATAGAGGAACTCTTAGAGCAGAAAAGACCCGTTGCTGAAACTCAAGCTGCTGAATCTAAATTGCCTCAAATTGAGACTGAAGTTGCTTCTGCTGCTCGAAAATAGTGTCAACGTGATCCATAATGTGTTGCAGCAAACTATCGAAAGCTAGAGGCTGGTCACTAACATCTCCCTCATGTGCAGGCTCCTCCTGCTCCTCTTCACAATCCTGCAGTACTTCAACTCTCCTAAAAACATGAGGTCGAGCTCCTAAGCAGAAGTTCGGAAGCTGATCAGTCAGATAGATGTCATTGAGGAATTTGTCGTCGTCCGGAGTGACAAGAGTGTCCTCATTCTTGGAAGAAGGAACCCTTATCCATCTATCTCCCTGCCTCTGAAAATCAATCGTGGAAATGATCTTCTGTCCTAACGTCTTGACTTCAATATGAACAAGCTCAGTGAGAGGAACGCGGAAGTGACGAAGAATCTAGGTGATGATACTTCTATAAGGAAGATATTGGTTACTGACACTAGGGAAAGTTAGCATGTGACATGTAATGGTGTAGCCAAGATTAACCTCCCTACCCCGGATGAGAGAATCTAATAAACTCACATCAAGACCCTCATTATTATGTCATTGCCTAAAAGTGACATTGTCCTGCAAAATACTATGGATGATCCTAACTTGGAAGGGTAATAGCTATGACCTAAATGAGAGAGTACAAACATCGTCCGAAAGATCACGACGCTGACATATATTTTTAACGGCTCCGATATGATGAAATCAGTCAAATTCTAACTCCTTCCTAGCAGTATAAAGGTCTAAACCATCAGCAGAAATCTCCAAAATTCTACATAGGTTAGTATCATAAAATACAATACGTGCCCCCACAACCTGAGCGATCACACGACTAGATCGAGCATTATTTATGTCTATATTTGAGTAAAAAATTGGAACAAGGTTTTTATAAACAGGCTCATGTACACTTAAAGCTAATTCACATTGTCTTAAGAGACTTATGATACTACGTCCACATATTATGATATTCTTAAATTCATTAATATTTACAAAATATGAGGGAGTGAGTTTTAACTATAAAATAGCTTTCAAATTTCCGAGACATGTGAGTGAGGGAAAAATGCAGTTGGTTGAAGTCTATAGGAGCAGACCTTGAATCAGGGCCTGGTGCAGCAGAGTGTTTGATCCTCTTACCCTTTCTAGATGAAAAACCACTAGGTATGGAGGGTGAAATTTGGGATTTTGAAAAGTGGATGAGTAAATGAGAAAATGAATCAGCAGAAAGATAGAAAAGTAGTATAGAAAGGTGTTTATGAACTCAATTTAAGCAAAAATGTAAAAAAAATTAAAAGAAATTTGAAGAAGAAATCTGTGGTAGTTCTAAGGTTTTAAATTGAGAATTTTGTAATTTGAGTAAACAAATAAGTTTTAATCACAAAAATATAAATTTAAGAGGATTTTATGCCCATATGAAACTCAATTTTGCAAGAAAATAAAGAAAAATGATGGATTGTAGAGAGAGTGTGAGCTGTCAACAAGAGAGGCAGAGAAAACGGTTCAGGACCAAAGAAAAATGAGAAAGAAGAAGGTCATTGTGCAGATAAAACACGAAAACACCGAGCCGTTACAGAGTTATCGGCGATCCGTTATAGTCCAGAGAGTAAAAGTTTTGTCAATCAAATATCGGCAAGCTGTTTATTTGTTAGTGGCAAGTCATTATTCTCCATAATTCCCAACTAGGATATCCTATAAAATGATTTCACACATTATTTTAATTTTTGCCCAAATTATGAATTACTCCAAAGTCATTTCTTGAACTTGGAATATTTTAATGGCTATTTGATGCATGATTTATGAATGTAAGAATCAATTAATCATGTAAAACACATTCAAGAAATTAAACAATGATATTAAACATACCAGAAAAATATATTAATATGCAATATTGATTATTTTAAGTTCATGCCTAATCTTTGTGAATTGCTCTTTACTAAGAGGTTTTGTAAATATATCAGTAAATTGATTTTTAGTGGAAACAAATTTAATCACAACATCTCTCTTTTGAACATAATCTCTTAAAAAATGATGTCGAATATCTATGTGTTTCATTTTAGAGTGTTGGATTATATTCTTTGATAAATTAATAGTATTGGTGTTGTCACATCTAATAGAAATATCATCTAGCTTACTGTTATAGTCTCTAAGTATTTGTTTCATTCATAGTGCTTGTGCATAACAACTTGCAGTTGCAATATATTTTGCCTTAATAGTAGAAAGTACAATTGAATTTTGTTTCTTGCCAAACCAAGAGACTAAAGATTGTCCTAAAAAATGTTATGTACCACTAGTGCTTTTCCTATCAACTTTATACTTAGCAAAATCAACATCAGAATAATATGTTAAATTTATATATGTTCTTCTAAGATACCAAAGACCAAGGACAATGGTGCCAATTAAGTATAAAAAAATTCGTTTAACAACCAGTAAATCAGACTCATTAGCACACAAGCATACGTTAAACATAATATCAGGCCTACTAGCAGTTAAGTAAAGTAAGGATCCAATTATACCTCAATATGTCTTGATATCAACTTCTTTACCTTTTTCATCATTGTCTAGCTTGATGGTTGTGCTCATTGGAGTGCTTTTTATTGATCCATTTTCATAGCCAAATCTTTTGAGTAAGTCCTTCATATACTTGGCTTGATTTATAAAAATCTCTTCCTTATTTGTGTTATTTGTAGTCCTAACTCTCCCATCATGCTCATCTCAAATTCTTTACTCATACAAGATGAAAATTCTTTACATAATAGCTCATTAGTAGAACCAAAGATAATATTATCAACATAAATTTGAACAAGAAGAATAGTTTTGTTCTTATGCTTAATGAAGAGAGTTTGATCAGCTTTACCCATTCAAAAACCATTCTCTAACAAGAAATTTTTAAGCCTATCATACTATACTCTAGGTGCTTGTTTTAATCCATATAAAGTTATGTCAACTTATGAACATGATCTAAAAAATTTTTATTTTCAAAACCAAGAGGTTGTTTCACATAAACTTCTTCCATAATAAGGCCATTTAGAAATGTACTTTTAACATCCATTTGATATAAGATGAAATTTTTATGACATGCAAATGATAATAATATCTTAATGGACTTTAATCTAGCTACAGGTGTAAAAGGTTCATCAAAATCAATTCATTCTTCTTGTTTGTAATCTTGAGCTACTAATCTATCTTCATTTCTTACAACCACTCCCGTTTCATCTATCTTATTCCTAAATATCTATTTAGTGCCAATGACAAATTGGTGTTCCGGTTTAGGAACTAATTTCCATACATTATTTCTCTTAAATTGATTTAACTCTTTTTACATAACTATAATCTAAAATTCATCGTTTTCAGCATCCGAAAAGGATTTTGGTTCAATTTGAGAAATGAATGCATCATATTCACATGTGTTTCTAAATGACAACCTAGTAACAATTCCTCTAGAGTGATCACCTAAAATTAAATCTTTTGCATGAGAAGAGAATACATCCACTCCTTGGGAAATATTTGAGAAATACTTTCATTTTGTTTTGTACTTTTTTTTTTTCATCATGATTTTTGAGTAGGACATCATTTTGCTTGTCCTTTAATTGCTCTTCATGTGACTCTTCATCTGCACCATTATCAACAACAACTTGCTCCGAAGAAGAGGAATTAGATTCATCAAATGTGACATGCATATATTCTTCAACAACCAACGATCTTTTGTCATAAACTCTATAAGCTTTTCTTAAATTTGAATATCCAAGAAAAATGCCAACATCAGATTTTGGATCAAACTTATTAAGATTATTTTTTGTGTTAAAAATAAAATATTTGCATCCAAAAACTTTGAAATAACCAATATTGGGTTTTCTATATTTCCAAAGCTCATAGGAAGTCTTATTAATGGTAGGTCTAATTAATACACGATTTAAAACATAATATGCAATATTGATGACTTTGGCCTAAAAATATTTAGGCAAACTATTTTTGTTTAACATAGTCCTAGTCATTTCTTGAATAGACCTATTCTTTCTCTTAACAATTCCATTTTGTTGTGGAGTCATAGGTAAAGAAAATTGATGTTTAATACCATATTCATTTCAAAAACATTAAAATGCATGATTTTTAAATTCTCTTCCATGATCACTTTTAATACATGCAATATTACAATCTTTTTTATTTTGAACATTTTTTTATGAAATACTTTAAAAGCATCATCCTTATTGGCTAAGAACAATACCCATGCGAATCTAGAGAAATCCCTAACAATCATAAAAGTATAGTACTTTCTATTCAAACGAGCATATCCAGAATGTCCAAATAAGTTCTTATGAAGAAGTTGAAATAGTTTTGAAGTATAAATATAATATTTGCTTTTAAAAAAAGTTTTTGATTTGTTTACCAAATTGACATACCTCACAAACTTTATCCTTTTGAAAATTAATTTTAGGAAGATCTTTAACTAGATCATTTTTAGAAATTTTTGAAATTAAATCCATGCATGCATGTCCTAATTTTATATGCTATAACCAACCACCATCATTCAATGCATATAAACATTTATCATTTGAAGATGCAAATTTAATATCGATAGTATCACATTACCACATCTATTTCCAACAAACACAATTTTATAAGAAATAACTTTATAACCATTGTCGCATAATTGACTAATGCTAATAAAGTTGTGTTTCAAATTATCAACCACACACACATTCTCAATTAGAATAGAGGATACATTACCAACATTATCAATTCCAAGAATCTTTTGTTTTGAATTCTTAGGTACCAAAACCTTTTTGGGTCATTGAATGTTAGTAATAGTTTCTTTGGAATCCAAATACATTTCATTCTACAATATGTATTTTTCTTAACATAACTTCTATTTTTCATATGACCATTTTGATTACAATAATGACATACAATTTGATCCTTAATAAGAATATTCTTTACAAAGCAATTCTTATAATACTTTTGTTTTAAATTTGGCTTATAGTCAATATCTCCCTTGTCAAATACACATATTTGTGAACCAAGTAAGTTATTTAACATCTTTTGCCCGTTTGTGAATTTTAAGACAATATCACTAAGTTCATTAGTCCTTTTCTTGAGCATCTCATTTTTCTTTATTAAATCATTTATATGTGATTCTATATGCTCATGAGATGTGCTAGATTTTTCATTTAAGGATTCATTCTCATTTGTGAGTTCTATCAATTTCTTTTCGATACATGCATTTTTTTTTACCTATTTTTATCCAATTTTCATGCAATTCCTTAAAAGCATCATATATATCATAGGTTGGAGAATTATTTACCTCATTAAACTCATCGAAAAATTTATCTCCAAATACCATAAGAGCTAGGTTTGACATTTCTTGAAACTCTTCAGCACAACTTGATTCCTCATCACTGTCATCCCATGAAGATTATATAGTTCATCATAGGTTAGAGAATCATTTACCTCATCAAGCTCGTTGAAAGATTTATCCCCAAATGCCATAAGAGTTAGGCTTGACATTTCTTGAAACTCTTCAGCACAGCTTGATTCCTCATCACTGTCATCCCATGTAGACACAATGACTTTTTTCTTGAGTTTGTTGAGGAGGGGGCATTCCGACCGAATGTGTCCAGGCTTCTTGCATTCATAGCAAGTAGATAGGTTCTTTCTTTTCTTTTTAATTCTTGTAATTTCTGAACTTCCTTCGTTCATTTATTTTCTTGTAGAATTTTCTGAATCTTCTTACCAACATAGCCATTTCCTCATTATCCAGCTTGCTTTCCTATTCATTTCATGCTTTGAAGCTTTAAAAGCAATGCTCTTCTTATTCTTTTTCTTATTGCCTTTTTAAGCTTCTAAGTCTTCCTCACAACAAATAAGAGAGTCAATTAAATCATCAATAGGTAAGATATTTAAATTCTTAGCTTCTTCTATGCTTGTTCTCTTAGGTCTCTATTATATTTAAATCCTTAGCTTCTTCTATGTTTGTTCTCTTAGGTCTCTATTCAATAAGAAGTGATCTAGTGATTTTTTTAACTTTTTCACTATTTGAGGAAGTTTTTTTATAAGGTTCTTAAAGTGTTCACAATGTCTGTAAATTTAATATACATGGCATAAACACTTTCATTTTGTTTCAGTTGAAATATTTCTATTGTCTGTTATATCTATTAATTTTAGACTCTTTAACTTGATTTGTTCTCTCATAGACAACTTCAAGTTTGTTCCAAATTTCTTGTGCACTCTCACAACTAGACACCCTATGAAATTCTTTCTTATCAAGTGCATAAAATAAAACATTCATGACTTTGGAGTTTAGAGATAATTTTCTTTTCTCTTCCTCACTCTATTGGCTGGATGACTTGGGAATATATTCCCCTTTCTCATTTTTCATAACATGTATAAATGGTCCATCATTAACAATCTCGCAAATTTCATAATTTAAGTCCTGTAGGTAAATTCTCATCCTATTTCCAATTAAGGTAGTTATTACGATCAAAGAATCGTGGCATAAAGGTAGATTGTCCTACTCTAAATGTAGAATCATATTGGGTTGCCATAGATCTTTAACCGTGGATAGTTAAATCGAGAATAAAAGTACCTAGCTCTGATACCAAATGAAATACTAACTAAACAACTCAAGAGGGGGGTGAATTAGGATTCTATAAATATTGTTAAATTAAAATTTAATTAACTCTTAATAAAACAACTAAATTTGAAATACTCAAACTTAAAGTACAACAAATATAAAGAGTAAGGGAAAAAGAAATGTAAACACGAGGGTTTTTACGTGGTTCGGCTAACCGTACCTACTTCCATGCCTCCAAGCTCACTGAGCTTGGAGTTTTCACTAAGCATACCTCCAAGGTTTCAACAACGCATACACTTGACTTTCTAGGTATCAATGAACCTTTATAATAAGAAATTAACCTCAATCTCTTAATCAAAGTGTACTTCAACACTTACAGTTATCTAATTTTCATGTTTACAATAAAAGAAGTTAAAATACAACTTTAGTCAGACTATATAATCAAATACAATATGAATACTCAAAGTGTGAACAAAATGATTGTAAGAACTTAAGCTTGGATTACTCTTAAATGCTCAGTGATATGTGTAGTTGTCTAATTCCCACTTGAATTTAAATAAATCCTTTTATAGTTGGAGTTGAAACTAGTCGTTATTGACTTTTTGAGTATTAACGGTTCGTTGTTAACTTGTTGTTGGATCGCTGTTTTGACTTTAAATAAGTTACCATTGGGCTATTTTTCAACCAGTCAGTTAGTTGTTTATAATTGTCGGTTCGCTGTTAATATATCGATTAGTTATTTGTATATTGTCGGATCGCCATTAGCATCAACCAGATTATATTGATTTCTGGACCTTATTGGTGACTTGCTGACTTGTTGTTGGTTAGCCTTTATCTTTGAACAAGATATATTGCTCTCTAGACCTTATCGGTAGCAAGCTTATTTGTTGTTGGTTAGCCGTTATCTTTGAACAAGATAACAGAGTTGAAATCTAGCCGTTATTGACTTTTTAAGTATTAACGGTTCGCTGTTAACTAGTTGTCGGATCGGCATTTTATTGTAAATACATTTTCTAATTAATAAAAATATTTAAAACATTTTACAGACATCTTAGTTGTATAAATATTTTGAATAAGGTCCATTTAATCATATTATATGTATTTATGTGATCATTATATATATTCACAGAAGACATAAATATAAGTTATCTTATGATTAAATAAATTGAGTTCACAGTTGATAAATAGAGTTGGACGCTCTATTTATATTTAGACTGTAGTAAATTCATTGAATGATTTCTCTTAATCATGTATGAATTTATTGATGTAGTTTAATTGTATTGAACTGGATCACATATGAGATTTAATTAACCTTGGAGTAACTGTCAAATTTATTAAATCTCATAGGCATTGATTTTATTGCAATCTCAATCTTGAGTTAATTATAGTTTCATGTTTATGATTGTTGTTTCATTTGAGTTACCAATAGGTGCGATATACATTTTTAGTCAAGATTGCTCGGTATCTTGGTGGGAGTAATTATGAGCAGTGAGATTATAGATTAACAATATAAAATTTATTCGAGAACACTATCCTAGATAGTATACAATTATGAAAGTCACTTCAAATTTTATAGTGAAGTAGATTTGGAATTAAATAATTGGGTTAGTTTAGTTACATGCTTAATTATTATAGCCACTATTGTATGTACCCATATGATCCCTAGGTTAGCTCATTTAATTTACTACACCACTACTGGATTAATAAGCAAGATAACTAGTTATTTGAATTAAAAGCCTAAATATATTATTTGGTGAGAGACTCTTATTAATATACTTGTGTATAAGGGGTGTGTGTTATTTTACAAGGTGGACCTCTATAACTATAATAAGTGTAAACACCAAAATCTTATTTTAATTTAAATCAATTATTTTGATTTAATAGAATTAAAAAAAAAAAGATAAATAAGGAGCCTAGGGTTTTCCACCACTACAATATGAAAAGTTTTTTTCTACAAAAGAAAATAGAGAAGTCATAATACAAATAAAGAAAAGAGAATTTTTCTCTCTGACTTTGAGAGAAAAATATTTTTTTTTATAGTTGCTTTTAGTAGTGAAAAAAGGTACCCACACATTAAGTGCATATCAAACTTGAGTCATAACCTGAAAGATCATTGGTGACAGATCGTGATCTAGTAGTAGAGGTGGTGATAGATCGTGACTTTAGAACCTTAATTACTACAACGAAAAAATAAAGGTACGATTTCAAGATTATGGTAATTCATATAATATATATGAGAAAGCGATTATATTATTTCCACTATAAAACAATTTTAAAACCAACAATTGGTATTAAAATCATCTCATATTAACATATATAATTACTGTATGAAATCAATTTCTTGTATTATATGTATTAGATGAGTGATACTAATTTTATATATTTTATTATGTAATGAATATATTTAATGAGTATGTTAATGATTGTTTCAATTCATGGTTAGATTTTTCCTTGTATTAATTTTTTGGATTTGTAACAAGAGAGATGGTCAATTTTTACCATATTTCTCTTTTGATTATTTTATTTCATTGTTCTTATTATTTTTTTTTGTAAGCTATTAATGATATATGAGTTCTTGTAAATATTATTTTGTTACAGAATAGTATAAAAATAAAAAAGAGAAAGAGAAATCAAGAAAAGAAAAAAATGTTTTGCGGCAAAGCAAAGTTCGTGCTCTTGGAATTGACAGGATGTCTTTTTTTATTAGATGTCTTATACTTTAATAATTTATTTCTTTTATCATAATATTAAAAAGTTTTGTATTTGGGTCCAATAGGGTTTTGGGTTTTTATTTCGTGGTACCCTGAAGTTTCACTAATTTACAATTCAATCAAAATATTTGGGTTTTGAGCAGAAAAATTCAAATTTATTTATATTAGATCCAAGCTCAATTTTAGTTCTCAATTGCATAATATAAATAGAAATTTGATAAACTTAATATTAAATTTATATATTTATTTTTAAGCCCAATAATAATTATTTATATTTTTCATAAATTAAGGCTCTAGGGCTGGGCAATTTCGGGTTAGGGTCGACCCGATCGGATTTCGGGTAAATCGGGTAGTCGAAAATTCCACCCGATCTTAACCCGAAATGCAAACCCGATCCGATCCGATCCGAATTGAATTCGGATTGGATCGGATCGAATTTAAAAAAATTGTTAGGATCGGGTTAGGGTCGGGTCAATTCGGGTAAAATTGAGTTGGGGTCGGGTTAGGATCAGATTAATTCGGGTCGGTTCGGATAAAATTTGGTTGGGGTCGGGTCGGGTAAAATCCGGTTTATAGATTTTGAATTTTTTTTTACTTTTTATTTTTTTTCTCATTTTGAAGTTTGAACTGTTAAAATTGCTTTTGAGCTATTGTTTTTAATTTTCAAGTAACAAAAAAAAAAAGGAAAAATTAAAATCAACACAAAATCTAAAATTAATAAAATTTAAAATTAACACAAAGTTTACCTAATAAAAATTAAAACTAACACAAAGTTCAAACTTAATAGTCTTTTTCGCACAATGTCCATTGTCTAAATATTAGTCCTTAAAAATTAAAACACAAAGTCAAAGTTTTAACATAAAATTCATAACACACACAAATTTAAACACAAATCACAAAGTATCAAAGTTCATAAGAAAATTAAATTATCACTAATTCAAAATATGAAAGTAACAAAACAATTAATAATCACTAATTCAAAAATTAAATATAAAATACCATTAATATAATCCAATTAGTACGATAAATTAATTCAAATATTTATTAATTTAATTTTATGAAACTTATTTAATTCAAAATTATCATCGTAATATTTCTAATTTTTTATATGATTAATTAATTTATACAATATAATTATCTACATCCTAAAACTAAAAGTATAATAAAATATTATTTGCATATTTATATCTTAATGCTTATTATAAAATCTTAAATTTTATGCCCACTTACATGTAAGTATGTAACTTAAGTACTTAATATCAACTTAACATAAATTAATTGATTGAATTAGTTAATTTTTGTTGAAATTAAAAATATTGCACCACATATCATATATAACACAATATTTAATTTTAAAGTATTAATTAATTAATCTACTTAATTTATATCCATAATCTATTAAAAAATATATTAACAATTAGCAATTAACAAAAAAAAAATAATACAAAAATAAAGATTTATTATTAAAATTTCTTATTTGATATTATACATATAATTATATATTACATATTATTAAACTAATTAAGTAATTATCAATTTAAAATATAATATATAATATACTAAAGTATTAACATAATCAATTTAAAATTCCTTTTATATATATATATATATATATTTTTAGGTCAACCCGATCGGATTTTCGGGTCGGATCGGGTTTGACTCGATCCGAACACAACCCGATCGGGTTTTACAAATTTAATCCGATCGGGTTATATCATTAACCCGATCTGATTCTAACCCGAATTTCTTCGGATCGGGTTAGGTCGGATCAGGTATTTTGTCCACCCCTATAAGGCTCTATATTTATAAGACAAATGATTTTATCAAAATAAGTATTTTTAAATTCTGAAAATGGAGCTATTTAATAATATTTTAAATGAATTGGGCATTAGTATAATTTCTAAAGGCGACTAGCTGTTAACTTTCTGAAATTGAATTACTGTTTCTTAAAATTATAATTTAGCCTTAAAATTTTTTTTCAAAATTATGATGTAGCCAGTTTATTTAAAATACTTTCAAACATATCTATTTTTATAATTTAAAAATAACACTTATGGATTTTAAAAACTCATATCTTTCTAATGTGGTCTATGAATCTTAAAAACACTCATTTCGATAAAATTATTTGCTTTATAAAATAAAACCTTATTTTACGAATACATAATGATTTATTTAGAGATTATGAAGTAAATCTTAGGCTTTTAAGATGTTAGATCATACATACATTAAATTATATTAGTTTTACTATAATTATAAGGTAATGAATGACACAAGGTAGTATCCTTTTATATTTTCAATTGCTCCGTTGTTCATGATTATCTTGAGCTTAATTTCAATTAAATAAAATTTACCTTGTAAGAAAGTGTGAGATGATGAAATATAAATTGGCCATATTGTTTTTTTTTACATGTGGCTAGTTATCATAAAAATCAAAGATCATATAATCTTTTAGGCCAATAAATTACATGAAATATAGAATAAAAAACATGAAATATGTTATAAAAATCATGCAATAATAAACACAAAATATGAGTACCTAGATAAAAGTAAATATAAATCATAAAATAAGAAACTCTTAACTTATAATATGAAATTTGAACATAAATATGAAACGGAATATAAAAAAAAAATTGGGGTGTTTGCATAATAAAAACATAAAATACATAACAAAATACATTAAACTTTTTATACAAATCATACAACAACGAACATAAAACATGAGTACCTCTGTAACAGTTTATATAAAACATAAAGCATAAAATATGAAATTCTTAACTTATAATATGAAATTTGAACATAAACATGAAACGGAATACAAAAAGAAAAACTCGAGGGTATTTACATAATAAAGACATGAAACAAAGAACAAAAGACATGAATTATT
Organism: Murraya koenigii; assembly: GCA_025617385.1. Taxonomy (NCBI): domain Eukaryota; kingdom Viridiplantae; phylum Streptophyta; class Magnoliopsida; order Sapindales; family Rutaceae; genus Murraya; species Murraya koenigii. The sequence continues at coordinate 7,000,846 of CM046813.1, read as the reverse complement.
TTACACAAATCATGCAACAATGAACACAAAATATGAATATCTCTCGTAACAATAAATATAAAATATAAAACATGAAACTCTTAACATATAATATGAAATTTAAACATAAATATGAAACAGAGTATAAAAAGAAAAATTTGGATGTATTTACATAATAAAGACCTGAAATAAGAAAGAAAATATATAAAATATTTTATACAAATCATGCAACAACGAACACAAAATATGAGTACCTTTGTAATAGTAAATATAAAACATGAAACCTTAATTTATAATATGAAATTTGAATATAAACAAATGAGATATAAAAAGAAAAACTTTGAAGTGTTTGTATAATAAAGACATGAAACACATAACAAAATACACGAAACATTTTACAAAAATCATACAACTACGAACACAAAATATGAATACATAAAACTCTTAACTTATAATATGAAATTTGAACATAAATATGAAACGAGATATAAAAATAAAAAATTTGGGAGATATTTGCATAATAAAAATATGAAACATGGAACAAAAGATATGAAATACATAATAAAATACATGAAATATTTTATATAAATCATACAACTGCGAATACAAAATATGAGTACCTCTATAACATAAAATATGAACTCTTAACTTATAATATGAGATTTGAATATAAATATGAAACGGAGTATAAAATTAAAAAAACTTGAGGGTGTTTGCATAATAAAAACATAAAACATTGAACAAAAGATATGAAATATTTTTACACAAATTATGCAACAAAGAACACAAAATATGATTATCTTTATAATATTAAACATAAAACATAAAACATAAAACTTTTAACTTATAATATGAAATTTGAACAAAAACATGAAACAAGGGATAAAAAAAAATTTAGAGTTATTTAGATAATAATTATATGAAATATAAAACAAAAAACGTAAAACATATTACACAAATCATGTAACAATGAACATAAAACATGAATTAAGTTTTTAGTATTTTTTACACATTTTTTATTTTATTTATATCTATATTTTTTGTTAAAAAAAGAAAGTAGGAGAGTGTACGAAATCCAAATTAATTTTTTTAATTTCATAATTCAAACTTCAGTTACCAGTAAAATAAACACTAAACTTTCTCTAAATCTTAAAATGTGAATTTTTTGCATGTAATAGGAATTAAAATTTTTTATCACAAGTATAACTTAAAAACTCTCAACTTATATAGGTGTTTATTTTACAAATCTTTAGGAGGCCATGGCTCCAGATGTTGCTCTGCCACTTTTAGACGTCAACGTGCACCAGCACACGAATGTCTTATTCAATTTTAAAGCTTCCATTTATTAGCTAAAATTGTTTAATCAGATCAATACATCAACAAACGAAAGTATAATAGATTGAATACATGATGAAAAAGCCATTGTTGAACAGTAACCAGCATTTTAGGGACTAAAGTCAGCGCTCCACTTGTTGTTGAATAGTTTAGAAAGCACAGCAGCTTATACACCAACAAAAGCATAGTTGGACTCCCACTTCATATCATGCATTCCACATTATTAGTATGCCAACATCAATTAAACATATTCTTTTCCGCATGATATATACGCATCTGTCATGGCGTAATAGAACTATCTGAACAAAGTCTCGATAAATTTATAGTTGCAAATAACAATATATTATATTGTAATATTCAAAATTAAAGGAAAAAACAAATAGTTTGGCAGCAATTAATTGTCTTCTATTCTTAGTTCAAGAATTATTCTCATCTAATGAGGATATTCTCTTCAACAACGTCCCTAGTTACCTGCAGACTAATCTTTTTGTCTTGTCATCATCAATTCAAATAAAAAAGTAATATAAGCTCATTTATGCATGGGTCTAATTTTAATATCATATAAGAACTCAAGACTTTACTGATACTTAAAAATTAACTATTGAATTGAGAGTTGTGTTAAACTTATATTCTCAGTTAAATATAGTTATAATCAGCAAATGTGGGGTTGATATGCTAATCAACACAGAAAGTGAATCGCACTACAATTTCTTAGCCAAATATTTTATAAACAGTTAGTACTTTGAAGATAGGACAATCTGCTAGAATTATGTAATTTGTTTTCTTTCTTTTAAATATTATCCTTGCATAAATCCTTAGTAACAGCCAAAGAAGTGTAACAAAAGCATGCATCAGTTTTATTTCTTTATAAACGATGAGCAACTCTAGTCCTCTATGACTCGATAAAAGTACAATCCACAAAATATTAACACTGAGCCCTAAAAAGATTATAAATTATGAATTTTAGTGTCTTCTTCTTCTTTTAAGTTATTGGAGTGCGTGTTTTAATTCTACCTGCTTTAAATTATGAAATTAGTTTAATTTATGCTAAGCATCCTTAGTGCATGCATCCTCGAAACTTCCAGCTGATAAGCTTCTTTTTTTCTTAAGTTTTATACCCTTTTGTCTTTGTTCTTTAGTTTTTAAAACTTTCTTACTTCATAAAACATTTTTATAATATTCACTTTTTATTCCTTGTAATTAATAATATCTCTTTTCTCAATTTGGCGACTCCATTTTAATTGGACTTCTCGACTTGTGTTTTAATACTTGAAGATTTTCTAGTTTCTACAATTAATTTACTTAATTTTGGAAATTTTTGCTTTTTCAATATGATATATTATAGTTTACCGGTCAATTATAATATTTGAAAATCAATCGGCCAATATCTTAGACGTATTCTTACCATAGGTAGTAGAAATTTAATGAATTGATAATCTCAATTAAATAATAATTTCGGTCTCAACTTAGGTCTAATTTGGTAAATTTATACTTAGATAAATTTATAAGATTTGTTTTAAAATACTCATATTTTCTTATGGGACCCATTTATTATATAATTAATAATTAATTATTTTGAAACTAAATCAATACGATATGTCTATGTGGCTTTTTTAAAATATACTCTCAGTGTTGTTTGCTTAACTCTTCTTGAAATTAATTTCAAATTATATTTCATCTCTAACTTTTTCTGATGCCAAAACAAAAAGCCAGTTGATATTATTATTTTACAACAAAAAATTATTCGATGTTCGTATCGTTTTAAGTGCATATTTGCACTAGATGGTTTTTTTAGTATAACTATCATCTTTAACATGAAAAAAAAAACGTACATCTTATTATTACCAATTAATGTATGGTAGCAAACTACCATTCAAATAAAATATAATAAGTACCAAATAAAATTTAAAGACTTGATCATATTTTTCAAAATATGAAATATATTCATAATTATTAATTTATCAATTATTAAAAAATTTACTCAATTAATAAATTTTTCATGATCCCAAATTATTAATTTGTCGGGTTGTACAATATATGAAAGTGGGAGATCGCCACTTTCCTTACTTATGAAGAGCACTTTCCTTACCTATGAAGAAATCACTTATTAATTTATACTACTTACCCGTAGCGTTTTCATAAACATGTTGTTTGGAAAGAATCTTGATATAAATTTTTATCAGCAAGTGTCAGCAAATTTGTTTATTGATCTCAACTGGCACCAATTAATCCATACCGATTAAGAAGATGATATTTCATTAATTAAGTTTTTGGTTGTTTGTAGTACAAACAAATGCAAAAGTAAAACTGTACAAGCATTAATTCCTTTAACATTAGCCTATCTCCGATCTTCATTACTAGAATGATTGCAAAAGAGAAAAAAAATATATCACTCCACTTTGTTGCCTAACCTTTTTGGCACATAAATAAATCAAAATTATTATCCATTTCAAAAGCAGCTTAAATCCTTTGAATGCCTCAATAAAATATGCTAGTTGAATTTTGAACAATTACTATTGGCTAAGATTTTATAGAGAATGTTGCTTTAATTTATAGTCACTTTATAGCCACAAGAAGAAGATAATCTAAATATTTTCCTCGTTATAAATTTTTTTTTTCTAATTTATTAGATTCTAGTAGATCGCGATAAGCTATTTGCATAGCAGTGAGTGAAGACACAAGATATCTACAGAAACTAATCTTTTCAATGAATCTAACGGGTTAAAGCAGCCGACAGATACGATGTATATAAATGTCAGTATATATTTGCCAAGCGTATACGGATAATAAAGTGTCAATAAAATTATTGAAACAGAACTGACAGATGGGCACAAAGGTGATACATGTTGCGAAGGATTGTGGCTTACAGATGGGGGCGCCGTGGCTTCCAAATCAGTGGAAATTAATAATGATTGAAAATTCTAAAGAGCAATCAGGGCTAGCAAATGTCTATAGACTTGAGTGTTTTGAGGGAGAAAGATCATGACAAGGCAATCGGCTTCATACGAGTTGAAACTTGAAATGTTAACTTACAGAGTTGAAATCTTAATGAACTAAGAGTAACTAATGTCAGCCGATGTGGTAGCGTCGGTTTATTTGTACAAGAGTTTGATTTCGATATAGTTCGCGGATTTAACTCATACTTAAAATTAGTTCAAAAATTGAAGGTGTCTCAAGCTTACAGTTTAAGTCTATTAATGACTTCAGCTACAGTGGGACTGATATTTTTCCTATTACTAACAACCTAGGGACCTACAATTTTTTTTTTAGAAAAATTATATCATATTTATAATTTCAATCTAAAAGTAATATTTAGTTATGAATCATTGGCCCTCATAGTTGTAGATTCTGCCTATGATTGCGTGCTACTCCAAAAATATTAACTAATTAAACCAACGTCTCACAATATATATGAAAGTTCTCACCCTATTGTTGTAAATTTGATAAATGTCTTTTTTATTTCTTTGGCTAGTTTATCAATAGGGTTTCCTCGACATGCAATTGATTTCAGTACTCACATATATAACTTTTTAAAGATCCTTCTTAACAAGGAAATTATTCTCAGACTGTAGTCTGGAGACAAAGGAAATTCTATATATATATTTTCAAGAAGGGAAATACCATATATTTATCTTTACTAACTGGGGTACTGATTGGTAGTGTGATCTAAAACACAATTGGCGTATACACTTCTATAGTACCTCAAATAGCAGCAGATACACAAAAGCATTATGAAACCTTCACCTCTTAACAAGTGTTACAAAGCCCACTTAAAAGCAACCAAGAAAAATAAATATATAATATTGTAGGTCCGTACAGATTAAGAAGGTTCATGGCTCCTTCCTGGGCAACTGGGTCCCCAAAAGCATTTATAAATGACTAATAATCAAATGCAACTGCGCTGAGTAGCTGATTCTGATTTGCAGATTAAAGTGAGATGGCCCCACGTTGATTAGCAAGTCCATTAAATATCACAAAAGCTCAGTGGAGGCTCCCTAGATGCATGTTGGAAACCCGCTATAATTTATCCAAGATAATATTTAATTAAAAACATATTGCGGGCTAAAACCTCAGAATATTCCCTACTATAATTAACAATTTAATAATATGACACATAATCTAGTTACAACTAACTCAACTTTTTACCTTATCTGCCCTCTATATAACCAAATTAATGTAAATCAAATGAACTCTCAGAAACTCTTTAAATTTCCATCAATGTCTATCACTTCTTCCACTTCCACTTCCAGCAAAATTTTCCAGGATTTTCTTGGAGAATTTGACTCAAGAAGATCGCTACTAACTGCCCCACCTCCGATCCCCGGAAACAGCCATGATCCAGCAGAAGCTTACACAGGCAAAAATACCTTCGATGCAAATGTTGTTATGGTTCTTTCAGTCTTAATTTGTGCCCTAATTTGTTCACTGGGATTGAACTCCATCATCAGATGTGTTGTCAGATGCTCAAGTCTGGTAGCTTCCAGGTCCGGCGCAGGCAACCCGACAGCCAGATTAGCCAACACAGGAATCAAGCAAAAGGCCCTAAAGACTTTTCCAGTAGTGAGCTACTCAGCTGAGCTGAACCTGCCAGGTTTGGACACAGAGTGTGTCATATGCTTATCCGAGTTAGCAGCCGGAGATCGTCTCCGGCTGCTGCCGAAGTGCAACCATGGATTCCATGTCCGGTGCATCGATAAATGGCTTAGCTCACACTCATCTTGCCCTAAGTGCAGACATTGCTTGATAGAAACTTGCCAGAAGATCATTGGTTGCAGTCAAGCTGGTAGCTCATCAGAAAATCCAGTACCAGCTCAAGAAACTATTGTTACAATAACTCCACTGGAACCTGAAGGTTTGATACGTAATTATAGGGGGATTAGCTAGTGTTTAATAAAAATTTAGCCTTTTAATTGTATTATATTTTAGATTTATTTACTCTTTGTACCTTAAGCTCTCAAAAAAAATGTAGTGGTAGTTGCAAATTGTACGGTTTGAATCTCCTCAATTGGTTGAGGGTTTATTAAAAGAAATAATAATTTGAATAGTGAACTATTTGATTTTTTTTGTTTTCAGCCCCAAAATTGGGTAATAAAGTTCATATTATAATTAAAATAAGAAAAACTTCAGTTGAATGGGTCAGAAAGTTGATAGCATCCCAACAAAACCTAGTTTAGTTGACAAAAGGAAAACATTAGAAAGAGTACTCAATTAATAGCGACTGACGATATGATCAACAGTGAAAACAAAATTAAGAAATAAAAATGCCAGTTAAGGGAGAGGCCAATCAACTTACTGAAGTAGCTAGCAATTTTTTTTTTCTCTTTTAAAAACAATGCTTTTTGGACCAATTTCAATATTTCATACGTAATTAATTGTATATTATAAACAATTCTTTGACAATTTTTATCACCCCATTTTCAATATGAACTTTGCACCCAAGACTATCTATTTGTCCCAAAGACAATAGATTTTTCTTCAGGCCTTTGACATATCGTACCTCATGAATTGTACGAACTGTACCATCATACATTTTTATTTTAACAATACCAATACCAGCAATCTCTAAGGCATGGTCATCGCCCATGTACACAGATCCTCCTGAGATTGGTTCATATGTGTGGAACCATTCTCTCTGAGAGGTCATATGCCATGTTGCTCCTGAGTCTATAAGCCGAAGTCACCTAACCGCTTCGCCTTCTAGCAATACTCGCCTCGCTATAGAGAATTTCGCCATCATCCGAAGTACTAGCCACACAACCCTGAGCATTTGATGATTCAGGTGCTTTATTCTCTCTACTCTTCTGATTGCTCCAACACTTTTTCTTCACATGCCCTTTCTTGCCACAATTGTAGCATTTCACATTCTTCTTACTTCTGGATTTTGATCTACCATGATTGTAACTCCCACTGGGGCCACGTTCTGTTGATCTCCCTCTCGTCACTAATAGCGCTTCTACTTGCTGCGAACTTGCATGTCTATCTTCCTTGGTCTTGCGCCTGCTTTCCTCGTTTAAGATGGAGGCTACAACATCATCGAAAACTAGACTGTTCGTTGGGTTGTTGTTCGTCAGATTAATGATGAGTTGATCATACGAATCTGGTAGACTTTGAAGTTGAAGCTCCGCACGTTCATTTTCCTCTATTTTGTGACCCAACGTTGTGAGTTGCGAAAATAGAGTCTTCAAGGTGTTGATATGGTCGATTCATCGATGTAGATTTCGCCATGCGAAGAGTATAGAGTCTCCTCTTTAAAAAGATCTTGTTGTGCAGATGACTTAGCCTCGTACAACTTTGTGAGAGTATCCCATATTTCCTTCACTGTCTTTTTCTCCGCCACATCTGGATAACACCTCATCTGCAAGTGCTAAGTGTAGATCAGCAATTGCATTACCGTCTATTTCGTTCCACTTAGCATCATCAGTTACCTCTATGGGTCTTTCTCCAATTGCTGCCAAGCAATTGTTTTTCCTTAGGATAGCTTTCATCTTCATTTTCCACAACGAGAAATTGTTCCCATTGAACTTCTCAATTTCGTATTTTGCCGCCATTGCTTTCACCACGAACTAACTTAGTTAGGATCGGCTCTCACTATATATGTGAACAGTGAACGTGTAAGTGAACGATGAATCAGTATATGTGAGCAGTGAACGTATATGTGAACAGTAACCCTGATTCCAAAAATGCAACCTCGCTCTGATACCACTGTAAGGAGATTTATGGGTGAAACAGAAATACAGCTAAATGAGATTGGAAGAAAAATAAAGAGCAAGCACAAATCTGAACACCAGAAATTACGTGGTTCGACTTATAGCCTACATCCACGGGCAAAGACAAAAGGAAATAATTTTATTATACTGGAAAAATAATAACTTCTCTCTAATAATAGAGGAGAATAATTATATTCTCTCTATAACTAGAAGAAAACTATTCTCACTTTCTAATACCCCAATTACACCCAATAACTCTCAAAATTATCTCTAATACAAGAAGAAATGAATTTTCTGGGATGATTGAAATGAGGGAATGGGCGTTCAATTTATAGCTGCATTTTAGCTACTATACTTTATTATTTTTATTATTTTATTTTTTTCTTTCTTTTTTTTATTCAACACGGCACACAGTGCCGTGTTGAATGGGGCACCGCCCTTCTGGATGGGCAGTGCCCACTTCCTTGACAAATTCGGCCTCCATGCCTGTGGTTTCAAGAACTGACCATGCCTCTCGAGTTACGGCTGCAATGACCAACAAATTATTGGGTACTATTGATGAGTAAGATAGTTACTACTATATATCCTTTCACCATTAATAAACAATTTTTTTTTTATTACTTTCACGAATTGCATGAGCTTACTATCTTACTCTAGACTTGATAAATTAAAAATTATGGATTATGTGTTACAGTCCTCTTTTTCAACCACATTTGCCTACTGTTGATTGTTCTGTACGCAATACTCCTTAGTTGAGCTCTTACTTTTGTTTTATTTTGGTGTACTGTACAGAATTTTGTTATTTCTCTGGTCATTTTTAGTACTAAAAATTAATATATGATGGTATTACTTTTGTTTGCACCTACAATTATGCCTTCATTATTATTTATGATAATGTGCAGACCACAGTTGATCCTGCAAGGGATATTATTTACGTTATTGGAAAATGTCTTCCTAAGAAATTGCCACCAAAATTGTATCTTGTACTAAACAAACCTAAAGGGTCAGTATAGTTAAGAATGCTTCCTTTTGTCTTCTCAAGCTTATTTCTAAATTTTTGGCTTTTGGTTTTAGAATTTATATATGAATTAATATAATCATCTAATGACAGTTCAATTTGCTTAGTTGGAGAAAAGGAGGTGGGGTCGGTGATGAGTCTATTTGATGATTATTTGAAGAGTTGGGTATGTGCAACTTACGATTTTTGATGTTCTACTTTTGAGTTACCACCCATTTATGATAAATAAAGGGATAGAAATCAAACTTTTTTTTAGAAGAAAGTGAATTTAAGTTAGTCGTGGTTTCATATTTATATTGTACTGCGCTGTTATATTTTTAACTTTTATTTCATATATTGTTTGTTTTTACGCAGGGAAATAGAGTTGGATCTGTAATTGGCTAATAGCGTTAGATGCTATTCCTATAAGAATCTTTGAAAGTAGAGGAAGAAATAAAATAAGCAACTCTTGGAAATTCAACCCAGTGAACTGAAATTCATATACAAGTCTATATGATAGTTCGTGTTAGTCACAATTTCTGGTGTGATTGAAAAACTTGTTGATTCTTTTTCCTAAATATTTACAGTATCCGTAAAATGAAATTATGTTGTTTTAGTACTCTTTTCGTTGTTTTTAATTTTGTCTTGACGATTTGTAATGAAAAAGAGTTGTAGATTTCCATAGGTGAATATGTTTATTATTGTTATTATTGTATGCGATTGTTGATGAATGCTAAATGGAACATTTATAATGGAATAATATTTTTATGTTGCCTTTCTTTTATTATTTATTTATGGCAGTTAATTATATGCTAAAATATTGGAATAATATTTATATTGCTTTTCCTTTATTATTTATTTATGGCAGTTAACTGTATGCTAAAATAATGGACCGATGTACCTTAGTGCCTTTTCTTCCTGTACAGTTAAATTGAAGAAGCAAAGTTCATGCTCAGTTCGACTGACCAATAACACCCACCATTATGTTGCCTTCAGAGTGTGAATCATGATTTGCTTGTTCTTCAACTTTTAACAGTGTCATTTTAATTTTATTTGATTTCATGGAATGCACAGATGGTAATATATTTAGAAATGATATTGACAGGTTAAAACTTCTTCCAAGAGTACTGTGTGCGACCAAATGTGGGTATTATTCTGCCAAAATCTACTTTTGAATTTGCTGGTATTCCTGCTTCATATCTGTTTGGTTTGTTTTTTCTCTGTGTACGTATGTGCACAACCAAAACTACCCTATTGTTATTTCTTCTGGGTGCTTTCAAAGCTATCACTGGCTGTTAATCTTAAATACTTCTAGTCTATTGTGGTCATCATGTTATTTCGTGGATATATTTATTGAGTGTAGTTTATTAGTTTTAAGAACTATGAATTATTCCATGAATATTCTAGTAAAAGATTATGTTATGTATGCATGACTTAATATATAATGATTATATTTTAAAGTTTAGTAACTTTTTTTTCTTTTTTCTTTTTTTTTCTGGTTTTTCTTAAGGATACTTATTTATTTCATCAAAGATAGCCTAAGAATACTCAAGATAAAAGTTATTAATATTAATTTTAGAGGTAGGCATGGTTCGGTTCGGTTTGAAATTTAACTGAACCAATTTAAATCGATTCTTATTTAAAAAGAACCGAACATGAACCCAACCATTTGATTCGGTTAGGATTTTTCGGTTCTGGGCCTCTTTTCGAATTTTAAAATTTATAATCCATTGGACTTCATTAATAGAATAAATTTTTCATCACAATTTCATTATAAATATAGAAATATTGACAATAAATACAAAGTATTTAAAACACATTTAAGAATATAAATTTAAATTCAATCTCAAATGCACCATCTAAATAAACATAAAATTGCAAAGACTAAAAACATAAAAATAACAATAGCTATAACACAAAATAAAAAAATTACAAACAAATATCAATAACATTCTCTCATTTTCATGATTCCATCACTCATCAGCATGCATTTTACATATTCCAGCTCAATGCATGAATCTATAAAAAAATTTAAAACTACAATAAATAATCAAATAAACAAATTATGTAAACAAGATACTAGTTTTTTTTTTAAAAAAATTAAGCAAACTTACTAGCCAAAAACATCAATCGATAGCTATTTGCTTTTGTTGAGATTTCATTGTCCTTAAAATTTCTTTAAGAAATTAAAACAGTTATATTAAAATCATTAATTCTAATAAACAAAATGTTACAAGTATTTTATAATATATATATATATATATATATATATATATATATATATATATATAATATTTTCACCATAAAACAAACCCTAAAATCAAAACTTATTCTAAAATTTTAAACTAATGAATTAATGATTTTAATAATTTGAGATAACCAATTAAAAAGTAATATGTTTTAAAATTTAATAAAATTATAAAAATATTCCGGTTTTTTCTGTTCGGTTCTTTGGTTATGCATTGTGAACCAAATCCCGAACCATTGTTTCAGTTTTTTTATATAACTATATATTTAGTTATTTATAAGAAAAAAACCGATCTGTAACCGAACTGAACCATCGATTTAGTGCAGATTTTTCTAGGCCACGATTTTTTTGTCCAGTCCTAATTAATTTTGAGCTTGTTATGCATCTTTAGTAATTACTATTAAGTGTGCTGGTGCTATATATTCCCATCTATTTGCTTTTTGAAATTTCTAGAAAATGTTGAATGATTGGTATAGATTATTGTTTTAGTTTTGAAGTTTGTAATATATATTTGTTAGTAATTGGATTTGAAGTTGGATGTGATGAGTACACTATGGATGATCTTTTGTAACTTCTTGATGAATGGGCTGCATGTCTTGCCATTAGGGGTGGGCAAACGGTTCGGTTTTTGCCGAACCGAACCGAACCGAACCGAAATATTCGGTTCGGTTCGGTTCGATAACAAAAAACCGAATGGTTTTAAATTTTAAAAACCGATTGGTTTGTATTCGGTTCGGTTTTAAACGGAACCGAACACACAAACCGATCGGTTCGGTTTTAAATTAAAAAAACTAAACCTAAATTACCCCATTTCCTAAACTTCAGTCTTCAGCCGTCACCCAAATTTCCAGTTCCAGTCATTGAGCATCCAGTTCCAGTCGTCGAGCACAGCGCCACCCTTATCGCATGACTCGTGAGTTTTTATTTTTTTTTATTTTAAAGGGAAGGGGGGTGGGCAAGCCCAAAGAGTTTTTTACCCCCTCCCCACCCCCAAGACTCGAACCCGGGTCGCTACGAATCTAGAACCGACTATGGCAGCCAACCCGACTACAGCCTTGGGGGCCTCGTGAGTTGATTCACGCGGTCTAGCCTGCAAGAAAGCGACCGGCGGGGCTTCCCTCTGCAAGGGTGGGCAGCATATACGGCACCTCCCTCCCCTGCGTTCTCTGCTGGTGGTTCCAGAAAAACCTCAACTGGTGCTTGGGCAAAGAGACAGAGAGGGTTTCAATCGATTAGAGCTGGGCTGCTTCTCCTCCACACTGATTTTTCTCCGTGCCCGATCTGTACTACTTGACGGTGCAAACCCATTTCTTGGTGACGGAGATAGGCAACTGTGACGAGCAGAATTCTTCTTTCACAGCTCGTGGGGAATCCGCTGCTGGTTGTCGCGATACTTCTTTCGGTAATGATTTTTTTTCCTTTTACTTGGAAAGGAAAACAACACCTGCCAGACTTTCAATTTCAATTGTAATTCAACGGTGATTCATGAGACATGGCACTGTTCTGTTTAGCAGATTTCACGGATTTGCTGTAACTGATGCCATGATTGCAATATTATCTGCAAACCTGAATTGTTGTATTCCTTTTTCTATTTTTTGAATTTTCTGGTATGTATACATATATATGTGTGTTTTGTGTTTTAAATATTGTTGTATTGAGACAGGTTTGGACTTTGAATATTAGTTTTTGCAATCTGTCTTTGGACTTGATCACGATTGGTTTGATTATGTGTTTTGTGTTTTGTGTTTTGAATATTAGTTTTTGCAATCTGTCTTTGGACTTGCAATCTGTCTTTGAACATTGGTTTGATCACGATTGAATCTGTCTTTGGACTTGTATTGTTTGCTAGTTACATAAATATCAATCATCGTAAATTACAATTATGGTGTAGAACTGAAAAGGTATTAGAAACTTTGATAATAAGAGGGGATTGAAATAGGCTCATGGAGCTCATTATTGGAGCAACAACATAATGAGGAACATGAACAACTCAAGGCTGAGCATCTACATCTGATATTGGATTTTTACCCTTATCGCGAAAAACTATATCTTGCACGTAACCAACAGGCTGCTGGGGCTTCTGAAGCTCAGGGTTAGTCATAAAACAAGCATCAGTAGAGTGCCCAAGGTACTTACAATATAGAGGAACCAACTAAAAAATGACATCTTGCCAAAAACCAGCATCACCCTCGCTATCCAAAGTCTTGATAATAAAGGCTACGAAACATCATACTCAATTAGGACTCTAGCCATAGAGGGCCTATTAATAGCAGCAGAAGCATGATCCGCCTTCGAAGGCTTCCCAATAACATTAGCAATATAAAATAAGGCTTGTTTGCAGTGAATAAAATGCACATGCAGATAAGGTAAAGAAACCTAGACGAGAACAACAGGAGACTCTTTAGAGCACCAAAAGGATGTAGACCACTTAAAGATGCACATGATCCTCGTCAAAATGTTTCTATTATCTAGAAGTGAAACCTGAGTACTTTTCAAACCAAGAGAAACAAAGAACATTTAAAATCACATCCATTGGAGGACGACCAAAACAAGGGATAACTTGAAAGGTTTGGCCATTGACTAAATTTTCAGTGTTGAAAAGTAAAAAACAGGTTCCCCCCTAAGCAAAGAAACCAGCTTTACTGAGAATGAAGTGTAGTATATCCAGAAACAGTATTGACGAAGGACTTTGAAGGTCGTAAGGTAGCATTAGGGTTGAGAATAGTTGCAGGATTAATAACAAAGGCATATGTGGGCTTAGCCGATGGATTGAGATTACGACTACGGGTGGTGAGGGCTGATCAGTTTTGAACTAGATGAAGTTTCTGAGTTTGCGAAGATACAGCTGTTTGGGCTTGGGTTTGGTCTTGGGCGCTCAGTGTGACAAGTTAAGAGTGGGTTATGAATAGGCAGCTGGCTAGGGTTTGTGAAGATGGTGGAGGCCTCTGAAGGCAAAAGGCCAGGTGGCGGCTGTTGGGTGTGCATCGAGTTTAAGAAAGTTTCTGTCGGCAATGACTTACCCTCCAATGGAGGCTGGTAAGGTGGTGACGATGTGGAGTAGAGTTTAGAAGGTTTTCCGTGATCTAGGCTTTGTGTTTAAAGGCAATAGTGGATGGTTGTCGATCGGAGAGGAAGTTGTCAGTGTTAAGGGGAGGTTCCAGTGGTGGCGGATGTTGTCGAAAAGAAGATGACAGGTTCCCCCTAAAGCTAAGAAACCGGCTTTACCAGGATTGAAGGGGTAGTAGAGCCAGAAATAGTATTGACGAAAGACTTTAAAGGCCGTCAGGTAGCATTAGGGTTGAGGATAGTTACAGGATTAATAATAGAGGCATATGTGGGCTTAGCCAATGGATTGAGATTAAGACTAAGGGTGGTGAGGGCTGATCAGTTTTGAGCTGAATGAAGTTGCTGGGTTGGCGGAGATACAGCTGTTTGGGCTTGAGTTTGGTCTTGGGCACTGGTTCGATGTGACAAGTTAGAGCTCAAGTTATAAAGAGGCGGTTGGCTAGGGTTTTGTGAAGATGGTGGAGGTTGTTGAAGGCAAAAGGCCAGGTGGCGACTACTGGGTGTGCGTCGGGTTCAAGGAAGTTTCTATCGACAAGGACTTCCCTCTAGCGGAGGCTAGTATGGTGGTGACTGCGTGGAGCAAACTTTGCAAGGTTTGCTATGATCTAGCTCACTACAAGAAAAAAGGGTTTTAGCGACCAACACTTTCGTCGCTGAAACTGCATATTTTCGTCGCTAAAGGTTTTAGCGATGAAAAATATTTCGTCGCTAAAGGTTTTAGCGATGAAAAATATTTCGTCGCCGTGTTATTGCAATAGCACCATTGCGCTAGGTATTTGGCGACGAATAATAAAATTCGTCGCAAAACCTTTTAGCGACGCAACATATTTCGTCGCTAAAATGACCAAAGGCAACGACCAAATTTGTCGCTCATGTAGTCACAGAAATAAGGTTTTGTCGCTAAAAGCGTTTTTAGCGACGAAAATAGTTGTCACAAAAAATAGTATTTTGCGTCGCCAAAAATTGTTTTTGCGACGAAACGATTCGTCACCAAAGGGTGATTGCTTTGAATCAAATTCATCGTGAAATTGAGTTAAAGCGATGAAACATTTACTTTATATTTCGTCGCAAAAAAGTGTTTCTGCGACAAAATATTTTCGTCGCCAAAACCATTTTCTGCGACAAAATGTTTTCGTCGCCAAAACCATTTTCTGCGACGAAATCAAAACCATTTTCAGCGACGAAAATATTTTCGTCGCCAAAATGTTTTCCTGCGACGAAAACCAAAAAGCTTTTTGGCGACGAAAACATTTCATCGCAAAAGACTTTTTTGCAACAAAAAATATCATCGCCAATAGTCTTTCTTTTACAATATCATATTTGGTCGCCAAATGTGCCTAGAATTAATTTTATTTATATTTTTATAAAATCCTTTGTTTTTTATTATTAATGAAATCAATTAAATTTTTAAAATAAAAATTATTAATCAAATAAATAATATTAAAAAGTCAATTTTAATATCATTAACTTTCATAATGGTGCAACTACAATGAAATTCCAATTACAAATTATAAGTTAAAGTTAGAAAGACACACAACAAATTATGATGAAGAGCCAAATTGGCTTGGTGCCAATGTTGTTAAAAATGATGTAACATTCTTCAGCTCCTTAGACAAGTCATTAATCTTGAATTGCTGTGATTATAACTGATCTTTTGTATTCTGCAACTCATTCTCGGTTATGTCATGAACCGATCTTGAGTTGTTTATAACTCAGACCGAGTGGTTTCTAACTTATTGCGCAATGCCTGCTCATTGGATGATGGAACTTGAGAATTATAACGAGCCCGCCTTCGTTTTGCAAGTCTCTTGTAATAGTTTGAATTGTCTCCGAATACTTGCCGAGACATCTCTTCATCACTAATTGGTTGAGATCCATCAGCTTGAGACAATTGATATAACTCAACCATTTTTTCCTATAAAAAAAAATCACTTTAAAATAAATTAAATTATATAAACAATCTTAAATTAAATAAGAAAAAAAATCTTACATGTGCAGATTGTGCCTCTGAATTGATCCACCCATTTTTTTTCATTGTAATGAGTAGAAAGAAAAAAATCTGAAAAATTTTACACTTTGCCTAACTCAGAAGATTGTGAACAAAATTTGTAAAATATTTATAACATTAGAAACGTAAACACTTTGAAATAATGACATAGCATAAAATAAGAGGCATTATACCTTCTCACGATGAACTTTAAATGGTTTTGATCCCCCACGATGATTGAAAGGAAGTTTGCTCCTATTTTCTGCATTTATTTTGCACCTTTTCTAAAAGTAATAGCACAAAAAAAGATTTTTTATATAAAGTTCGTAAAAATTAAAATATAAAAGTATCTTTATAAAATTTTAATTGAATATTCCCATATTTTGCTAGATGTATTCAACCTCTATATATCAATAAATGCATCACATAGAACCATAGAAAATATACTGGACTAAAATTCAACAAGTAAATAAATTTATGAGGATGATATGCAAGATATCATGAATTTTTAGAAAAATTTCGACATGACCCTCCCTGAAAATATGAGAACTTCCAATTTATCAAAACTTCACAAATATAATAAACACTTCCTGCAATTGAAATATAAAATTTTCATATCAACTATATCACCTCAACTTGACAAAATCATATTTGGGACCTCAGGCACCCATTCACCATTTCACTATTCAATTAAATATCATTTAATTAATAATATTTAAAAGCAAGCGTCGCTTGCGTCACTTAATTAACTTACCAGCAACTTGTAACACAAATTGTGTTCAAAACAGTACAAGTTAATATCAACCATAGTTAAAGCAACAAGGGAAACAAATTTGATTAAAAATATAAAATGAATAGCACAACTTCTAATTAAAAAACTAAAGATGTTATAAGAAATATCGTGCCTAAAGTTTTTCTTTCTTGCAATAAAACCAATGTGAAAACATTTTTCATACTACTCTTTTTTCAACACAAATAACAAAAATACTAAACTTTCTCCAAAAACATAAGCTTCCAAAAGTTTCCTATCATCAAATAATATTCTCTTTCTTTTAAAAAAAAAAATATACAACTTAAAAATACTAACAATATTTTATAAATAGCTTTTGTTTTATTACATACCTTATGAGTGTCATTCTCCCAAAGATCACATAATTTGTCCTAATCCTCTTGTTTGACATCTTTTGGTGGATGTCTACGTGCCTGACTTGGTGGATATTTTTTATAGGCCTTCCTCAATGTCTTGCATCGATAATCAGCATATCGTTCGCCCATTATTTTGTTCAAATAGCGCAAAACATGCAGTTGATCTAGTTCTATATCAAACCACTCCTGCATCAACGAATAAAAGCAAGTAAAAGATTATTCATATATGATTGTAACACACATGTCGACTATAACATTGTTGTTAAGAAAGTTTGCATACAAGTAAACATTTGAATAAATCCACCTTCTCATCCTAAGGAATCTTCGACCATGACACTACGCCAATTGTACCACAACTGCTAATCAATTCTTTACAATACGTTCCTTCTTGTTCCTCCGTAATTAGCGAGATAGTGATAGCTATTCGACCCTTTAACCTCACCATACCCATTGTATTAAGACCCCGTGTAGGGCCTCGGGAACTTCGCACTTCTGGAGGTGAACCTATATAAAAGAAAAAAATCACAAAATAAAACATAATTATATTCACATACAGATAATAATTAAGGAAATATTAACATAATCAATGCTGAGCTCAAATGACCAGTAGAAAATTAATCAATTAAATTAAGTTTCAACATTAATAATCTCAAAGTTGCTATATGAAATAAAGATAGAAAATGAATCAATTATTGAATAAAATAAGTTAGATAGCCTATAGTTCAAGTTTATTACCTACACTAATTCGAACATCTTGTAAATCCTCCATAGTGTGAGGAGTTGTTTCATCACGTAAAGTTAGAGTACTATGTGCAAAAGAAGTTGACGGAATGGAACGTTTACGTAAACCTGGAACCATCTGTAAGACAAAATATGTCATTTCAAAATAAATTAGATTATAATAACTTAGCAAAGAAAAGTAAAATAATCAGCAATTGCTATAAGCAAAATATTAATTCATCATTTAGATTAATTTATTAATTAGATTAATTCAATAATAAAAATAAGTATGAAATTATTTACCCTATATACTTCAAGTTTGTTTCAGTCTAAATCAGAGTCATTTAAATCTTGTACAAGTTCACAATTTTCAGTAATTTCATCATCATCATCTGAAATCACCTCAACAAAATCATCATCATGTAGAGATTTTTGCACAAGTTGGGTATCAATTAAATCTGCAGCAACATCATCCCTACTAAATGATTGTTCATCAAAACTATCTTCCAGTGACATAGAAACAACATAACCATTTGAGTTAGTACATTGGTCGCCACCCTCTTCATATGCATCATGATCAATATTGTCATCATTCCCCTCATTTTTCTCTTGGATATCGCACACACCTCTTTGATTTATTTTTTCCACAACTTTCCACCCTTTACCAAGTTTAGGATCATCAATATGCATTACCAATCGAGCTTGAGTTGATAATATACAGGCATCTTCATCATACCATGTCCAAGTAACATTGATTGATGTAAGATGATAATCCTTGAGTACTCTTTTCTTCTTCGAATCAACATCAAACCATTTACATTTAAACAAAACAATCCGACGCCGTAACAAATACACTAACTCAATGACATCCACTAAAACTCCAAAGAAATCAATGGTGTCATCATTATGTGAACCAGATACAATTACTCCACTATTTTGGGTTGTACGACAGTCATCCCTTTCATTTATAAGAAAACGTACTCCATTGACATTGCAACCCGAATAGTTATATACTTTGGGATCTGGCTCAAATGCTAATGAACACAATGGGTGTTCATCATCCAAGGATCTTTGATGATGCATTTCTCTCACCTATGTAACAAACACATGCATCAAATTCTATCTCGCTAATACTAATTAATATTTTATAGTAAAGAAATTACATTTTATAATAAAAAAAATACTTACACGAGACTCAAACCATTTTGGAAATAGCGTTTGTTGACTTTCAAGCAAATTTATTCTCCCCTCCATTTCCATTAGTCTCAAATGTTCACTACAGTAATTAATGATTGTTAATATATTTAATAGATTTCTACTAGTAAGCACATAAGCTAAAGAGGGTAACTCACTTTAAGTATGGTTGTACTTCATCGCAATTGTTTAGTACAAACTAGTGAGCTTTATTAATATCAATTTGTGACAATTCCTTAAATCCAACAGGCCCAAATGGTCGAGCATTATGTGAAAAGACTGAAAATCCATCCCTTTGATCCCCACCATCAGGATTTCGCTCAGGTCGAGTAAATTTTGTTTCAATTTCATTGAGATACATTGAACAAAAAGTCAATGCCTTATTAACAATGTAAGCTTCTGCAATGGACCCTCTGGATGAGCTTTATTCTTGACATATTTCTTATATTTACCTAAAGCTCTAGTAATAATCAAAGTTATATTGGTTAGATATAATTGAATACTACAATGACATACATGAAAATGAACAATTATAATATAATAATTACCTTTCAATTGGATACATCCACCTAAAGGCAACTGGACTACCATATTTTGCCTCTTTAGGCAAATATATAGCTAAGTGTATCATTATGTCAAAAAAAGCTGGTGGAAAAATATGCTCAAACTTGCAAAGTATCAAGACAATTCTTTTTTCCAACTCAACAATAGTTTCATCAATAATTGTTTTCGCACATAATTGTCAAAAAAAAAATACACACTTCATTTATAGAGGAGGTTTTTTCATTACACACAGGATAAGCTTTATATCCTTTTGTACTCCAGCCAGACAAAACACCATAGGCTGGAAAATCGTTAATTGTCCATAACAATGCAGCACGCATCAGAAACCTACAATTAGTTGAAGCATCATAGGTATCTATGCCAACAGCCCATAATTCATTTAATTCATCAATTAAAGGCCTTAAATAAACATCAATATCTTTTCCTGGTGCATGAGCCCCTGGTATGAGCAATGACATGAACATGAATGGCTCTTTCATACACTTCCACGATGGTAGATTGTAAGGCATCAATATAACAGGCCACATATTGGTAGAGTTATACATGTTCGCAAAAGGATTAAATCCATCAGTTGCAAGTCCCAACCTCACATTACGCGGGTCTTTTGCAAATGTAGGATACAATTTATCAAAATCTTTCCATGCCTCACCATCTACCGGATGTCTCAGAATACCATCTGTACCCACCCGCTTCTCATGGTGCCATCTCATATCACTTGCTGTGTGCCGCGACATAAATAATCGTTGTAGTCTATGTTTCAAAGGAAAATACCGTAAAACTTTTTGTGGTACATTCCTCCCTTGACTACAATATTTATATTGCAGTTCACCACATACTGGGCATTTATCCATTGATTCATTTTCTTTCCAAAACAACACACAATCATACTTGCAAGCATGAATAACATCATAACTCAACCCCAATCCTTTCAACATATTTTGGACATCATACAGGTTTCCTGCCATCTCTGTCCCCTCAGGTAAGAATTGAATCAATAATTTCAGTAACATATCCATTGATTTGTTACTCCACTGATTAAGGACTTTTATATGCATTAATCTGACAATAAAACTTAATAATGATAATCGTGCTCCAGAGAAGGGCATCTTATGAGTATCATTTAACAAGCCACTCACTTCACAAGTATTTAAATCGTCCAATCAGAATGAAATGTGTATGCACCCACATTAGGTGGTTCTACATCAAACTCTGACATCGGACCCCATAAATCATCGAGAATATCAAATATGTCATCATGATCATGATCAATATTGCTATTGTCTGCAGTTTCTAATTCCTCCATAGCTGAAAGTGAACTAGACTCACGTTTTTCACTATGGTAAACTCATATATCATAGGTAGGTGAGATCCTCGGTTTGTAAAAATGATCATAAACTGCATTTAGCGGTCTAAAAATTGCATTCAAACACTTCTAACATGGACAACGAACACAATTATTCTCATCTGTACACTTCTCTGCAGCTTTCATAAATAATTTAACACCATTCTGATATTCATCACAAAGTTTATTTTTAAGTCGCATCCAACTTTTATCCATTGTTGACATCTTAACCAAATAAAATCTTGTTCATATTAGTGTTTCATTAATTTTTAAACAATGTTTCATTAACAAAAAAATAAACACCCAAAAAAGTATATAGCACTAGAACACACAAAAAGCATTAATTTAATTCTAAAAGATAAAGCAACATATATCTCAGGAAAAAAAAATCTTTGAATTCAACATCTTATAGAGAAATATAAACCTAATTTAAATATGACAGCTAAAAACTCACTTGAAAATTTCCCTAATTTTCTTGCTAATAGATGTGAACGTTGAGCAAAAATTAGCTTGAAGATCTAGGAACTGGCTGGCCTCCTCTTCTCTACGGAAAAAAAAAATTACCAAATGACAATCAATTTTTATTTCTATGAACATTGGTGCAATAAAAACAGGGCAAGTGAAAACAACATAAAAAGCAAAAAGCAACAACATAGTAAATAACATATTTATCCAATAAAAACAGCAGCAAAGAACAGTAAATAAAATTATCCCAAAACAGCCACAAATTACCAAATAATAACAAAAATAGGTAAAAAACAGCAAAAAAGACCAAATAATAGTCTAAACAGGAAAAAACAGTTAAAAAAATCCAAATTACAGCTGCAAATCACAAGAATTTTGGTTTTTAAGAACTGTGAAGAGAGTAAAAACTAGCAAAAATAATAGAAACAGTAAAAAATTTATTGGCAACAATAATAATAGAAAAAAATTACACAATCAATTTAAATATGACAGCTAAAAACTCACTTGAAATTTTTCCTAATTTGCTTGCTAATAGATGTGAGTGTTAAGCGAAAATTTGCTTGAAGATTTAGGAACTAGCTGGCATCCTCTTCTCTGCAGGAAAAAAAAATATCAAATGACAATCAATTTTTATTTCTATGAACATTGGTGCAGTAAAAGCAGGGCAAGTGAAAACAACATAAAAAGCAAAGAGCAACAAAATAGTAAATAACATATTTATCCAATAAAAACAGCAAAACAGCAGCAAATAAAATTATGTAAAAACAGCCTAAAAATTACCAAATAATAACAAAAGTAGTAAAAAAATAGCAAAAAAGACCAAATAATAGTCGAAACAGGAAAAACAGTAAAAAAAATCAAAATAACAGCTGCAAATCAGAATAATTTTGGTTTTGAAAAGCTGTGAAGAGAGTAAAAACTAGCAAAAATAATAGAAACGGTAAAAATTTTATTGGCAACAATAATAACAGAAAAAAATACACAAAACAAAGCATAAAAACACCAAATAACAAAGTTATCTAATAAAAATAGTAAAAGCGACAACAAATAGCGGTGAATATAAGTAGAAAGCAGGAAAAAAAAAGGAATAACGAGTAGAAACAACGATAAATAGAAGAAAAACAGCGAGAATCGGTAGCAAATAGCGGCATGAGACAATAGCCCATCAAAAATACACAAAAGCAGACATAAAACACCAAATAACAAAGT